>JAIFGZ020000094.1:0-260235 GCA_019925245.2 Oryza australiensis
AATGAAGCGTTCAGCTGCTGCCCCGAAGGCCCAGCCCACTAAAAAAAACACTGCCCAAAGGCTCAGATAATGCGACATCCCGATCAGACGGCCCAGATTCACCAGATCCAACTATAAAATCCGGAGCACGCCCGCCCACCATCCAAAACCCTCCCGGCTCATTCTCGTCCACGCAGCGACGCCGCCGCCTCCTCCCCTCCTAGGGCTTCTTCCCCTCCGAGCAGCGAAGCCGCCGCCGCCGCCTTCGCCTCCTCCGAGCTCGCCAAGATGGTACGATCCATTCATTTCCTTCACCGCCTCGCGACCCTCACCTCAGCCGATTCTATTTGAGTGCTCTCTCCTCGCTCGGGCGTCTCTGATCTGACTAAATTGTTCTTTCCGTTTGGATGTGCGACGCGGTGCGCAGGTGCTCTCCAACGACATCGACCTCCTCAACCCTCCGGCGGAGCTCGAGAAGCTCAAGCACAAGAAGAAGCGCCTCGTGCAGTCCCCCAACTCCTTCTTCATGGTATGATATGAATCCGCACGCGTCTCATACCTGTGTTTCTTTCGTGTCTGTTCCTTTTTCTGTGAGCGGCTAAAGCTATTGTATTTTTCTTTGTTTTCGCTTGGTCCTGACGTAGTTCTGGCTTGATCTGTCTCGTGTGTCTTGCAGGATGTCAAGTGCCAGGGTTGCTTCAACATGTAATATACTTTAACCTCAGTAGTTTGATTTTGTTCTAAATAAATTGCATTACTATGCTTTGATTGTCCCTAGTCTACCATCGAGCCTTTATGATTCTTGCAATTTAGGTTAGCACTCTTAGTTTGGATTGACTGGTAGCTAGGCAACTTGAAAGCTTTAGCTGTTACTGGATATCTTGTTCTTGCTGCAGCCCAATTATGCTATTGACTGAAGTTTTACCACCCATGTGCGGCTCTGTGCAGTTTTCTGTAGTTTCTTTCTTTATGAATATGCTAATGCTATGATATGCTGGTAGTGAATATTTACTAGTAGTTGTTTAAGTGTTGCTACATCCTGCTGCAATGTAAATCCCTTTACTTTCAAGTATTCATAGTTGGCAAATATTGATGAATAAAATTTTGGCTTGAAACTGTGGGGACCTCCCCCCCAGTGAATTACGGTCAAAAAAAATATTGATGAATAAAAGGCCTGCTTGATGCATATGAATCATTTTAGAATTAGCATTTGAGAAAAGTTGAAACAGCATTCTTTGTCAGATTTGCAGTGATATGTTAACAATAACATCTACCCCTTTGTGACTTTGTTGTCTAAGGAACCGTAATATTGTCTTGAAAGTTGAAACTAGGAAAATAAATTTGTACTCTAGTAGTAGGCCCTGTAATTGCTTTTACATGTATGGTCTTGATTTAGAAAGGTAGATATCTATACTGTTTTGTAGCTTGCTGTTCTCACGTTCGAAATGCAATGTTCATATTGCAGAACTACCGTGTTCAGCCACTCCCAGACTGTTGTTGTGTGCCCAGGCTGCCAAACGGTGCTCTGCCAGCCCACAGGAGGGAAGGCCAGGCTCACCGAGGGCTGCTCCTTCCGCCGAAAGGGTGACTAGAGTGTGAGTCGTTCATTCAGAAGACAATGTTTTTGTGCGAAGCAAGTGTTCCACCTCCAAGGATGTAGTCTTAGTTTTGCTCAAGTTGACACTCTGAAGTATCTATTTTGCAAGTGCTATGTATCCTGAGCTACTTCTAAACATTGTCATCTTTGCCTGTCTAATTAGTTGGGTTTATTTGAGATTGTTCGATGAACTAAATTGTGGTTGATAGTCTCAGGGTCATACTGTTTGAATTATAAGCTGGCGTGGAAGGTATTTGTTGTCATCTCGTTTTGTTTTTGACAGTAGAAAACTGTATCTGTTCCTCAGTTTTTCGTTCTGAAATATGTCACAGCATGTTACCAACTTAACAGATTGTTATCTGTTATTGCCATGTTCTCTTGCTGATTCTTCATAGCAGTTTGGAAGCAACGTGGGAAACCTGTTGCTTGGACATTGCACCTACGACATCCTTTTAAGAGCATATGTTTGTCGTTTAGGTGATTTCCCTCCTTTTTCTCTGGTCTCTGCATATTCAAAATTATATGGGGGCATTCTTCCTTGAACGATGACAGTTTGTTCTCTTGCCTACATAATCAAAATTCTGTGGTATTTTTCATTAAACGAAGGCGTCATGCTGTGGTTGATGATGTTTACTTGTGTTGTGTCCATGCCTTGTACAGAAAAGGCAGTTCATTTCGATTATCCATATGCTTCAAGAAAATTTTAAAATGGGACATGCTCTGGTAGACTACTACTTCCATCCAAAATCTAAGGGGGTCTGTATAGAATCCTTCGTCCGGATACAGAACCAAAATCCCTTATGTTTTACTATGAAGGTATAGCAGAAAGGGAATAAATAACCTTTGCATGTAAACGTAAATAAAGAATAAGCCTATTTTGTTATTTTGTCGCATCTAGCATACTAGTCGCCCTCTTAAAAAAAAAACTTCACATTGTTACGTACTAAGAGTTTATGTATGATGAACCCACTATTGGCTGACCACCACTGCTGTCAAACACTACCGCTAATCCAGACATCTTACCCTAGATTTTCACTGGTTACCAACTAAACATCTTAAATATTATTTAGAGTTAATTGGATTGACATTATAAATATATTAGTTTAAATAAATATCATTATTATTTGTCTATTCATATTCATACTATTCGAATATACATACAGTTAGAACTCAGTCTATTCATATTCATACTATTCGAATATACGTACAGTTAGAACTCGTTCTCATGTTTTCTATCTTTTCCCCCAATTTCTTCTCCTCCTAACATGTCAATCATTAACCGTTTGCTCCTCTTCCTCCTCCTCGGCTTTCTCCGCGGCGAACTCAAGCTGCTCGAGCAAGCTGGGCAACGACATGCGCAGGTTGTCCATGGCCGCCGTCAGCGTGTCGTCCTCCTCTTGAGCACGGTTTAGCCTCTCAAGCAGCGAGGAGGTAGTCATCAACTTGTGGGTCCACGACGGCGAGTCATGGCTGGACTTCTCGGTAAGCTATCACACGAGATCTGTAAACTCTCTGCAATTTTTTTCCCATGACCTAGCTCGTGTTCTGAGCGTGCACGTGCGTGCAGGTGGGAAGCCGGGGAGCGCTCGGTGTGGCAGTGACCAGCACGAGCGGGAGGCGCGGGTGTCGCGGTACAAGGAGAAGCGGCGAACGCGACTTGCCAAGAGGATACGATACAAGGTCCGCAAGCTCAACGCTGAGAGGTGGCCTCATTCTCTAACCACCATGTGACGTGCGACCGCCTCCCACCACCTCCTCCGCTGCACTGCGCACCCTCCTTCCTCTCTGGCAGCCATCATCACCACCGCCACGTGCGCCTCTTCTCTCCACCTCCATCGCCGGCGTCGCGGCCCGCGGAAGTGGATGTGGAGGTGACCGCGGCTGGTGGGGAGACGCTCAAGCGACGGCTGAGGGACGATGGGCAGGAGGAGGTGGTCAGAAATACAGGGAGTTCCTAGACGCTTGCGTCAAGGCGATCACGGCATGCAGGCACTTGCTCGTGCCATGGACGAGGCCGACGTCGTGCTGTTCCGGGAGGATGGAGGAAGGGGATGAACTGACATGTGGGTGAGGTCTCACATCTAGGATATTTTGACATATATGATGACAGATAACGTGACGACAATGACATGATTCTAATGGTATGGATATGAATAAACAAATAATAATGTTTTAATTAATCATTAACCTTGTATGTCTCTAAAGGTAATTTGGGTATTTTTTTTAAAAATGATTTACCCTAATGATATATTATGGAATAATTGATAAAGATATATTGTATATTAAAGACAATGTCAGAGGCAAATCAAGTGACATAGTGTAGCTTCTTAATTTCTAAATTAATTTGGGAACAATTGAACATCTAGATCCTTCTAATGATTTCAGCAATACTACTACTAGAATAAGCATTATCCAGCCTAAAAGATTACAAAACAATGACATGTTGGAATCAAAACAAATACGGTCAAAAAAATATGGACCAAGACTTTCTTAAAAAAAATCAACTAATCAACAATCAAGCATAGAGGCTTCTAAGCACATCATTAAAACCAGAGCTCAAATAAAGTAAATAAAGAAAGACAACTGAAGCTCAAAATGTAAACAAAAAGAGGTGCCACACCGACGTCAGTCACACTATATCACTAGAACAAGCGAATGTGGTAAAAGTTGAAAATCTAAAAACTTTCAAACGAAAGTTTCTGATTATGAAAAGTTGTTTCTTTACTAAACATGTATTTCCTTTTTCATATAATTTTCACCAACATAGCAATGTTGAATAACCTGTACATAACACAATATGCCTAGCAAAGCATATACTACTGTTATACTTCAATTCTCAACCTTCGACAAATACAACCCATTAAAAGGTTATTTTGAAAAAAATTATAGGGATTTTATAACAAATAAATTAATTATGTAAAAGATTTGCAAAAGGGTTCTAATCTAAAGAAGCTTTCAAGACATATAACTTAGGAAAAAAATCCAAATTACCCTAAGATTACCCTCGAGCTAGTATGAATTACCCTCTAAACTATAAAACAAGATATTTTACATCTCAAACTCTTCACACCGGGTAAATAACTCCCTAACTTAATCGGGAGTGGTTTTAATCTACACATGTGGCAGTCTAGTCAGCCTAAAAATAATAAATTTTAGTGGGCCCCACGTGTCAGCATCTTCTTTCTCCTCTTCTCCTTCCTTCTACCTCTTTCCCGGCTTCCCTTTCCATCTCACATTGTCTCCCTCACCCCACAATAGGAGCAGTGAGGAGGTAGCAGAAGGTGGCATAATCCTCGACGGAAGATAGTGTCCTCGCTGCATCCTCCTTGTCTCGCGTTGGCCTTGTTTCCCGAGGGAATCGGTCATCCCATGACAACATTCGAAGATAGGTCGGTATGGATCCACGACCTCCCCACACGGCGGCAACAACGAGCTTAATGGCACCCCTTCCACTAGCACGAGCTCCCCGACAGCGGCGGAGCAGCGTCACCCGCTGCCCCAGCGTTGTGGGCTCGCCACGACGGATCTAGGGAAGTTGCCGCGGTCGGCGACCCGGTCGATGACGAGGCGAGGATGGGGATCCAATCCCCCCAATAGTGTGGACTCCATGGTTGTTGTGGGTTGCCGCCTCCAACAGCCTCCTAAAGGAGACCTTGAGCACCGCCTCACTGCTGGGCACCCCCTCTTTTGGTATTTCTTACGACCACAAATAAAATCCGCAAGCGCACGGAATATCGTTGTAGCACTTTACCCGGGAGTATTCCAAGGGTATCAATTCACGAGGAACGGTATGGATTATCTAAGAGTCAGGTTCATCCAAGGACACCAAGAATAGATAGGCGGAGGTATAGAGAGGATTTTTATGGTTGTGGCTCTAGATAGTTGGTAATTACTTTACTTTAATTACTTAATTCGGGCGTTGGCTTACACTTGGTCTGCCGAGTGACTCCGGCCTACAGCTCTACGATGTACTCGCACGTGATGGATTACAAATAATGGACATGGTTGCCACCACCTGACACTTGCCACCTACCTCTACAACCCGTGGAATACGCGACAAACAAAGGTAAACTCTAGCCTAGACATCACGTTTACGTATCGAATACTACTCTAGTCTCGGCCAAGAGCAACCGTCTTCATCAGGGATCTTAGACTAGAGCATCCACGAATGGACGATGATCCCGTTAGTAAATGCAGTAAAGTAAATTGCTCAATGTAAAGTATAGCAACCATAGTAAATCATGAACACTTACTTTATTAGAAGCATCCGTCGAGGTACAAAGTCGGAGGTCGGTGCCGAAATTCCCGACACTCCTTCGGACTACCCCTCACTCTCTAACCAACTTTCTAAGCACTAGAGACTTAGTACTACGTCTTTGGAGTAGAGCCTTGATCTTCTTGAGATGTGTCTTGAATGAAGTGAGATGACCTCCTTATATAGCACCAAATGGCGGTTAACAATCACCATAACCCCCTAACCGTCATTGTGAGTGGCTCAAGGAGTGCCACGTGGTCGATGGAGATGAGAGGGCTCAGCTAGGGTTTGGCCGAACACTAGTCGGTGCCTCTCTCCACCAACCTTCACCAGTCACTTCCATGTGGGCCCTTAAGGCGGTTCCCGGGTGTTTGGCCCCACTTTAAGGCGGTTTCACCTGACTTGTGGGCCCTTCGATCCGTGGGAAGCTGACGTGGCGAGCGTCGATTGGTCGAAATTATGTTTCTTCGCCACAAAAGCACACTTTCACTTCATTTCGATTTTTTATTCACCTGTATACAAATGATCACCAACACTCGTAGAAAGAGTTAGTAAATAACCCTACCGCTACGTTGATGTGCATCGTTTGTTCAATTTATGCAGGAATTGATGGTCGAATTTTGGCAGTTAAGGACCGTCAACACCCTCGTTGATGCCCTTCCCGAGCAGGCTCAAGCTCGACCGTGGCCATAGCCTCCAACGCCCTTCCTCCCGCTGGCTACCTGTAGGCCCCAATGCCTGTTGGTATTTTTTATGATCACAGATTAATCCGCAAGCACACGGAATACTGTTGTAGCACTTCACCCGGGAGTATTCCAAGGTATCGAATTCACAGGGAACGTGTGTGAATTATCTAAGGGTCAAGTTCATCCAAGGACAATAAGAATATATAGGCAAGGGTATAGAGAGGATTTCTATGGTTGTGGCTCTAGATAGATGGTAAACTTCTCACTTTATTTACTTACTTTGGGCGATGGCTTACACTCGGTCTACCGAGTGACTTCGGCCTACAACTCTACGACGTACCCGAACATGGTGTTGATGAGAAATTTCTCTCACGCGCTGGCATGGGAGATCTGCTTAACTCCAGTGCAGGTCCTTCTCGGCTGCCTGTGCGGTGTAGGGTGTGCCAGTTGATTTGATCTGCTAACCAACAAGAAAAACAAGATATATGCGTTAAGTGTTAGGTTAGATCCCCACTGGATCGGCTGAGGGAATCCATGAGCATATATATGCTATCCTAAAATATATTTAAGCCAAGCGACTGGAATGGATCGGCTATACCGAGACAACATCAACCGCTTTACCCAAATACAGTAAAGGATAATAAATATATGCATTGATAACCTAGCCGATACTAGAAAGCTAACTATGAATCGGCTAGTACTCCGATGATTCTTATAAAAAGATATCATTCTTGGACCAGATGCGCTTAGCCTAGGAAATCGGCCGTCGGCTGTTGATGGCAGGCCGATTTCGGCTTATGACGTCCGACAAGAATGAGATCTTAATATAAGAGGCAGTCCTAACATAAATCTAGTAATAAATATACTAAAAGAAACATATTAGGGCAGATAAGGCCGGCTGAAACCCCGACACTGTCTCTAAACATATAAATCTAACCGAACAGATCATTGGGAGTTCTAAAAATGACTTAATAGTTCAATGTTGATGCATCATTAAGTATAAAAAGAACAACCTGATCTGTTGTAGCTGATTTATATCTCTCGAGACGGTAGATACCACATATAAACTAGTCCAACCTTTAGATCTAGCCCTATCGGCTGCGGGTTCTTGATAGAACTGGCCAATGACAGGATAGATCTAAACATTACTCTAGTTTATATGCGATATATGGTAAATATCGCAGTATAAACCCCTGAATCTAATGTGTCATTACGATGGAAGCACTAGAATCAGCAGAACATACCACTAATGACAAACATTTACCTGGATTTGGGGATCGAAACAATGCAGCCCGTAGCCAAATTAATTGCTTGTCTGAAGAAAAGGTTTGGCAATGCGCCAAAGGTTGTTTGATTGATTGAATGTCCCTAATTATAGGGGGTCTCGGGTCCTATTTATACCCAAGATAACATTATCTGTACAAACCCTGGACTCTATTTAAACTACCATTTAAAAATACGACGATATCCCGGGAAGGACCCATGCCGCATTACAATAACAGTTTAAACAAACTCCTAATTTATAGATACAATTGCCATTATATAACTCTATCCATAGATGACAATATCTTTTACCGCACAATCTGATAACCGAATCTTCTATTTATCTTCAAACATCTGCACCAGAAACGGTTTTATCTTCTCTGAACCTATAATCGGCTATTGGCCGCTCTTGTCCAATTCAACCTTAGCCGACTGGCATCGCAGCCGATCGCTTCTCAGCCGACACGGCCTCTGTTTCTCCGTCAAACCAGCCGATCCGATTCTGTTTCACCTTTGCCAGGACTTAGGGATTCAATTACCAAATTTAGGTGTTAACACATGCCCCCCAAGTCCGTGATACGAAGTGTTACGAATTTGTTGCCTATTCAAATTCCCGCTCTTTTCTGACCTAAACCGCTTCGGCTGCCCCAATTGCCCTTTAAATAGCCCTTTGCTTCGACCGAAACGATTACACCTTCAAAGCGTACTCAAAACACTTCGCAAACAAGCCTCCTCTTCCTTTTTCCTCTTCGGCGATTCACTGGCGCCCTTCATCACCTCCTGTCGATCTTCACGTATCAGGACCCATTTTCGTCTCCGACAACTCTGATGGCTTCCAACACCGCCGCCGCGTCGAGCGCCTCCGTCGCACCGGCCGCCGCCGCCGCACCAGCTGCCGCCGCCGCCGTCAAGTTCCCGAGGTATGTCCACCGGTTCAAAACTCTTTTTCTTCGGATTTCCTTTTCCACCATGCCTCCTAGCGTTGTTGCATTCATCATGCCTTTAGCCGTTCTTGATTAGCACTTTTCCTCTTTCAAAGCGTAGCATTTAGCCATTCTTGATTAGCGTTTTTTCCTCTTTCAAACTGTAGCACCTGTCACATCAAGTGGTCATCCCAAGTTTGACCCAAGAAAAGAGGTACTTTCTCGGCCCCATCGGCAACACTGATCCAGCCGATGTGATTATAGCCGAAACCAATAGGATCCCCTACAACACTAGGAAACCATCCTTAGCCCATTGGAACGGGACTTTCAAGTCGTGGACGACCACAGATGCAGCCTGGATTGAATGGTATAAGAGGGTGCGATCGGCCAAGTACGCTCAGTGGGAGGAAACCGGGATAGCCCAGTGCTTGGCGCTGTCCATCGCCAGCATGGAGAAAGATGAGCCGCTTCTGTCGGCTGCAACATACTTTTGGAATGACAGCTTCAATGCCTTCATATTCCGGCAAGGGCCGATGACGATCACATTAGCCGACGTATACATGACGACCGGACTAGACATCCTAGCGACGGCTAACCCCGGAAACCTAAACCGAAAGGGGCAGCACCAATTCAAAACCAAAGCCATCGGCGGGTGGAGCGGCTTCATCGCTCAAAACATGAAGGACGGATCAGTCGGCCATAGGGAACACACCGCGTTTGTTATGATGTGGCTTGAGAAGTTCTTGTTCTGTGGATCGAGCTGCGGGCCGACCGCCAACTGGCAGGTTGTAGCTGAACTCCTGGCTGATGGGAGCAAGCTTGCGCTGGGAAAATATCTCCTCGGCTACCTATATCGAATCTTGCATCAAGCTGCGGCAAAGATAGCCGCCAACGCCCTGTCAACACCGGCAGCCCACGGTGGTTTTACGGAGATCTGGTTGGTGCTGGCGACCCAAAAAATAGCCGGTCAGCTCCCCTTGACTGAGGCTGTTTTCCCAAGATTGGAGCTGATTGAAGACGAAGACGGCAACCAAATCACCACCACCAGATGCATGAGCTATGGAGAAGCAGCGGTTGCTCTTGCAGGCTCAAAGCAATCGGCCAACCTGTTGGCCGAATGGTTCATTGCCCTGTACGACGGGCTGTCACGCGAGAACCACGCCTGGTACTTTTACCGGGACCGGCACTGTTTGAGTTGGTGGCCGATTTCAATTGGGAAGACATCAATTCAACCGACAACCCAAGGTGCGGGGAGCTGTTCGTCGCCGCTCGACCCCGCATCCTGGCGACCGGGATCCACCGGGGCCGATCGGTGGCCAAAAGTTATGAATTTTACTACCGGCGTTGGCTGCGAGGCGGTTTGGTCTTGGGCAAGCGCCCGTCGGCTTCTACTATGCCGACAAGATTGAGACGAGGGAATGGTGAGCCAAGAGCGATAATGCATCGGCGCTGAACATAGCGGCCCTCCCTCGCGGCATCGGCGAGATGACCACGGCGCTCAAGAAAGCGCGGCCTACGACCAATGGTGGGCCGAAATCAAACGACACATCTTCCACCAACGGTCATCTTATTACGTCGATCTCCTCCTGCCCGAAGAGATCCCTCGGTAAGCTTTAAACTCCAAATGATTTTTCTTTTCTTATTATCGGACCGATGTAGCCGATTAACACTTGCCCTCTGGCTTGCAGGAGACTGAGACGAAGCGACCGACGGTGAGCGACTCCGGGATCCCCATCGAATACCGTCTAGGTGTTCTGGATGGGGGCGGCCTTGCTCCATCGGGGATCGACTGGGGAGCGCCGAAGCTGGCGTCCTTGCTGCGTGGGAAAGTGCGCGAGCTGATCGCTCACAAGAAAAGGGCTGCGCCTCTCGTACAGCCATCGGTCGCGTCTGTCCCCAAGAAGCGAAGGAGAAGAAGCGAGCGGCGCAGTGATAGCCTCTCCTTGGACCCGGCGTCGCGCGGTTCCTTGGCCGTTGCCGGCGAGGAGATGCCTTCGAGCTGTTGGAGCGACGGCTGAACCCGAGAGCTCTAGCCATGAATCCGTCAACGCTCCAGCTGACGTCCCGCCGGTTCCAAGTCCCCTGCGAAAATTCAGCCGGTAAGCCCTCATCTCATCAAATTCAGCCTTATGATGATATCACTTGCATCTGACCGAACAATTCTTCTCAGGTCAAAAATTGGCCGGCCGCACTCCGCGTCACGCACCATCGGTAACCGTCCCTTGCAACTTGATTTATAGAACTTAGCCGACTTGACCGCTAACCCTTTCTTTTGCAGCCCCCATGATCCCCGTCGGCTGCCCCCCAGGCGTCCAATGAGCACGTTGTGACTGTCGCGGGCGGCGACAACGACGCCGATGATGAGGCCCCG
This sequence comes from Oryza australiensis, assembly GCA_019925245.2. Taxonomy (NCBI): domain Eukaryota; kingdom Viridiplantae; phylum Streptophyta; class Magnoliopsida; order Poales; family Poaceae; genus Oryza; species Oryza australiensis. The sequence continues at coordinate 11,075 of JAIFGZ020000094.1, forward strand.
ATGGCTACAGGCGGCGAACCAGCCGAGCCAGTTGCTCCGACCTCGGTGCCCACGGTAAGCCGACTGAATTTTATGATCGGCTCTGCCAACTCAACATTCTCTAATCATCTTTCTCTTTGCAGAACATAGCCGACCTCCTCAATTTCGACTTGTTGGAGTTCGAGGAGTCCGGCGAGATCGGCGAGGAGGCACGTGCGCCGGCCGGGACCGAGGGCCGCCTAGGCGACATCGGCAACCGGTGGAGGCTTCACGACGCGCGGTAGTCGACGGCGGCTCGATCTGCGCACGCTTCAAGGAGATCCAAGGCCAGCTGCCGGAAGCTCTAGCCGATGCCATCGTGCGGCCACCTTCTTGGAAGCCCACCAACTCAAATACGGCGGGCACGGCGGCGAATAGCCGATCGTCGTGAAAACCGGATGCGGTCGGCCACCCTCCGGTCGACCAAGGAAGCCATTGAGAGCCGAAGGCCGCCTTCGACCGCCGCGACCGGCGGCAAGCTCGAGCAGCTCCTCTCACGCCAAGATCGGTGATGGCTGATCTCGTTCAAGTCATGAACGAGATCGACGTCCACAAGGAGTACATGGCCAGCCTGCCAGCCAAAATCGACGCTCAACGTCAAAGTATAAAGGCGGCTGTGGCGCATCTCCGGACCAGTGAAGGGCATTTGGCCGGTGGTGGGTCCGAGGCGGCGACGACGTCAAGGCGATCGAGGAGGTGGACCAGATCGGGCGGACGGCGCTATCGGCTATAGCCAATTTCTGAAGCAATGAACTTGTAATATTTTGGTGTTCGAAATCGGCTACTACTTCATGTAACATATTCACTTGAATGTTTGTAATGAACTTGGTCGACTGCCCAACTCTTGTAATCGCCTTCTGCCTTTGGCTTGTTTGATATATCTCGACTTTTGCAACTGTGCTTGTAAACAAAATCAGCTCCGGCCGACGTACTAGCTCGATATGACTATCAGCTCTAACTTGTCTGTGCTGAAAATCGGCTTCGGCCTCATGTGTTGCACTATGTTTGCCGATTTCGAAACCATGATGGTGAATGAAATCGGCCTCGGCCTTATGCGTTGTCTTAGTATAACTGTTAATCCCAAACTACCTATGCCAAAACTGGCCTTAGCCGCCCGCGTTACGTCGCGTTTGCCGATTCTGAAACCACACCACGACCATCGATCTTAACACTTGAATTACGGCCGCCGATCCTAATCACTTAAAACGCCTTTATATTGCATTCCGATTGCGAAGCTTAAAAAATTTAAAATTTCCTGACACCCAATTTTGTAATCGGCCGTGTATGTATATGTCCCCCAAATTTTGTTGATAGCTTTGGTGTCGACAAAATTGTGAATCCAAGCCATTTGCACCTCATTGCCGTCGCTGTTAGTGATATGCCCTAGAGGCAACATGGAGATGTTGGATATCACGTCAATGTTTATGTATAAATGAATAAAGTGTTATTCGGTTCCATGAAATAGACATCTTGTATTGATCAATAAGTACGTGACTTATTTATGAGACTCTTTATGTACGAATCTATTTCTAAACGATCCACGATCATATGTCATATTGTTGGAACAAATATGATTCTAAGATCGACATGTTTATTGATTGATGATCATGTCTCATAGATCATGGGTATGGAGATACCAAATCAATAAACATGGACATATGTGTTGGAGAACATATTGTTGGATAGACCCACCATGAGACACTACGGAATTAATGTGCCATTAGTTGGTCTCGGGTAGTGTTGGTACAAAGTCCTTAGACACTGAGATCACCATGGATTCCAACATGTGTAGTAGCCTACTTTGGGACTACCAAACGCTATTCCGTGCGGGTAGTTATAAAGGTAGTTTTCGGGTTTGCTATGAAACATGGAGTGGGATGTGAGTGATCAAGATGGAATTTGCCCCTCCTTTGGAGAGATATCTCTGGGCCCCTCGAGGTAATGGATTATGGAAATGCATGGCCATGCTAAGTTGATTGAGGAGTCAATCAACGGACGAGATAATCCAATACGGTTCGAGTGAATGGTTAAGCTATTGAAGGGATGGCACACATCTTGCCTATAGCTTAAGCGGTATCGTGAGGCAAAGGGATTTGTGTACACATTACAGGTTCGAGCCGATATTATTCTTGTATACTATGGTGTCAATATGTCTTGCTAGGCGCCGCTATTGACAGTCGGTGAGTTAGACTCGAGCCGACGATCGGCTAAGTTAGACTATAGCCGAAATCGAGTATACCTGAACCTACGGGTCGCACGCTTAAGGGGATAGAATAGATATTCGAGTTGGACTCGGATACGGCTCGATCGGATAGGGATCCGATCGGATAGAGTCCTATGGGCTTACGACGTATGGGCGGCCAACTCTATGAGATACGGATGAGATCCGATTCAAAATAGAGTCCTAATCGGCCACTAGTCCCGGTCGGCCAACTCTATATAAAGGAGGGAGGGGTGGAGAGCTGCGTACCCCCTTATAGGTTGTCTCGATCTTGAATCTCTGCGATAGGTAGAAAACGTTTCTACGCCTAACTTGTTTTTGCGAGAGAATGCTTTGAGATGGTATGGCCCTATTGTATGTATGAGATGTATGAGATGCATGTGATGCATGTAATATTCTTCCATATGTGCAATCCTGTAATATTCTTTCATACGTGAAATGCTTGTAATATTCTTTCACGACTGCGAGTCGATGTAATCTTCAATTAGAGCTTCTATAGTAGTAGCTTAGTTTGAAGAAATCAAGCATTTGGCACTCGAAAGAATGGTGATGAAGATGGAGATCCTGTACAGGCATGGAGATGGAGATCACCATGTGAAGGGGGCCATACTATTTCACTATATGCTATTCTTCTTGCTTTCATATGTGATATGTTTGTTTGATAGCATCCCTCGCAAAATTAAGTAGTAATGATGCCCTTCCAAATGTTGCACCGTCACCGTTATGCTCGTCAATGGTGGGTCCGCCAAAGCGAGTGCCATTCTCTATCATAACACGAGGGGTATATGTCGGACATATACATGCGGGAGCATTTGGTTTACTTAACAAGGCTATCAAAACAGTTTTGGGCCTTGGGGCATAGGTTGGCGCCGGGGCATGGAGATGCCACACCAACAACAAGAGTCACATAGAGATGTGATTAGCAAGGTGTTGCTTACCGATGTTACTAATTTTCTAGCGGTGATGCCAAAGCTCACTAGAAAATTAACTAACATGTGGATCTTGACCCAATACGTAACCTAGAGGGAAGGTGTAAAATACGTAACGGGAGTCTAATGTTAAATTGTTTAACAAAAGACATAGCATAAACATTGTGCTAAACTTTGCTTTTTTGTTGTAGAATAAATGGCGGCTAATACTACACCCGGTACCTTTAATTTGCGATCTATTCTCGAAAAGGAAAAATTAAATGGAACAAACTTTATGGATTGGTATCGCAACTTGAGAATTGTTCTCAAGCAAGAGCGTAAGGAGTACGTTCTTGAAGTACCCTATCCGAGGATTTGCCAAATAATGCCACTTTGCAAGCGCAAGGAGAGCTTACGAGAAGCACACTAATGATGCCCTAGATATAGGCTGTCTCATGCTTGCTACAATGTCCCCGAGCTTCGAAGCAATATGAGAGCGGCGATGCTCACACTATTATTCGGGGGCTGCGTGGCATGTTTGAGAACCAAGCTCGGGCCGAGAGGTTCAACACCTCAAAGTCCTTGTTTGCGTGCGAGCTTGTTGAGGGGAATCCCGTCGGTCCGCATGTGATAAAGATGATTGGCTATATCGAGAGTCCGGAAAAACTAGGTTTTCCCCTTAGCCAAGAGTTGGCTCGATGTGATTCTCCGGTCGCTCCCAACGAGCTTCGAGCCATTCATATTGAATTATCACATGAACAATATGGATAGGACCTTGGCTGAATTGCATGGGATGCTAAAGACAGTGAGGAGAGTATCCGAGAAAAACGATCATCATGTGATGATGATGCGAAGGCAAAGCGCAAACCACTGTCAAGAAACTTTGCACCAAGAGGAAGTTAACTCCCGATGAGATCGCGAGTGCCTCCAATGCAAAGAAGGGCAAGAAGGGTCGGCGGCATCGGATGCCGTTTGCTTCTATTGCAAGGAGACAGAGCACTTGGAAGAGGAAGCTGCAAGAAGTACATGGAGGATCTCAAAAAGAAGCAAAGTACGACTTACGCCGGTATTAATGTTATAGACATTAATCTTGCTACTTCACCTACGACTCTTGGGTATTTGATACCGGATCGGTAGCTCATATTTGCAAATCGTTGCGGGAATGAGAAGAAGTAGAGGATTGAGAAGGGCGAGGTGAACTGCGCGTCGGCAATGGAGCAAGCGTTGCTACGGTTCTTTGTCGGCACAGTACCACTTCATCTACCTTCGGGATTAGTTTTGGAATTAAATAATTGTTATTGTGTTCCAACACTATGTCAAAACGTTATTTCCGCTTCATGTTTGCAAGCGGAAGGATATGATTTTAGATCAATGAACAATGGTTGTTCAATATATCTCGAGAGATATGTTCTATTTTCATGCTCCATTGGTGAATGGATTATACGTTTTGAATCTTGAAGCGTCTCCCATCTATAACATTAATACGAAAGGCAACTCTCTAATGATATAAACCCCACGTTTATCGGCATTGTCGCTTAGGCCATATAAATAAGAAACGCATGGAGAAGCTCCATAAGGATGGATTGCTTCACTCTTTTGATTTTGAATCATTTGAGACATGTGAGTCTTGTTTACTTGGTAAGATGACAAAGGCACCTTTCACGGGACATAGTGAGAGAGCAAGTGACTTATTGGCACTCGTACATCGATGTATGTGGACCAATGAGCTCAATGGCCGAGGTGGTTATCAGTACTTCATTACCTTTACCGATGACTTTAGTAGATATGGTTATATCTAATTAATGAGGCATAAGTCCGAATCCTTTGAAAAGTTCAAAGAATTCCCGAATGAATACAGAATCATTTAGGGAAAACAATCAAGTTTCTACGATCAGATCGTGGAGGGGAATACTTGAGCCAAGAGTTTGGTAATCATCGAAAGATTGTGGAATTGTTCCACGGTTGACTCCGCCAGAACTCCACAATGGAATGGGGTGTCCGAACGGAGAAATCGCACCTTGTTGGACATGGTGCGGTCGATGATGAGCCAAAGTGATCTTCCGTTATCCTTACGGGGATATGCTCTTGAAACAGCTGCGCTCACACTAAATAGAGTTCCATCTAAGTCGGTTGAAAAGACACCATATGAGATATGGACAGGGCAACCCCTAGTTTGTCTTTTCTCAAAATTTGGGGATGTGAAGCTTATGTAAAACGTTTACGGTCGACAAGCTCACACCCAAATCGACAAGTGCTTTTTTGTGGAATATCCTAAGGAAACTAAGGGATATTACTTTTATAATCGGGAACAAGGCAAAGTGTTTGTCGCCCGACACGGTGTCTTCTTGGAGAAAGAGTTTCTTTCAAGAAGGGTTAGTGGGAGCAGGGTGCATCTTGAAGAAGTTCAAGAAACACCGAGAAAATGTTTCGCGACCACGAACCACAACGGAGGTGCAAAGTGTTGCGCCACCGGTTGTAGATACACCCGCCCACGGAGGTCCGAAAGATCACGTCGTGCACCGACAGTACACAGTGCGGAACAATGTGATATATTGTTGTTGGACAACGATGAACCTAAGACCTATGAGGAAGCGATGGTGGGACCCGATTCCAACAAGTGGCTTGGAGCCATGAAATCCGAAATAGAATCCTTGTACGACAATCAAGTTTGGAACTTGGTTGATCCACCGATGGTGTCAAAACCATTGAGTGTAAATGGGTTTTTAAGAAAAGGCCGATATGGATGGAAATGTTCACATCTATAAGGCGCGATTAGTGGCGAAAGGTTTTAAACAGATTCAAGGAGTTGATTATGATGAAACCTTCTCGCCCGTCCCAATGCTTAAATCTATTCGGATTATCCTAGCGATTGCTGCATATTTCGATTATGAGATATGGCGGATGGATGTCAAAACGGCTTTCCTAAATGGAAACCTAAGCGAGGATGTATACATGATACAACCTCGGGGTTTTGTCGATCCGAGAATCGCTGGAAAGATATGCAAGCTACAGAAATCCATTTATGGATTGAAGCAAGCATCTCGGAGTTGGAATATTCGTTTTGATGAAGTAATCAAAGGGTTTGGTTTCATCAAAAATGAAGAAGAGGCCTGTGTTTACAAAAGGTCGGTGGGAGCGCAATTGTATTTCTAATCTTATATGTGGATGACATATTCGATTGGAAATGATATCCCTATGCTAGAATCCGTCAAGTCATCATTGAAAAATAGTTTTTCCATGAAAGACTTAGGGAGGCAGCATACATATTAGCATTCGGATCTATAGAGATAGATCCAAGAGGCTAATTGGATTAAGCCAAAGTACATACATTGACAAGGTGTTGAAAAGGTTCAACATGCATGATTCCAAGAAAGGTTTCTTGCCCATGTCACATGGCATTAATCTTAGCAAGAATCGGTGCCCTCGGACACATGATGAGCGGAATAAGATGGGTATGGTTCCATATGCTTCGGCAATTGAATCCATCATGTATGCCATGCTTTGTACACGCCCGAGATGTCTCGTACGCTTTGAGTGCTACGGCGAGATACGTCGAGATCCAGGTGAAGGTCACTGGACTGCCGTAAAGAATATCCTTAAGTATTTGAGAAGAACTAAGGATATGTTCCTAGTCTATGGAGGTGAAGAAGAGCTCGTTGTAAGTGGTTACACCGATGCTAGCTTCCAAACAGACAAGGATGATTATAGATCGCAATGGGTTCGTGTTACGCCGAACGGAGGCGCGATCAGTGGAAGAGTTCCAAGCGGGATACTTGCTGATTCTACAACGGAGGCCGAGTACATTGCTGCTTCGGAAGCTGCAAAGGAGGCTGTTTGGATCAAGAAATTCGTTTCGAGCTTGGTGTGATGACTAGTACAAGCTGGTCCAATGTCTCTCTATTGTGATAATAGTGGAGCCATTGCGCAAGCCAAGGAGCCAAGGTCACATCGAAGTCCAAACACATACTTCGGCGATATCATCTCATCCGCGAGATAGTGGACAGAGGTGATGTCAAGATATGCAAAGTGCACACGGATCTCAACATAGCCGATCCGCCGACAAAACCTCTCCCTCGGCCGAAGCATGAGGCGCACACAAGAGCAATGGGTATTAGATACTTACATGATTGACTCTAGTGCAAGTGGGAGATTGTTAGTGATATGCCCTAGAGGCAACATGGAGATGTTGGATATCACGTCAATGTTTATGTATAAATGAATAAAGTGTTATTCAGTTCCATGAAATAGACATCTTGTATTGATCAATAAGTACGTGACTTATTTATGAGACTCTTTATGTACGAATCTATTTCTAAACGATCCCGATCATATGTCATATTGTTGGAACAAATATGATTCTAAGATCGGCATGTTTATTGATTGATGATCATGTCTCATAGATCATGGGTATGGAGATACCAAATCAATAAACATGGACATATGTGTTGGAGAACACATTGTTGGATAGACCCACCATGAGACACTACGGGAATTAATGTGCCATTAGTTGGTCTCGGGTAGTGTTGGTACAAAGTCCTTAGACCTGAGATCACCATGGATTCCAACATGTGTAGTAGCCTACTTTGGGACTACCAAACGCTATTCCGTAAGCGGGTAGTTATAAAGGTAGTTTTCGGGTTTGCTATGAAACATGGAGTGGGATGTGAGTGATCAAGATGGAATTTGCCCCTCCTTTGGAGAGATATCTGGGCCCCTCGAGGTAATGGATTATGGAAATGCATGGCCATGCTAAGTTGATTGAGGAGTCAATCAACGGACGGATAATCCAATACGGTTCGAGTGAATGGTTAAGCTATTGAAGGGATGGCACACATCTTGCCTATAGCTTAAGCGGTATCGTGAGGCAAAGGGATTTGTGTACACATTACGGGTTCGAGCCGATATTATTCTTGTATACTATGGTGTCAATATGTCTTGCTAGGCGCCGCTGATTGACGTCGGCTGAGTTAGACTCGAGCCGACGATTGGCTAAGTTAGACTATAGCCGAAACCGAGTATACCTGAACCTACGGGTCGCACGCTTAAGGGGATAGAATAGATATTCGAGTTGGACTCGGATACGGCTCGATCGGATAGGGATCCGATCGGATAGAGTCCTATGGGCTTACGACGTATGGGCGGCCAACTCTATGAGATACGGATGAGATCCGATTCAAAATAGAGTCCTAATCGGCCACTAGTCCCGGTCGGCCAACTCTATATAAAGGAGGGAGGGGTGGAGAGCTGCGGCATGTCAATTGCATCACGTGCAACGAAGTCGCCGAGATCAATCTCCACGGAAACCCTCCCCACTTTTGAGCCAAACCCTAGCCTTGCATCGCGTGCTAGCACACGGGTGTACGGCGTTTTGTCCCCGGACGTGTGGATACCGGTAGAGGCGCTGCTACGTTGCACGCTGTTGATCGGCTACGGCATCTGCGAATCGGCTGATTGGTGAATCGGCTGTCCGGGTATCGAGTGTCGGCTTGCGAGAATCGGCTACAGCATTCCGGATCGGATAGCCACGATTGGGCATTTCATTGCACACTCCAATCGGTAACGATCTATCGGCCCTTACTTGCAAGTGTTCCTGGTTTGCGCGGTAAAAAGTTTTTATTTTCGGCTAGCGTAGCTTCCGCGTAACCCTTCAGTCGCTATCGGCCAATCGTTGGCTGACCATAGAAAACTTAGGGAAAAATGTCGCACAAAATGCCTAAAGGTGATGCCTTATTGAAAACAAGACATTGGCTGTCATAAATCAGCTAAGCACCCAGAGCCGAATCATGAGTTGATCCATACACTTGGGTAGTACTTCTTCAGGTATTTTCCATTAAGAGCCCTTACAAATACTTCTCCATCTAGCCCTTCTAGCATGTAAGCTCCTTTAGAGACGCATTTGTGGATCTTGAAAGGCCCTTCCCAATTTGGTGACCACCCTCCGAATTTGTTATCCCTAGATCCGATCGGCAGTATCAATTTCCAAACGAGTTCGCCTTCCTCGAAAGATTTAGGCACCACTTTTTTATTATAATGTCTGGCTACTCGTTCTTTATCCCTTGTAACTTTTCCAAGGCCCTCATCCTGGATAAAACTAAGTCTTCTGATTCGTCCACCATCAAGTGATAATAATCGTCGGTGTGAGTTGATCCCGTAGCTGAATGCGCCTTGAGCCGACGACGCTTTCCCATGGTAGCACTTGCCTCATGCCCGTAGACCGGCTTGTACGGAGGGACTTGAATTGATCCATGGCATGCCATCCGGTACGCCCAAAGTGATTTGGCTAATCGGGCGTGCCGCTGTTTGGGGTACTCAGAGATCTTTCTTTTAATGAATTTAATTAAACTTTTATTTGAAGCTTTGGCTTGCCCGTTGGCTGTGCGTAGTACGATGAAGAATTAAGTAGCTTGATCCCCATGCGTCGGCAAACTGAACAAACTCATCCGATACGAAGATAGATCCTGGTACATTGTTATCGTTTGTGGAACGCCAAATTGGTAGATAATATGTTCTTTGACAAACTCGATTGCGTCCTTAGAATCCACTTTCTTCAGAGAAACTGCCTCTACCCATTTTGTGAAATAATCTGTCACCATCAGAATAAATTTATTCCCTTTGCTTGAGGGTGGATTGATCTGGCCGATCATATCGATGCCCCATCCTTTAAACGGCCAAGGCTTAATAATTGGGTTCATAGCCAACGCTGGTGCTCGTGGAAAGGCGCCAAATTTCTGACAATCTTGGCACCCCTTGTAATATTTGAAACAATCCTCCAGCATTGTCGGCCAGAAATATCCTGCTCGGCGAAGCAACCACTTCATTTTGTGGGCCGATTGATGTGTGCCACAGATCCCTTCATGCACTTCTCCGATGGCCACTTTGGCCTGATCGGCTCCCAAACACTTGAGCAACACACCATCAATTGTCCGATAGTACATATCTTCATCGAGCAAGACATATCTTAACGCCTTGTATCGTAGTTTCCTTGTAGCCGATTAAGAGGTGTTCTTGAGATAGCTGTAAACTGCAAAGCTCCAATCATCGGCTGTAATGGCGGCAACCTCTATGTCAATTTCTTTCAACATCGGCCAATAGCCCGATGTCCCTTGAGCTAAATCATTGGCTTCTGTGTTCTGCTCTCTGGGGATATGTTTCAAAGTAACTAGTCGAAAACCATCCATTAATTCCCGGCATTGCTGATAATAGACCATCAGCGCATCGTTTTTGCATACGTATTCTCCTGATAATTGGTTGATGATCAACAATGAATATCCCATTATTTCGATGGCATCGGCTTCAACTTCCTTGAGTAGATGTAATCCTTTAAGGACGGCTTCGTACTCGGCTTGGTTGTTTGTAGCGCGGGGGTTGATGCGAAAGCAAATTCGAAACTTGCCCCCTGGGTGAAATAATGACTAAGCCGATGTCGCAGCCGTTGGTGCAAACCGAGCCGTCAAATGTCAAAGTCCAGGGCATAATTTCCACTGAGCCGATCGAGTCATTTCTGTGCTCCACAATAAAATCGGCTATAGCTTGTCCTTTGACTACCTTGGGTGCCTGATACCTCAAATCAAATTCTGTTAGCGCAAAAATCCACTTCCCAATTCTTCCTCTCAATACTGGAGCCGATAGCATGTACTTAACTACATCGGCTTTGCAAATTATTGTGCACTCGTTGGATAGCAGATAATGCCTTAACTTCGTACACGAAAAATAGAGGCACAGACATAGCTTCTCCACAGGCGAATACCTTGTTTCTGCGTCTAGTAACCGTCGGCGGAGATAGAAGATGGCTTTTTCTTTGCCCTCAACTTCTTGGATTAGAACGGAGCCGATTGACTTGTCATCGGCTGATAGGTACAGCTTAAACGATATCCCTTTTTGTGGAGGCATTAGAACTGGAGGGGAACTAAGATAATCCTTGATGTTGTCTAAGGCCTTTTGTTGCTCTGCCCCCATATGAATGCTTGATTGGCTTTCAGCCGAAGCAGCGGTGTGAACGGCTCCATCTTTTCTGAGAGATTGGCTATGAATCGCCTGATGAAATTGATTTTGCCGATCAAAGATTGGAGTTGTTTCTTGTCCTTTCGAGGCTGAATTGTCTTGATAGCATTTATGCTCCTTGGTGTAATCTCGATTCCTCTTTCATGAACAAGAAATCCCGGGGCGCCTTGTACCGATACGCCGAACGCGCACTTAAGTGGATTCATCTTCAGGCCATATTTCCTCGTCCGCTCTAACACTTGTCTTAGATCGGCTATATGGCCCTCTATCTCCCTAGACTTGACAACTACGTCATCAATGTAGATCTCTACTAGTGAGCCGATCATGTCATGAAAAATGTAGTTCATGGCCCGTTGATATGTTGCCCCAGCATTCTTCAAGTCGAACGTCATTACCACCTATTCGTACAAGCCGATTGCGCCGAGACATCGAAAAGCAGTCTTGTGGATGTCTTCGTCGGCCATAAATATCTGATTATAACCTGCATTGCCGTCCATGAAACTAATAATTTTGTGGCCTGAAGCAGCATCGACGAGCACATCGGCTATTGGCATTGGGTATTCATCCTTAGGGTGGCCTTGTTTAGATCCCTGAAATCGATGCATACCCTAAGTTTACCTTTTTCTTCAACACTAGGACAATGTTTGAGACCCACTTGGCGTATCGGCAGGGCCGAATGAATCCCACATCGTATAGCCGAGTGATTTCGGCTTTGATTGCATCATACATATCGGCTTTAAACCTCCTGGGAGGCTGTTTGAATGGCCGATAGCCTGCCTTAATCGGCAGTTGATGGACCGCTATCGATCGGCTGAGGCCGGGCATCTCGAAGTACTCCCAAGAAAAACAATCTTTATATTCTTTTAGCAAATCAATAAGCTGGGATCTACAATGAGGCGATAGATTTTTGCTAATATACGTCGGCCTCGGCTTGTCACCAGAGCTGATGTCAATTTCCTCTAATTCGTCGGCCGACATGAAACCTTGCCCGATCTTGCCATCGTCTTCGTCCGCGGTGTCCATGCCGAAGACGCTTGAGCCCTCCACCATGTCTTGTTCAAAGCAGCAGCTGCAGCTCGTCATCTCCAATCAGCTGTATTGTGGAATTGGACACATTTAGAAAATTGGCTTGCCAGATTTTCCCAGACAAACAATCGATGCCTTTGGTTTCCCAAAGCGGCAAATCGGCACTGACGACGCTAACTGACCTGTCGGCTGGTACGATCTCAATCTTGTCGCCGTCCCATTGGATTAGGCTCTGATGCATTGTAGAAGGAACACAACAATTAGCGTGTATCCAGTCCCTTCCGAGCAGCAGGCTGTAAGACCCCTTCCCGTTGATGACAAAGAATGTTGTGGGCACGATCTTATTGCCGATGGTCAGTTCGACGTTCAAGACGCCCTTGGTTTCTGATGGGTTGCCACCGAAGTCTTTGAGCACCATATTGGTCTTTATCAGGTCTTCGGCTCCTTTGCCTAGTTTTCTAAATGTTGCGTAAGGCATGAGGTTGACTGCAGCTACCCCATCAACTAGCATCTTGGACATCGGCTTGCCGTTGACGAATCCTTTAACGTACAACGGCTTCAAGTCCCGATTTTTGGTCCCCTCGGGTTTGTTGAAAATAGCTTGGTCCGGTGAGATTGCTAGATTCACCAAGTCATCTTCAATGGTGTCTGCATCGGCTTCAGGAGCACTGAATTCGGCTGGTAGTATGAACACCATGTTGATCGATGCAGAAACTTTGCCTTTCCCTTTGGCCGCCCTCCTGGCTTGTTCGGCTGGACTCTCCTGGGCTTGCTCCTCGTCGGCTGTGACGGTTTTCTCTTTGGAAACCCATCATCTTTTGATCTTACCCAGCCAACGCCGCTGTTCTTGGATCATGTGTCGAACTTCATCTTCTCTACCTTCACGCTTGAGTCGTTGAATTCTTCTTTTCTGCGTCTTTGTGAAGAGATCGGACGAGCACCATTGGGGATTGGCCGATTCCTCGTCATTGGCTTCTTCGTGGTCGCGGTTGTTGTCGTTGTCTTCATCGACGAAAAAGTCTTGATGGATCGGCCCGAGCCGATCATGGACGGGCCGCCGCCTCTGATTTAGCTGCACGGCTCTAGGGATGAACCGGGCTGGGCTCACAGCCGATGAGTTCCTGTGTTCATCGTTGCGGCAATCGATGCACGTTGGGCAGTCGTCCAATGTCGGCAGCCTCATGCCGGATTCCCAGCAGTACTTGAAAAAATCACAATGCCAATGCGGATCGGCACTATTGTGGCTCACCTCGTACCGGCGGTTTTGGGTTTCCGGCTCACACCGACGAGGTACTTCATCATGAGCACCTTCCCACCGAGACCGGTGCTGAGAACGGTGTCGGCTGTCTTCGTAGGCCGACCGTCGGTCAGCCGATCTGATAACGGGACGCACCATGTTGATTGGCGCGGCGTGGTGTCCAGTCGGCTCGCCTTCTGTCCTGGCCCCGATTAATGTGTTGACTAAGCCATGCGCCATTACATTCGTCGATCGGCTTGCACGGGGCTGAAGCTGTGTTGATCGGAAAGGGTTGCCGTCTACCTTCATCGGCTGATTTGAATCGGCAAACTTCAATTTGCCGGCCTCGATTGCCGACTGGATTTGCTGCCTGAAGACTTTGCAATCATTGGTGGCATGGGATGTGGAGTTGTGCCACTTAAAATATTTCTTCTTCTTTAGCTCCTCGGCCGATGGGATCACATGATTTTCAGGGAGCTGGATCTGTTTCTCCTTGAGCAGTAGGTCGAAAATCCTGTCGGCCTTAGTGATGTCGAAGTCATATCTTTCTTCTTTGGCCGTCTTCAACAGCCATTGGCAGACGATGGCCTTTTTGTTCTTGGCCCATTCGGCTGCTGCCACTTCTGCGTCATCGTCGTCGGAATCGTAGTCTGATTCAACGACGACTTGAGTTATGTTTTTGACGGCCTTCCTGGTGTCTTGGAATCGCTGCTCGTGGGCCATCACCTTCTGCGCCAAGTGGGCTAGGCTGTCGAAGTCCTGCACAGAGAACCGCTCTCGGATCGGCGCGATCAAGCCGTGAAAGGCCAAATCGGCCAACTGAGCGTTCGATAGTACCAGGCTGTAGCATCGGTTTCTCATCTCTCTGAAGCGTTGGATGTATTCTTGAACCGATTCGTTGTGCTTTTGCCTGATACTGGTGAGGTCCGACAACTTCATTTCATGGTTCTCGGAGTAAAAGTAGCTGTGAAATTGTTTTTCGAGATCGGCCCAGCTCTGAATTGAGTTGTAAGGCAGTGAGGAGAACCAGGTAAAAGCCGATCCTGAAAGAGACAGAGGGAACAACCGGACCTTAAGGCGTCTATAGCCGATGCTTCGCCGCACTGTGCCAAGGATCGGCTAACATGCTCGTAGGTTGATACGTTGTCCTGCCTTGAGAACTTCAAAAAATCTGGGATCTCGTATCGGTTGGGAAACGGGATCCGCTTGAAATGTTCTGGATAGGGATACCGATACATGTTCCCAGAGTCCTTTGGCTTGAGGCCGAATTGATCGCGCATGACATCTGCAATCAGATCGGCCCAAGTCCGGTTGTCCTGCTGTATCGGCTCATATGGGTCATATGGCGCGGGTGCTTGCCGATACAGCGGTGGTGGCGTCTGAGGCCTGTAGTGATGATCTTGACGGCCTCCTTGATACTGGTAGTGATGATCAGCGGGAGGTGGCCGGTGCGCCAGTGGTGGCGTTAGTGGTCCTGGGAACAGCTATCGGCCACCGGCGTTGTACCATCTGTCCAGGTCAATTTGGGCAATCGGCTCTGACTGCCGATTATCGTTGAACATGTTAGCAATCTGATCATGGGGCAGCGGTTGCTGTCGGTTCAGCATGGTAATCACTGGCCTTGTAGCCGATTTAGTTGGATTTGGCTGGCCGAGGACCCCTCTTGGCGGCCCTAGTTGTGTTGGTGGTGGGATCGGCCGATTCTGGGTGACCAACGTCCTGTAACCAGGAAACTGGCCGTCTGTGAAGTACGTCGGCCCCCGTTATAGCTGGTCGGCTATCTTGGCGTCAACCACGGTAGCGATCATGTTGTTGAGAGTGTTGACCAGGATGCTACTTTGGTTGACCAGCGCCGTGGTGAACGGCCAAATCAATTCGGTCTTGCAAGGTATGCAAGGCCAAATCGTCTTGTTCCTGAATCGGCTCCTCCATCTTCTGTTTGCCTTTTGACCCACCAGAGGAGGATGCCTTGAGCTCGTCCATGCTGAATTTATACTTTTGATACATGGCCCCGGATCTTGTTTGGGTGAAAGATTGCAAGTAGTTGGCCTGGAGCTCTTCCACCATCTTCTTATAATCGGCTTGCTTTGCTCGGCGATGCTGCTCCATCTTCACGAGGCACGATGTTGTCCGGGAAACATTGGGGCTCTTGGAGTCGACCATCTTGCTTGGTGAGTCGATGCGTCCTAGCCGAGCCGACAGAGAAAGTCCCATTGGGCGTGCCAAGAAGCGTGTTGATGAGAAATTTCTCTCACGCGCTGGCCTAGGTGATCTGCTTAACTCCAGTCCAGGTCCTTCTCGGCTGCCTGTGCGGTGCAGGCGTGCCAGTTGATTTGATCTGCTAACCAACAAGAAAAACAAGATATATGCATTAAGTGTTAGGTTAGATCCCCACTAGATCGGCTGAGGGAATCCATGAGCATATATATGCTATCCTAAAATATATTTAAGCGAGCAAGCTGGAATGGATCGGCTATACCGAGACAGACATCGGCCGCTTTACCCAAATACGAAAGGATAATAAATATATGCATTGATAACCTAGCCGATACTGGAATGCTAACTATGAATCGGCTAGTACTCCGATGATTCTGATAAAAAGATATCATTCTTGGACCAGATGCGCTTAGCCTAGGAAATCGGCCGTCATTTGTTGATGGCAGCCGATTTCGGCTTATGACGTCCGACAAGAATGGGATCTTAATATAAGAGCAGTCCTAACATAAATCTAGTAATAAATATACTAAAAGAAACATATTAGGGCAGATAAGGCCGGCTGAAACCCTGACACTGTCTCTAAACATATAAATCTAACCGAACAGATCATTGGGAGTTCTAAAAATGACTTAATAGTTCAATGTTGATGCATCATTAAGTATAAAAAGAACAACCTGATCTGGTGTAGCTGATTTATATCTCTCGAGACGGTAGATACCGCATATAAACTAGTCCAACCTTTAGATCTAGCCCTATCGACTGCGGGTTCTTGATTGAACTGGCCAATGGCAGGATAGATCTAAACATTACTCCAGTTTATATGCGATATATGGTAAATAGCGCAGTATAAACCCCTGAATCTAATGTGTCATTACAATGGAAGCACTAGAATCAGCAGAACATACCACTAATGACAAACATTTACCTAGATTAAGGGATCGAAACGATGCAACCCATAGCCAAATCAATTGCTCGTCGAAGAAAAGGTTTGGCGATGCGCCGAAGGTTGTTTGATTGAATGTCCCTAATTACAAGGGGTCTCGGGTCCAATTTATACCCAAGATAACATTATCTGTATAAACCCTGGACTCTATCTAAACTATCATTTAAAAATACGACGATATCCTGGGAAGGACCCACGCCGCATTACAATAACAGTTTAAACAAACTCCTAATTTACAGATACAAATGCCATTACAGGACTCTATCCATAGATGGCAATTTCTTTTCCCGCGCAATCTGATAACCAAATCTTCTATTTATCTTCAAACATCTGCACCAGAAACAGTTTTATCTTCTCCGAACCTAGAATCAGCTTTCGGCCGCTCTTGTCCGATTCAACCTTAGCCGGCTGGCATCGCAGCCGATCGCTTCTCAGCCGATGCGGCCTCTGTTTCTCCGTCAAATCAGCCGATCCGATTCTGTTTCACCTTTGCCAGGACTTAGGGATTTAATTACCAAATTTAGGTGTTAACACATGAATGGTTACAAAGGACGGATAGAGCTGTCACCACCTATTGTCTACGTCTACAACCCGTGGAGTACGTGACAAACAAAGGTAAACGTGTGTGAATTATCTAAGGGTCAGGTTCATCCAAGGACAACAAGAATATATAGGCGAGGGTATAGAGAGAATTTCTATGGTTGTGGCTCTAGATAGATGGTAAACTTTTCACTTTATTTACATACTTCAGGCGCCGGCTTACACTCGGTCTGCCGAGTGACTCCAACCTACAACTCTACGACATACCCGAACGTGGATGATTACAAAGGACGGATAGTGCTGTCACCACCTACCGCCTACGTCTACAACCCGTGGAGTACGCGACAAACAAAGGTAAACTCTAGCCTAGACACCACGTCTACGCTATTGATTACTACTCTAGTCTTGGCCAAGAACTTTCATCTTCATCGGGAGTCTTAGACTAGAGTTCTCACGAATGGACGATGATCTCGTAAGTTAATAAAGTAAAATACTTACATAATAGAAATGATTCCAACCATAGAAAATTAGGAATACTTACTCAATTGAACAAGCACCCGTTGAGTACAAGGTCGGAGGTCGGTGCCGAGATACCCGGCACTCCTCCGGACTACCACTCACTCTCTTTCCTACTTTCTAAGCACTAGAGAGCTAGGGTGTTGCCATTGGAATGAAGCTTTGATCTTCTTGTGTGTTGTGTGTAAGGTGAAGCCTTACCCTCCTATTTATACTAGTCCTAAGGCGGTTCTACATCGGTTTCTTCGCGCGAATCACTCATAACCACCATAGGGGAGTAATCCAGAGTGTCCACGTGCAAGGAGATGGCGAGAGGCGGTGCTAGGGGGTCAGCCGAACTGGTGGTTCGACCGAACCTCCAGGGTCTCCTCTCGTGCCCATCTTTTGCTAAGTGACTAATACATGGCCGCTTGCCTTGTATACCCTTGGTCCGTGATTGCATACGTCAGTATATTATTGATTGTGGGCCCTTCAATCTGTGGGATGCTGACGTGGTGAGCGTGTTGATGAGAAAAATCTCTCACGCGCTGGCCTGGGAGATCCGCTTAGCTCCAGTGCAGGTCCGTCCTTGGCTACCTGTGATGATCTAGGCATGCCAATTGGTTTGATCTGCTAACCAATAAGAAAGAATACACAGATATATGCGTTAAGGTTAAAGTTAGATCCTACCGGATCGACTCAGGAAACCAACCTGCATATAATTGCTTTCTCGAAGTATATTTAAACTAAGTGACTGGGATAGATCGGTGTGCCGAGACAGTATGAATCACTTAACCTAAATATACACCAAGATAATAAATATATGTGTTCATAACCTAGCCGATGCTGCAGGTCTAATGTAAAATTGGCTAATACTCCGATATATCTTATAAAAAGATATCAATCTGACCTAAATGCATTAAACCTAGATCAATCGGCTGTCGGCTGATGCCAACGGACTAATACTGGCTTAAGGCATTTAACTAGATCGAGATCTTAATATAAGAGGCGGTTCTAATAGATCTAATAGCAAATAATACTAAAGAAATATTAGAATAGATAAGGCCGGCTGAAACTTCGGTACTGTCTTCATAGATTTACATCTAGCCGAATAGATCATAATACTTCTAAAAGCAACTTAATAGGTCATGGATGATGCAGCATTAAGTATAGAAAGATAGCATTAGATATATATGAACTGATGTAAACCCTGCAAGACGGTGGATGCTGCATATAATCCAGGCCAACATCTAGATCTAGCTCTATCGGCTGCTGCTTCCTGAGAAGAAGCCGATGGCAAGATAGATCTAGACATTGTTCTAGATTATATGCCATATATGATAACTTGCGCAGTTTATAACATTAAACCTAGAGTGTCATGATGATGGAAGCACTAGATTCGACGAAATAAACCACTAAACGACAAACATTTACCTTAATCGGGGGTCGAAACGATGTAGCCCGAAGCCGGATCAAGAACTCGTCTAAAAGAAAATAGGAGGCGATGCGCCGAGACTGTATTGATTGTGAATGTTGTTTACAAGAGGTCTTGGGTCCTATTTATACCCAAGAATAACATTATCAGTGTAAGACACGGTTTCTATCTAATCTACTATTCAAAATACGACAATATCTCGGGATACTGTCCCATGTCGCATTACAAAAGGAAATATCTGAACAAACCCTATTTTACAGATACAATTGCCATTACAGGACTTTATCCATAGATGACAATATTTTAACGAACATTTGGGAACCTAATCTTCCTTCTATCTTCAAGCTTCTTTATTGGAAATGGTTCCATCTCCTTTCTCGAATCGGAATCGGCTATCGGCTATCCATGTTCGATTCGGCCTCAGCTGACTGGCCTTCCAACCGATTTGATCGTAGCCGATGCAACCTCTGTTTTCCCCATAGATCACTTTTCAATCCGATTCCGCTATAATCTCGGCTCGGACTTAGGGATTTAGTTACCAAATTTGGTCGTTAACACATGCCCCCCAAGTCCGTGATAAGATAATGTCGTGGATTTGCCGATTTTTTTCAAACTTCCGCGCACTTCTCGCCCGCATCCGTTTCGGTTGCTAAAAAACTCTTCAAATACTGCCCGTCCAGCGCCGAAACAAGCCACGCTGTCACTTTTCCGCACTCAAGCCTTAGCTAGCAAACCCTTCTTCTTCCTCGCTCTCCGGCGACTTCACGGCGACCTCGTCAGAACTGCTCCACATCCCGCCGACACACACCCCGCAGCAACATCCTCCCGACAACAATGGCCTCTTCAAGTGCTCCGTCCGACACGATCCCCGCCGAGTACACCGAGGTGAGTTCCCATCGGCTTAAACCTGCTCTTTTATCGCAATCTGGTTCTCTTTCCCCTTTTTCTGATTTCACTATTTCTTCTCTACAATCTGTAGCACCTTACCCACCACATTGCGATTCTCAGCCTCCTTCACCCCGACCAACTGCTGCTAGGGCCGATCGGCAACACAAACCCCATCGAGTTCATTAACGTCGAAACCAATCGAATCCCGTTTAGGTTTTCGACCCCAGATCTAGCTTATTGGACGAGAGCCTTTAAAATCCTGGCCATCCACAGATAAATCCTGGCCATCTTGGTATGCTAGGATGGCTGCTAGCAAACAAGCATTCTGGGATGAGATAGGAATCGACCAATGCATAGCACTAACCCTAGCCGATATGCCTAAGGACGAACCCCTTCTATCGGCTGCCAGCTATTTCTGGTCGGACATGATGAACGCTTTCCTCTTCAAACAAGGGCCGATGACGCCGACTCTGATGGATATAGTGATGCTAACTGGTTTGGATATAACATCAGCTGCCGATCCTTCCGATCTGAACATCAAATGCCAACATATCTTCAAGACTAAGAGCATAGGCGGCTGGAGCGGCTATATTTCGATGAACATGAGGGACGGCCCCGTCTCCAGCAAGAAACACGCAGCTTTTCTGATGATGTGGCTAGAGAAATTTTTGTTTTGCGGATCAAGCTGCGGGCCGACCACCAACTGGCAACACGTAGCCGAGGCGTTAGTGGAGAAAAAGCAAATCCCTTTAGGGAAATTTCTGCTCGGCTATTTGTATGAGACACTTAGCAATGTACCGGCCAAGGTAGCTTTGAAGCAATCCATCGGCACTGGAGGCCCCTGGTGGCTGCTGCAGATATGGCTCAACCTATATACTCACAAGGTCGCCAATCGGCCGAGTTTGCTTGATGCCGATTTCCCACGAGCTGAGCCGATTTATCGTGATGATGAAGAAATAACTACTCGGCGATGCGCATCATACGGTGAAGCTGCCTCCACCTTCCCAGGCTCCAAACCTTCGGCTGAATACTTGAAAAATTGGTTTAGCAACTTCTACACGGATTCTCAGCCGATTCTAGGGTTTGGTTTGCCTATGACAAGTTTAGCCACTTCGAGCGGCCAGACGACCTTCGGCTCGATGAGATCAATAATCCAAAATTTGAGAAGCCGAGGGAAATCTTCGTGACTGCTATATCCCCATGCCTCCTGCCAGTCGGCATCCATCAAGGCCAAAATGTTCAGAAGACTTACGAATTTTACCATCCACCGGCCGCCGCAAGACAACTTGGATTGGGCCAACTGCCGATTGGGCTGTTCTTTTCAGACAAGATTCAAACCAAAGGCATCATCGATGGTAGAATAATGATGCATCGGCTGATGAGCATTCCCGGTCCTCCTCTTGGCCAAATTGGAGTTATTGAGCTAGCAATCACCAGAACGAGTGCTTTTAGCCGATGTTGGGCCGAATGAAAATCACATCTCTTCCATCAATCGACTTCAATGTACCTGACGACCATCGATCCTGAGATGATTCCACCTGTAAGATTCTTCTTCATGTCTCCTCCTTTCCTTACCAGCCCACTATATGCACACCTTGTTATTCATGCTTTTACTCTTGCAGACAAACGACTCCTCTCCTCCCCGGATCAGCCGATCAGGAGTGGCTGTTAACTACAGCCCAGGTATACTGCCGAACGGCTGTGGACTGGCGCCATCGATCATCGGCTATAATGCGCCGAAAGTGGGCACACTCCTTCATGGCCAAACTCACGAGCTGCTTCGTCGGACGAAGCAAAGCAAACCATCGGCTAGCACCGTGCCGACTGCACCGAAGAAAAGGTCGGCCAAGAAGCAAAAACCGAGCACAGCCGATGACCTGTCCCCAATCGACCCAGCAATCGACGCGGTGCTCGACGAAGAAGTGGAGAACGAGGAGATCAAAGATGTAATCAATGAAGCTGCAGCCGAGTCGAGCTCTTCTGAAAGATACGCGCGGACCCCATTGGCCGACGAGGCGTCTGTCAAAAAAACTCCAAGCCCCCCATGATGTCCTGTTCGTCCGACACCGGTAAGCAACTTTCAACACTTAGTCTTATAATGTCTTCATTCGAAATTTTCTCACTGTATATTCTTTCTTCTTACATCGGCAGAGGAAGAAGATAGCCACAAGGACGAAAATAGCTCCCCTTCGTTCGGTAAGTTTTGACTCCACATGTTTTCCTCTAGTTAGCCGATTCTTGAACTAACTTCTTTTTTCAGCCTCCTCGCGCTCCGACGCCTGCCCCCCAGGTGTCAAGTGAACATACTCCATAGGCTGTAGGTGGCGGCCATGCTGATGATGAAGTCGCTTCGGCTCCAGCGATCCCAGTAAGTTTTGTTTACTCTTTACAATCGGCTTGATGACCCCTGCTAACTTTCCACCTATTTGTCTTGTAGAGTGTGGCCGATCTATTAGGCTTCGACTTGTCGGAGTTCGTGGAGCCAGACGACGGAGCTAGCCAAGCTTTAGTGCCGCTGGATGAGGACCTGTGATCTACACTGGCCGATATCAGCAAACGGCTGGAAGCTTCTCTAGACACGTTGGTGGCTGATTGTGGTCCCATTCGAGCTCGGTTTGAAGACATTCAAACTAGACTCCCGATGACTGGCCGACGCAATTGTGCCAGCAACTTTTCTTGAGGCTCACCGGCTGAAATACGAGCGAGCCAAGCAGAGCATTGCTGATCGCCGAGCAAATCAGTCGCTGACGGCTGCCATTAAGTCCAATCAGGAGGAAATCAAGGCGAAGAAAGCCAAATTTGATGCCTTGAAGATGGAGCCGGCTGCCAAACTTGAGCGGCTTCGCGCACGCAGGGACGAACTGATAGCTGACCTCATCCAAATCACAACTGAAATCCATGTACAAGAGGAATACATGGCCGGTCTGCCCAAGGAAATCGAAGACAAGCGATCGAGCATCAAAGCGGCCGTGTCTTATCTCACAGACCTAACAAAGGCAGTGAAGCCGGTGACCGGGATCGACGCAGCCGACGCCAAGGCAATCAAAGAGGTTGATGAAATCCGCGCAAGGCGTTGCCGGCCATAGCAGATTTCTGAAACAATGAGCCGATTGTAATAGTCTGCTAGGGGAAAATTGCAATCATCTTTTGTAATCGGCTAACATTGTCCACCTTTTGTAATCGGTCGAAACTATCCTTACTCAACAATCGATCGCTGGTGCCTGATCACCGATCATGTTAGCTTCATAAACTTAAAAAGATTCTTGATATCTGTTTTTTCAATTGCTGTGTATATATGCCCCCCTAATTTTGTAGATGTTCGTAGTGTTGACAAAATTATGAAATCCGCAACTTGTGCCGCTGTCGTCGTTGTCGGCCAAACTTAGCCGATCTGTAGAAAACTAGGGAAAAAAACTTAACGTGAAAATGACCTAAAGGCAATGCTCGCATGAGTCAAGACATCGGCTAACACAATCGGCAAGAACGCAGCCGAATCATGCATTGCTCCAAACGCTTGGGTAGTATTTCTTCAAATATTCTCCGTTTAGAGCCCTTCCAAATACTTCTCCATCCAACCCTTCTAACATGTAGGCCCCTTTAGAGATGCATTTGTGGATCTTGAAAGGCCCTCCCCAATTAGGTGACCACTTACCGAATTTATTATCTCTTGATCCAATCGGCAATATCAATTTCCAAACGGGTTCGCCCTCTTCAAAAGACTTAGGCACGGCTTTCTTGTTATAATGACAGGCTACTCGTTACTTATCCCTTGTTACTTTTTCCAAGGCCCTCATCCTTGACAAAACTAGGTCTTCTGATTCATCTACCATCAAATTATAATAGTCATCGGCTGTGAGCTGGTCTTGTAATTGAATCCGTCTTGTGCCGATGATGTTTTCCCATGGCAGGACTGCTTCGTGCCCATAGACCAATTTGTATGGAGGGACTTGGATAGATCCATGGCATGCCATCCGATAGGCCCACAGTGATTTGGCTAATCGGCTGTGCCATTGCTTGGGGTACTCAGAAATCTTCCTCTTTATCAGTTTGATCAAACTTTTATTTGAAGCCTCTGCTTGCCCGTTGGCCTATGCATAGTATGGTGAAGAATTAAGTAACTTGATCCCCATGCCATCGGCAAACTGAACAAACTCGTCCGATATGAAGATAGATCCCTGGTCTGTTGTTATTGTTTGTGGGACGCCAAATAGGTAGATGATATGCTCTTTAACAAACTCGATTGCGTCCCTAGAATCAATCTTTTTCAAAGGAATTGCCTCCACCCATTTTGTAAAATAATCTGTTGCCACCAGAATAAATTTATGTCCTTTGCTTGAGGGCGGATTAATCTGGCCGATCATGTCGATGTCCCATCCTCGAAATGGCCATGGCTTTATGATTGGGTTCATAGCCGATGCTAGTGCTCTTTGTATGGCTCCGAATTTCTGACAATCCTGGCAACCTTTGTAATATTTGAAACAGTCCTCCAGCATCGTTGGCCAAAAATACCTTGCTCTCCGAAGCAACCACTTCATTTTGTGAGCCGATTGATGTGTGCCACATATCCCTTCATGCACTTCTCCGATAGCCACCTTGGCTTGATTGGCACTAAGACACTTGAGCAGCACACCATCAATCGTTCGATAGTAGAGATCTTCGTCGAGTAAAACATATCTTAAAGCCTTGTATCGCAATTTCCTTGAAGTCGATTGAGAGGGGTTTTTCAAATAGCTGTAGACCTCAAACCTCCAATCATCGGCTGTCATGGCAGCGACTTCTTTCTCAACTTCTTTTGTCATTGTCCTGTAGCCTGATGCCCCTTGAGCTAAATCATTGGCTTCTGTATTCTGCTCTCTAGGGATGTGTTTCAGTGTAACTAGCCGAAAGCTATCCATCAATTCTCGGCATTGTTGATAGTAGACCATCAGCGCGTCGTTCATGCATTCATACTAGCCTGACAACTGGCTGACGACCAACAGTGAATCTCCCATTATCTCGATGGCATCGGCTTCGACTTCTTTGAGAAGATGCAATCCCTTGAGCACTGCTTCGTATTTGGCTTGATTGTTTGTAGCGTAGGGATTGATTGAGAAGGCGAATTCAAAACTTGCCCCCCTTGGTGAGATAATTACTAAGCCAATACCACATCCGCTTGTGCATACTGAACCATCAAACGTTAATGTCCAAGGCATGATCTTAACAGAGCCGATTGAGTCATCTCTATGTTCCACGATAAAATTGGCTATAGCTTGTCCTTTAACTGCCCTGGGTGCTTGATACCTCAAATCGAACTCTGTCAAAGCAAAAATCCACTTTCCAATACATCCCTTTAACACTGGAGCTGACAGCATGTATTTGACTACGTCGGTTTTGCATACTATTGTGCACTCGTTAGATAGTAGATAATGCCTTAACTTTGTATATGAGAAATATAGGCACAAACATAACTTTTGCACGGATGAATACCTTGTTTCCACGTCCAATAGCCGTCGCCTGAGATAAAAAATAGCCTTTTCCTTGCCTTCAACCTCTTGGATTAGGACTGAGCCAATTGATTTATCATCGGCTGATAGGTACAACTTGAATGGTATCCCATTTTGTGGAGACATTAGAACTGGAGGTGAGCTTAAGTAATCCTTGATGTTGTCCTATGCCTTCTGCTGCTCTGCCCCCCATGTGAATGCTTGGTCGGCCTTCAGCCGAAGCAGTGGCGTGAACGGCTCCATCTTTTCTGAGAGATTGGCTATAAACCACCTGATGAAGTTGATTTTGTCGATCAATGATTGTAGTTGCTTCTTGTCTTTCGGAGGCTATGTTATTTTTAGCATTGATACTTCTTGGTGTAACCTCGATGCCTCTTTCATGGACAAGAAACCCCAAAAACTGCCCGGCCGACACGCCGAACGCGCACTTCAACGGATTCATCACGAGGCCATATTTTCTAGTCTGCTCCAAAACCTGTCTAAAATCGGCTATGTGATTCTCCATCTCCCTGGATTTGACAACAACATCATTAATGTAGATCTCTACCAGGGAGCCGATCAAGTCATGGAAAATATAATTCATGGCCTGTTGATACGTCGCTCCAGCGTTTTTCAACCCAAATGTCATGACAACCCATTCATACAAGCCGATTGCTCCTGGGCATTTGTTGACGGCTAAATTTGGTAACCAAATCCCTAAGTCTCGGTCAAAATATAAACGAAATCGGATTAGAAGAACAAAGGTTGAGTCGGCTGTGGTGCGATCGGCTACGAGGTCAGTCGGCTGAGGTTGGATCGGACGAGGATAGCCGATAGCCGATGCTGACTCAGAGGAGGGGATAAAACTGTTTGCGATGAAAGTGGTTAAAGATAAATATAAGATTAGGTTTCCAAATTGTGCGTTAAAAGATATTTCCATCTATGGATAGAGTCCTGTAACGACAATTGTATCTGTAAATTAGGAATTTGTTTAGACTGTTTATTGTAATGCGGCATGGGTCCTTCCCGGGATACTGTCGTATTTTAAATAGTAGTTTAGATAGAGTCCAGGGTCTGTACAGATAATATTATTCTAGGGTATAAATAGGACCCGAGATCCCTGTAATTATCATTCTCACAATCAATAAAACCTTCGGCGCATCGCCTCCTTTTTCTTCAGACGAACAACTGATCCGACTTCGGGCTGCATCGTTTCGATCCCCAAGTTAAGGTAAATGTTTGTCATTAGTGGTGTATCTCATCGAATTTAGTGCTTCCATCGTTATGACACTCTAAATTCGATGATTTATGCTGCGCTAGTTATCATATATCGCATATAATCTAGAACAATGTTTAGATCTATCTTGACATCGGCTCGTTTCTGTCAAGAATCAGCAGCCGATAGAGCTAGATCTAAGGGTTGACCTAAATTATATGCGATATCCACCGTCTCGAGGTATTTACATCAACTACAGTAGATCAGATTGTTCTTTTTATACTTAATGTTGCATCAACATTGATCTATTAAGTCATTTTTAGAGCATTTATGATCTATTCGGCTAGATGTATATGTTTAGAGACAGTGCCGGGGTTTCAGCCGGCCTTATCTGTTTTAATATTCTTTTAGTATATTTTGCTATCAGATTCATTAAAACCGCCTCTTATATTAAGATCTTGCTCTAGTTAAATGCCCTAAGCCAGAATTAGTTTGTCAGCTACAGCCGACAGCCGACTGATCTAGGTTTAGCGCATTTAGCTCAGATCAATATCTTTTCATAAGATAAATCGGAGTATTAGCCGATTCACAGTTGGACCTATGACATTGGCTAGATTGTTAAAGCATATATTTATGATCCCATCGTATATTTGGATTAAGTGGTTAATACTGTCTCGGCGTAGCCGATCTATTCTAGTCACTTGGTCTAAATACACTTCGGGATAGCATATATATGTAAATTGACTCTTGCAGCCGATCCAGTAGGATCTGACCTAACACTTAACGCATATATCTCTATTTTTCTTGTTGGTTAACAACATAGGTAGCCGAGAAGGACCTGCACTGGAGCTAAGCAGATCTCCCAGGCCAACGCGTGAGAGAAATTTCTCGTCAACACGCTTCTTGGAACGCCTAGTGAGACTTTCTCTGTCAACTCGGCTAGGACGCATCGACGCAGCTGACAAGATGGTCGACTCCAAGAGCCCCAGCGTTTCTCAGGACAACATCGTGCCTGTGAAGATGGAGCAATTATTGGCTGAACAGCAAGCCGATTACAAAAAGATGGTAGAAGAGCTCCAGGCCAACTACCTACAGTCTTTCACCCAGACAAGGTCCGAGGCTGTACATCAAAAGTACAAGTTCAGCATGGACGAGCTCAAAGCATCCTCCTCCAATGGATCAAAGGGCAAACAGAAGACGGAGGAGCCGATTCAGGAACAAGACGATTCGGCCCTGCATAATTTGCAAGACCGAATTGATTCGGCCGTCCACCACGCGCTGGTCAACCAGAGTAGCATCCTTGTCAACACCCTTAACAACATGATTGCTACTGTGGTCGACGCCAAGATAGCCGACCAACTGCAGCGGGGGCCGACTTACTTCACAGACAGCCAGTTTCCTGGTTACAGGACATTGGCCACCCAGAATCGGCCGATTCCACCACCAGCACAACCAGGGCCGCCAGGAGGTGTCCTCAGCCAACCGAATCCAATCGAATTGGCTGCAAGGCCAGTGATTGCCATGCTGAACCGACGACAACCGCTGCCCCAGGATCAGATCGCCAACATGTTCGACGACAATCGGCAGTTAGAGCCGGTTGCCCAGATTGGCCTGGACAGACAGTACAACGCTGGTGGCCGACAGCTGTTCCCGGGTCCACCAACGCCACCACCGACAAATTGGCCGCCTCCCGCTGGCCATCCACCCCAATACCAGTATCAAGGAGGCCGTCAAGATCATCACTACAGGCCTCAGACACCACCACCACTGTATCGGCAAGCACCCACGCCATATGATTAGTATGAGCCGATACAGCAGGACAACCGAACTTGGGCCGATTTGATTGCGAACGTCATGCGCGATCAATTCGGCCTCAAGCCAAAGGACTCGGGGAACATGTATCGGTATCCTTATCCGGAGCATTTTGAGCGGATTCCACTGCCCAACCGGTACAAAGTCCCAGACTTCTCAAAGTTCTCAGGGCAGGACAATGTGTCAACCTACGAGCATGTCAGCTGATTCTTGGCGCAGTGCGGCGAAGCATCGGCTACAGACACCTTGAGAGTCCGGTTGTTCCCTTTATCTCTTTCGGGATCGGCTTTCACCTGGTTCTCTACATTGCCTTACAACTCAATTCTGAGCTAGGCCGATCTCGAAAAACAATTTCATAGCTACTTCTACTCCGGCAACCATGGAATGAAGTTATCGGACCTCACCAGTATCAGGCAGAAGCGCAACGAGTCGGTTCAAGAATACATTCAACGCTTCAGAGAGATGAGGAACCGATGCTACAGCCTGGTGCTGTCGGATACCCAGCTAGCCGATTTGGCCTTCCATGGCCTGATCGCGTCGATCCGCGAGAGCTTCTCCGCTCAAGACTTCGACGACCTAGCACATCGGCACGAAGGTGACGACCCATGAACAAAGATTTCAAGACACCGGGAAGGCCGTAAAAACATAACTCAAGTCATCGTTGAGTCAGACTCCGATTCCAACGACGATGACGCAGAGGTGGCGGTAGCCGAATGGGCCAAGAACAAAAAGGCCATCGTCTGCCAGTGGCTGCTGAAGACGGCCAAAGAGGAAAAATATGACTTTGACATCACCAAGGCCGATAGGATCTTTGACTTATTACTCAAGGAGAAGCGGGTTCAGCTCCCCGAGAACCATGTGTGTCGCGCCCTAAAAATCGTTTAATTATAAATCGTTGTGAAAAGGGAATTTCTAGAAATTGTACAAAAATCAAAAATAGCCTCCAACGATTAAAAATCCCTAAGTTCAACTCGAACCGGCATGTGGGAACTTTGTTCGAATTCCTCATGTTTCAAAATATGTAACCAATTTTTAGTTTAATTTTTAGAGCATCAAATATTTTTAATGCAACAACAACCTTTCACATATTTCTAAAAAAAAGAAAAAAATTAAAACTGAACCTCTCCCTCTCCTTTTGGGCCGCCGGCCCATCTCTCCCTCTCTCCCTCCTCGCCCAGCCGCCCCTTCCTTTTCTTTTCCTCTCCCGGCCCATCTCTTTCTGCTTGGCCCGCAAGCGCGGCCGCCGCCGCTGCACCACGCACGTGCGCGAGCGCGTGCCGCGCACACTGGCAGATGGGCCCACCAAACAATGTCGTCTTCAACCTTGAGCAATGCGTGTTCCTCTCTCTCCCGTGAAAAACCCTAGCGCAGCCATCAATTGATCTGCCTCCCCGGTCGATTTCCCTCCCATTTGATTGCAAAAATCGATTCCCCTTCACCTCCTCATTATTTCCCCTCTTGAATCAACCCCAATCGTGCACTAATGAGTCTTGAATCGATGCATGTTCATCTCCGGTGAACCGACGCCATGAATGGCCGGCGCCGTTTCTCCCTCCGGCCGACACCTCCTTTTCCTCTCCCCGGCGTCCCTCTCCCTCCCCCGGCCTATAAAAGGGTGCCCAGCCCTCCTCCTTTCTTCCCCACACCGTCCTCCCTTCCCTCTCCCTCATTCACTTCTCTGTTGAGCGCAAGGAACCACGGGAACAACGACGTCACTAGCAATCCGAAGCTGTCAGCCGCCTCTTCCTCACCACCGGCATTCTTCGTCGTCTCCTCGCCGTTATCGCTGCTCCGGTGAGCTTGCCGCCACCCACTGCCATCTCTCCCTTTCCTCTGTTTTCATGTCTCCCTCTCAAGCAGCAGCAGTGGTTCAAATTGCGAAAATAATTCACGAATTCGTAAATCGCTATTCAAACAACGCCTAAAATTCAAACGGCCATAGCTTGACCGTTTGAACTCGGAATCGACCCGTTCAAATTGCTAATTTTTTCCTTAAACAGTGTAGAACCCATTTTTGTGCTTTGTTTCGGTATCTTATATGGTTGTTATTTATCTTTTGGCCTTTTTCTTTTGCGTTCGTCGCGTCTTCTAGATCCGGAAGAGCCGCTCTACCTCGAGGTCGACCTTGAAGACTTTGGTAGCGAGCAAGGCAAGTCATGTCATCTTGATCATATTGTTGCGCCAATTTATAAAATTATTTTTATTTTAATTATTGCATTTCGCTTTATTAAATTTCCGCGTGTATCACTGTTTTATTTAGCCGTACCGATTCTCCTTGTTATAGCCTTATTAATTGTATTATTATTAACCTTGGTAACCCTAGGAAAAATAAGACTAGTGAGTACTTTATATATGTGGTGCTTACTAGTAAAATTTAGGAATATGCTTAGCCCTCCTTAAATATAAACAGTTAGATGCTTTCAATAATTACACTAAGAACTAATTTGTAAATAATGGAAATATTGGTTGTTTAGCTTTGACAATAAATTTCCCCTTCAAAATTTCCCCAACCATGTTTTCGGCTGGGCACGAGGTGCATGGTTTTGTTAGTCGCACCTCGGCCGCCATAAGGACCGGTCTTCGGGCCTCTGTTGCAAAGCATATTCCGTACTACCACCTGTCTAATGGGTAAGGCTTAACGCGTCGACTAGTACGGTCAGAAACAAACAAGACACGGATAGGGATGGATGAAGCCCTAGGAAGGGTTGAAGCCCATGGGCTGACGTCTCTGGCAAGTGAAGGCTCAGAACGAGTCGAGATGCCTGGGGGCATAGACTGTCTGCTCGACCCAGGGCACCTGGCGGGGAAAGTCTATGTCGGTCTTCTTTGTTTAGGGCAATACTAAGCGATGAGTTATGTCCTGGCTTCCGTCCGTATGCCATGGTGGCATGTGGCACGTCGCAACACGTGAGGAAGACATGTCTGGTGGGTAAAGATGTACACCTCTGATCAGAGTTTAATCTATTCGAATAGCCGCGCCCTCGGTTATGGGCAAGCCAAGCAATGTACCCAAGTTAGACTTTAATTCTATTTAAAACTGAAATAATCAAAGATAGCACTTGTTGGTCTGGGTTAAGGCAAGATCGTGTTGGTGCGCGGTTTGATAACAATATGATTAGAGATAGGCTCGTGTTTTAATTAAATGCCTTTAAATATTTAAATGCTTGAAATGCTGTTTTTGTGCAAAATAGCTTTATATATAAATTCCTTGTACTCCCTTGCATTATATTTGCATTTTTTGGCATGGCTTGCTGAGTACAGTGGTTGTACTTAGCCTTGCTCCTTTTTCCCTTCCAGCAGAGGAGTGTTTCGAGGTTGAAGGCTTTGTTGTCTAGCTCGTGCCTGCCGTCAAAGCGCCTGTGGTGGCCCGTCTTAGCTGTCGTCTTTTATTTGTTTATCTTTCAGTGTTGGGCCTTTGGTCGCCCATGTAATAAAGTACTCTATCTACGCTTCCGCTTGTTTACTCTGTTAATTACCAACTATGTAATGTGTACCTTGCCTCCTGGGACAAGGATTTATGCACTCACAATCGGAATATAGTGTTCTATTTTCCGGGCATGACAAGTTGGTATCAGAGCCTCCTTTGACCCTAGGACGAGCGAGACAACCCCTAGAAAATATTTTTTTTACTTAAATTTGTCCCTATTTACGAAAACTTGTATTCTATCTTTACCTGCTTACTCTTTTAAAAATTTCTTATTGACCTTTCATTTTCAAAAATTTTGTAGATGGCCCTCCCTTGACCCGTCTCGGATATGGGCAAGATGGTTTCGTTCTGGAGCTGCGTCACCTTTGCCTTCATCTCGGCTACACCAATGAGGTGGAGTACACGGGAGTGAAGCTTCCGCTACCAGCAACGACGACGCTCCCCAGGCGAGAATGGGAGGTCACGGCTACCCTCCTTTCCAGCCACTCCAATCGCTCCTCTGCGACGCCTCGGTGAAGGAGACACATTCGTGGAGGCTTGCCGAGCACGGCGCTTCTCCTCATCGGCATGCTGGGGATGACGTACAACTACGAGCTACAACACATTCCGTACTGCTACCACCCTCGTCGCATGGACCCGAGCGACTACGCCGGCTGGGGGATCCGCTTGGAGGACGACACCACCGTTCGTCACCTTGCTCGGATGGTGGAGGCCTACGACACTGCTCGCATCAACTTCCATAGGCTCGTGAAGCGCGGGTTGGTGGAGAACAACTGCGGATCCGAGTCCGCGCCAGAAAACCGAGTCTCAAGAAGGAGCTCGACGCCTTGGAGTAGGAAATGCGTCGGCTCAAGCTCGCCAACGGCCGGGACGCCACTCCCAAGCGTCGCCGTGTCTGTCGCAGCCTGAAGATCACCATCCGCAAGAGCACCACCAGGCCGTCCCTCGTTCGCAAGGCCTGGCAGAAGGCAAGGTTCTGACTCTGAAGGCCCCTCGTAGCGACGCCTCCGCGAGTGGTAGCACTCCTCCGGCAGCAGACGAGTAGCTTCCGGGCATGTGTGTTTTTCCTCGTTTGTCTTATGGTTCTTTGGTGTGAGTGGGCACAGCCTATAACGGCTCGTTGTGGTATAGCTTCCCCCTGTTAAAACTTGAGCTATCTCACCAACATCAGTATAATAAAAATCTAAATAAGTTGGGTTAATAGTTTGGCTCTTGTTTTTCTTTTCTGTCTCCTTATCCTTCTCTTGCTTGGTTCGGTCAGATGGTGAACACCAGGAGGTCAGCAGCTGATGAGCACAGGGCAGAAGGCAATGACCTATTTACTCTGTTAATTACAAACTATGTAATGTGTACCTTGCCTCCTGGGACAAGGATTTATGCACTCACAATCGGAATATAGTGTTCTATTTTCCGGGCGTGACAATGTGATCCCATCGACCGATGAATTGAAGAAGAAGAAATATTGCAAGTGGCACAACTCTACATCTCATGCCACTAACGATTGTAAAGTCTTCAGACAGCAGATCCAGTCGGCAATAGAGGCCGGGAAACTCAAGTTTGCCGATTCCACTCGGCCGATGAAGGTAGATGGCAACCCCTTCCCAATCAATATGGTTCAAACCGGCCCTAGGCAAGCTGATCGGCAGCGCAGAATGACGTACAGCTTAGCCGAAACATTGAAAGGGGTCAATGCAGAAGATGAGCCGATTGGAAGCCAAGCCGCGCCAATCAACATGGTGCGTCCCGTTGCCCGATTGGCTGATCGACAGCCGATCAACACGAATAGCCAACACGCCCCCACAACAATCTTGGCGGGAAGAGGCTCGGTTTGAAAGGTTTTATCGGCAAGAGCCGAAACGCGAGGCCGCCGGTACGATGGGAATCATAGCGGTGCCGATCCCCATTGGCATTGTGAATATTTCAGGCACTGCTGGGAAACCGGGGTGAGATTGCCAACGCTAGAAAATTGCCCGGCTTGCAGCGAGTACCACGAGGATGAACACAGAAGCCGACCGATCACTAGTCCAACTCAGTTCGTCCCGAGGCCCATACAACTCAACCGGCACCGGCAGTCCGTTCACGATCGGCTAGGGCCGATCCATCAAGACTTCTTCGATGAAGATGAAAACGGTGACCACCACGACGAAGAAGAGGCTGATGATGAAGAATCGGCCAACCCCCAATGGTGCCCCTCTGACCTCTTCACCAAAACGCTGAAACGCAGAATTCAAAGGCTAAAACGTGAAGGAAGGGAAGAGGAAGTTCGGCAGATGATCAAAGAACAACGTCGTCGGCTGGGTAAAATCAAAAGGCGATGGATCCCCAAAAAGAAAACCGCTACAGCCGACGAGGAGCAAGCCAGGGAGAGTTCGGCTGATCAAGCCAGGAGGGTAGCCAAAGGGAAAGGCAAAGGCAAAGTTTCTGCATCGGTCAATATGGTATTCATATTGCCAGCCGAATTCGGTGCTCCTGAAGCCGATGCAGACAATATTGAAGACGCCTTGGTCAAGCTAGCACTGTCCCCGGATCAAGCGATTTTTGACAAGCCAGAGGGGACCGAAAATTGGCACCTAAAGCCGCTATATGTAAAAGGTTTCGTCAACGGCAAGCCGATGTCAAAAATGCTAGTGGATTGGGGAGCCACACTAAACCTGATGCCCTATGCAACGTTTAGGAAATTGGGAAAGGGAGTCGAAGACCTGATCAAGACTAATATGGTATTAAAGGACTTCGGCGACAACCCATCAGAGACCAAGGACGTGTTGAATGTCGAGCTGACCGTCGGCAAAAAGATCGTTCCCACAACCTTTTTTGTCATCGACGGGAAGGGGTCTTACAGCCTGCTGCTCGGGAGGGACTGGATACATGCCAACTGTTGTGTCCCTTCCACTATGCACCAGTGTCTACTTCAACGGGACGGCGACAAGGTGGAGATTGTGCCAACCGACAGGTCAGTAAGCGTCGCCAATGCCGATTTGCCACTTTGGGAAATCGATGGCATTGATTGTTTGTCTGGGAAAATCTGGCAAGCCGATTTTTTAAAAGTGTCCGATTCTGCAATACAGTCGATTGGAGACGACGGGCCGCTACTGCTGCTCTGAGATGGACGTCGTGGAGGGCTCGATCATCTACGACACGGACACCGCGGACGAAGACGATGGCAAGCTAGGGCAGGGTTTTACGTCGGCCGACGAATTAGAAGAAATAGACATAGGCTCTGGAGACAGGCCTAGGCTGACGTATATTAGCAGAAATTTATCTTCTCATTGTAGGTCCCAGCTGATTGACTTGTTAAAAGAATATAAAGATTGTTTTGCTTGGGAGTACTTCGAGATGCCTGGCCTTAGCCGATCTATAGTTGTTCATCAGCTGCCGATCAAGGCAGGCTATCGGCCATTCAAACAACCTCCCAGGAGGTTCAAAGCCGATATGTATGATGCGATCAAAGCCGAAATAACTCGACTATATGATGCGGGATTCATTCGGTCATGCCGATACGCCGAGTGGGTCTCAAACATTGTCCCCGTATTAAAAAAGAATGGCAAACTCAGGGTATGCATCGATTTCAGAGACTTGAATAAGGCTACCCCCAAAGATGAGTACCCAATGCATATAGCCGATTTGCTCGTAGACGCTGCGTCAGGCCACAAAATCATCAGCTTTATGGATGGCAATGAAGGCTACAATCAAATCTTCATGGCCGAGAGGACATTCACAAAACTGCCTTTCGATGTCTTGGGGCAATCAGCTTATATGAATGGGTCGTTATGACATTCGGGCTAAAAAATGCTGGGGCAACATATCAACAGGCCATGAATTATATCTTTCACGACATGATCGGCTCCCTGGTGGAGATCTACATCGACGACGTCGTGGTCAAATCCAGGGAGATGGAGAACCATATAGCCGATCTGAAGCAAGTTTTGGAACGGACAAGAAAATAAGGCCTGAAGATGAATCCGTTGAAGTGCGCGTTCGGCGTATCGGCCGGGCAATTTCTAGGGTTTTTTGTTCATGAAAGAGGAATTGAGGTCACACCAAAAAGCATAAATGCTATCAAGACGATACAACCTCCGAAGGACAAGAAGCAGCTTCAGTCATTGATTGGCAAAATCAACTTCATCAGGCGGTTCATAGCCAATCTTTCAGAAAAGATGAAGCTGTTCACATCGCTGCTTCGGCTCAAAGCTGATCAAGCATTCACATGGGGGGCAGAGCAGCAGAAGGCCTTAGACAATATCAAGAATTATTTAAGCTCGCCTCCAGTTCTAATTTCTCCATGAAAGGGAGTACCGTTCAAGCTTTACTTGTCAGCCGATAACAAGTCAATCGGCTCAGTCCTAATCCAAGAGGTTGAAGGCAAAGAAAAAGCTATCTTCTATCTCAGCCGATGGCTGTTGGACGCAGAGACAAGGTAGTTACCAATGGAGAAGCTATGCATGTGCCTATATTTTTCATGCACAAAGTTAGGCATTATCTACTGTCCAACGAGTGCACAATAATATGCAGAGCCGATGTCATTAAGTACATGCTATCGGCTCCAGTTTTAAAAGGGCGGATTGGAGAATGGATTTTTGCCCTGACCGAATTTGATCTGAGGTATCAAGCACCAAGGGCAGTTAAAGGGCAAGCCATAGCCGATTTTATCGTGGAGCACAGAGATAGCTCAATCGGCTCAATCGAAATTATGCCTTGGACACTGACATTTGATGGCTCGATGTGCACTAACGGCTGCGGTATCGGCTTGGTCATTATTTTGCCTAGAGGGGCAAGCTTTGAATTTGCTTTTTCTATCAACCCCCATGCTACAAACAATCAAGCCGAAAGCAGTACTCAAGGGATTGCATCTTCTCAAAGAAGTTAAAGCCGACGCCATAGAGATAATGGGGGATTCACTATTAGTCATCAGCCAGTTGTCAAGGGAATATGAATGCAGAAATGATGAGCTGATGGTCTACTATCAACAATGCCAAGAATTGATGGATAGCTTTCGACTAGTTACACTGAAACACATCCTTAGAGAGCAGAATACAGAGGCACATGATTTAGCTCAAAGGGCATCGGGCTACAGGCCGATGATAAAAGAAGTTGGGATAGAAGTCGCTGCCATGACAGCAAATGATTAGATGTTTGAGGTTTACAGCTATTTACAGAACCCCTCTCAATCGGCTTCAAGGAAATTGTGATACAAAGCCTTAAGATATGTTTTGCTCGATGAAGATCTCTACTACTGGACGATTGATGGTGTGCTACTCAAGTGTCTTAGTGCCGATCAAGCCAAAGTGGCTATCGGAGAAGTGCATGAAGGGATATGCGGCACGCATCAATCGGCTCAAAAGATGAAGTGGTTGCTTCGGAGGGCAGGATATTTTTGGCCGACGATGTTGGAGGACTGTTTCAAGTATTATAAAGGCTGCCAGGATTGTTAGAAATTCGGCACCGTGCAAAGAGCACCAGCATCGGCCATGAACCCAATCATAAAGCCTTGGCCATTCAGAGGATGGGGCATCGACATGATCGGCCAGATCAATCCACCCTCAAGCAAAGGGCATAAATTCATTCTGGTGGCAACATATTATTTTACAAAATGGGTGGAGGCAATTTATTTGAAAAAGGTCGACTCTAGGGACGCAATCAAGTTTGTTAAAGAGCACATTATCTACCGATTTGGCATCCCACAAACAATAATAACAGACCAGGGATCTATCTTCATATCGGACGAGTTTGTTCAGTTTGCCGATGGCGTGGGGATTAAATTACTCAATTCTTCACCATACTATGCGCATGCCAACGGGAAAGCAGAGGCCTCAAACAAAAAGGTTGATCAAACTAATAAAGAGGAAGATCTCTGAGTACCCTAAGCAATGGCATAGCCGATTAGCTGAATCACTTTGGGCATATCGGATGGCATGCCACGGATCTATCCAAGTCCCTCCATACAAGTTGGTCTATGGGCATGAGGCAGTGCTGCCATGGGAAAATATCATCGGCTCGAGACGAGTTCAGCGATAAGATCAGCTCACAGCCGATGATTACTATCACCTGATGGTAGACGAATCAGAAGACCTAGTTTTATCACGAATGAGGGCCTTGGAGAAGGTAACAAGGGATAAGGAACGAGTAGCTCATCATTATAATAAGAAAGTTGTACCTAAGTCTTTTGAAGAGGGCGAACTCGTTTGGAAACTTATATTGTCGATTGGAACAAGAGACAATAAATTCGGCAAGTGGTCGCCAAATTGGGAAGGGCCTTTCAAGATCCACAAATGCATCTCTAAAGGAGCCTACATGTTAGAAGGGCTGGATGGAGAAGTATTTGGAAGAGCTTGAAATGGAAAGTATTTGAAAAAATATTGCCCAAGTGTGTGGATCAATTCATGAGTTGGCTCTGTTTGTTCAGCCGATTCGTGTCAGCCGACGCCTTGTGACGCACGCATCTCCTTTAGGTGATTTTCAAGCCATGTTTTTCCCCTAGTTACCTGTGATCGGCTGACGATGGCCGACGGTTATGACAATAGGACGCAAGTGTATAATTTTGTCGACATCAAAGACATCAACGAAATTAGGGGGGCATATGCATATACAAAATAATATGATATCGAGGAGACGGAGCAAATTTTTCAAAAAATTTTCACGTCTTCAAAAGTTTAATGTGATCGGCAAACACACATTAAGTAGGAAGCAAGAGAAAGCAAGAGGTAATGTTAGCCGATTACAAGAGGTGGACAATGTAAGCCGATTACAAGTGATAGTTAGATTACAAGGTTTACAAATTCTTCCCTAACTATTACAACTAGCTCAACGCTTAAGGAAGTCCTTGATGGCCAATATTGCCCTGCGGTGGATCATGTCTATTTCTTCTATGGCCCTTGTGTCGGCTGCATCGCTCCCCGGGATCGGCTTCATCACCTTGGCCATGTCTGACAGGTTTGACACAACTGCCTTGATCTTTGCTTGCTAGTCCTCTATCTCCTTCGGCAGGCCGGCCACGCGTTGTTCTTTGACCACGATGTTGGCATCAATCTTGGCAAGCTCGACTATCAGCTCCTCCCGGCGTTTGCGAAGCCGATCAAGTTCGGCAATCGGCTCGGTCTTCAAGCATCGAATTTGGCCTTTTTGGCAGTGATGTCTTGCTGGCTGGCCTTGATAGTATAAAGCTTCTAGGGCCTTGTTCTCGCGACGATCGACTATCCTTTGTTTGGCTCGTTCAAGCTTGTGCCGATGCGCCTCCAAAAAGGTAGCTGGCGCGATGGTGTCGCCAGCTGGTCCGGCAGCCGATCTTGAATGTCTTCGAACCGACTACGGATGGAACCGCAATCGGTGACCAAGAAGTCCAGAGAGCACTCCAGTCGTTTGGCTATGTCCGACAAGGTGGCTTGTAGCTCATTGTCTGATACGACCATGGCCTTGTCAACGCTCTTGTCGGGATCAAGAAATTCTGATAAGTCAAAATCCAGGAGATCGGCTACAGACTACAAGATTGGAAATTGGTTAGAGAGATGACATAGCTAACAAGCCGATTTGTAAAGTTGAGTGAGACTTACTCGGACAGCTGGAACTGACGTAGCCACGTCCTCAGCATCATCGGTGCGCGTGGCCATCGGAGTCGGCTCCCTCGGTACACGGGGGCCAGATGTTGGAGCGCGAGGAGGCTGTAAAAAGAAAATGTGAGTTAAAAAAATTCGGCTGAGCTAGTGAGAAAGAAATGAGGATTGAGCTTACGAAGGGAGGGGGAGCCATTTTCTTCCTTGTGGCTAACTTCTTGACATATGGACGCCAAAAGCCGATAAGTTGCAATGTGAAAAGGTAAAAGATGGCTGGATTGAGCAGTAAAAACACTTACCGGCTAAGGACGTGGGATGCGTCTCGAAGGGCTTGGAGTTCGCTCAGTGGTTTGCTCGGCCGATGGAGTTTGGGCCTGCTTATCGAAAGAACTTGATTCGGCTGCGGCAGCGTTGACGGCTTCCTCCATTTCCTCGTCCCTGACTTCTTCTTCGAGGGCCGTGTCCACGCCCGGATCGACTGGGGGCAAGTCATCGGCTGGGGCTGTCCTCGGCTTCTTTGAAGCGCGTTTCTTTTTCTCTGCAGCTAGAGTAGCCGCAGCCGATGGTGCCGCCCTTTTTGGCAGATGCAGCGGCGCACGGGTCTGGCCGTGGAGCAAAGTGCCCACTTTCGACGCATGACAGCCGATGATGGATGGGGCGAGCCCACAGCCGCCAGATAATAGCCCAGGGGCGTAGTGGACGGCTATCGCTGTATTGCTTGTGTGCGGGGGAGAGGAGTCGGTTGTCTGCAAAAGAAATGAAGCATGATCAGCCGATAATATAGAGAGGGGTTGAAAGAAAAATAGGGATTGAGATAAGGAAAAAGATACTTACCGATGGGGTCATTTCTAGATCGATGATGGTTAGATATATAGAAGCCGATTGGTGGAACAAGTGCTGCTTCCATTCATTCCACCATCGGCTGAAGATCGACGTCCTCCATATTTCCAGATCAATGTTGTCAATACTACCTACAGGGGGGCCAGGTATATTGCGCAGCCGATTCATCATGTCACCCTCAATCTTGCCTCTGGTCTGGATCTTGTCTGTATAATACAAGCCGATCGGCAGTTGACCCATACCCAGTTGCCTTGCGGCCACCATCGGATGATAAAATTCGTAGGACTTTTGAACATTGCGTCCTTGGTGGATGCCGACTAGAAGTATGCAGGGTGTGATAGCCGATGTATAGATTTCCCTCGGCTTGTCATAGCTTTCAGAATTAAGTTCATCCAGCCGAAGATCATCTGGGAGTTCGAATTTTTCAAAGCCTGTATAAGCAAACCATATCCTTGAAGTGCTTGGGAAGCCACTGTACAGGTTGCTAAACCAATCTTTGAACTAATCGGCTGTCAATTTGGATCCGGGATAGGTTGCCACTGCCTCCCCATATGATAAGCATTGACAGGTTGTTACTTC
The DNA here is from genome assembly GCA_019925245.2 of Oryza australiensis. Lineage (NCBI taxonomy): Eukaryota > Viridiplantae > Streptophyta > Magnoliopsida > Poales > Poaceae > Oryza > Oryza australiensis. The sequence continues at coordinate 51,884 of JAIFGZ020000094.1, forward strand.
TTCATCATCTTCGAATCTCGGCTCGATCAAGGGGAAATCGGACTCTAGTGGGGATGTTTTTCTGCGACCCGGTGGAGATGGAGGTTTAACCACAGTTGTAGTAGCCACCAGGACCCTCCTGTGTTGACGGCTTGTTGAGAAGCTAGCCGAGCCGATGCACTGCTTAACATTTGGTATAAGTAACCGAGCAAATATTTCCCCAGAGGTACTTGCTTCTTGCTCACTAGGGCTTCGGCTACATGTTGCCAATTGCTAGTCGGCCCACAGCTCGACCCACAGAAGACATACTTCTCTGGCCACATCAACAAAAAGGCAGTGTGTTCTCTCTCAGTGATTGGGCCGTCCTTCATATTCATGGAAATAAATCCACTCCAACCCCCTATGCTTTTGGTCTTGAAGTTGTGAGAGCACTTGATATTGAGGCTGATTGGGTCGACTGTGGATGTTATGTCCAACCCTGTGATCATTACTATGTCCATGAGGGTTGGTGTCATCGGCCCCTACCTAAAAAGGAACGCATTTAGCGTATCCGACCAGAAATAGGTGGTAGCCGATAAGAGAGGTTCATCCTTTGAAATATCGGCTATTGTCAGGGCTAGGCATTGGTTTATCCCTATCTCAGTCCAGGAGGTCTGCAGCCTACCCGACATCCGTGAGTACCAAGCTGGCTAAGTCTTATCCGTTGAAGGCCAGGATTTGAAGGAACTAGACCAATAAGCTAGGTTGGGAATAGAGAATCTGAAAGGGACTCTGTTCGTTTCGGCATTGATGAGCTCGCTGGGGTCTATGTTGCCGATTGGCCCTAATAAAAACTGGTTGGGGCTGGTGAGGTCTGGGATTGCAATTTGATGGCCAAGATGATGTGGTTTGAAGGATGGAAAGACAAGGTTATGAAAATTGAAGGCCAAATTGTGCGGAATAAAGGGTGATAGCCGATGAGACTTACCTCTGGGTATTCCGTCTGGGTTGCCTCGGAGTGGGCGCTCGAAGAAGCCATTGTTGGTGACTGGTGCTTCTTAGGGTTTGCTGGGGAAGACGAGATCGCTGAGGTCACCGAGGTCGCCGAGGTTGCTGAGTTCGCCGAGGGGGTCATCGGAGAGCTCGAGGGTTGCTGAGGTGGCTGTAGTTTGTGGTAATGTGATACGTGCGGCGGCCGCGAAGGCGGTATTTGAAGGCTATTTTTGGGTAGCTGAAACGGTTTCGGTCGAAAAAAGCGGGAATTTGGAAAAGCAGCAAATCCGCGATATTATCTTATCACGGACTTGGGGGGCATGTGTTAACGGCTAAATTTGGTAACCAAATCCCTAAGTCTAGGCCGAAATATAAACAGAATCAGATAAGAAGAACAGAGGTTGAGTCGGCTGCGGTGCGATCGGCTATGAGGTCAGTCGGCTGAGGTTGGATCGGACGAGGATAGACGATAGCCGATGCTAGCTCAGAGGAGGGGATAAAACCATTTACAAAGAAAGTGGTTAAAGATAAATAGAAGATTCGGTTTCCAAATTGTGCGTTAAAAGATATTGCCATCTATGGATAGAGTCCTGTAACGACAATTGTATCTGTAAATTAGGAATTTGTTTAGACTGTTTATTGTAATGCGGCATGGGTCCTTCCCGGGATATTGTCGTATTTTAAATAGTAGTTTAGGTAGAGTCCAGGGTCTGTATAGATAATGTTATTCTTGAGTATAAATAGGACCCGAGATCCCTGTAATTATCATTCTCACAATCAATACAACCTTCGGTGCATCGCCTCCTTTTTCTTCAGACAAACAACTGATCCGGCTTCGGGCTGCATCGTTTTGATCCCCAGGTTAAGGTAAATGTTTGTCATAGTGGTGTATCTCATCGAATTTAGTGCTTCCATCGTTATGACACTCTAAATTCGATGATTTATGTTGCGCTAGTTATCATATATCGCATATAATCTAGAACAATGTTTAGATCTATCTTGACATCGGCTCGTTTTTGTCAAGAATCAGCAGCCGATAGAGCTAGATCTAAGGGTTGGCCTAAATTATATGTGATATCCACCGTCTCGAGGTATTTACATCAGCTACAGTAGATTAGATTGTTCTTTTTATACTTAATGCTGTATCAACATTGATCTATTAAGTCCTTTTTAGAGCTTTTGTGATCTATTCGGCTAGATGTATATGTTTAGAGACAGTGCCGGGGTTTCAGCCAGCCTTATCTGTTTTAATATTCTTTTAGTATATTTTGCTATCAGATTCATTAAAACTGCCTCTTGTCGAAACTTGGTTTCGGCAATAGAATTTCTGGGGTCACAGTCAAGATCGCCAAGCACAATGGGTTAGGAGGAAAAGAAGATTTAGACAGGTTCAGGCCCTCTCGTGAGGTAATACCCTACTCCTGTTTCAGTGGATTCGATCCACCGAGTGTCTTTATTGATCTCGTGATCTAAGGCTGAAAGCTAAAAGCTCATAAAGCATATGATATCTCTCAAGGGACGCCCCTTACCCCCCTTATATAGTCTTGGGAGGAGGGCTTACAGATCGGAAACCCTATCTTACTCTAAGTCGGTTTCCTCAATCTTACCAAACCGTGACTATAGGCAGATTGCCTTATCTCTATCGGCAATCGTAACACCCAACTCATGTTTGGTTTATAGATATGGCAGGCGCAATCTATCCCTACCTCCAGTCGGATAAGCTTGCCATGTATATACCCGATTACCATAATCTCCACAGTAGCCCCCGAGTCCTTTTCAGTCGACGAGACAGCTCAGCTTCAAACCAAAACAATACACGACCAAAAATCTCTTTGGCCGAGTGCTTCTGGCGCCGAGTGATTCCATCATCTCTGCCTGAATCTTCTCGAGTGGCTCCAAAGACTATGAAGGGCTGGAAAATATCTAAAAAATTCCCAAAAATAAATATCTAGGTGCATCTCCTGATGCACCTAATTAGGTGTAGCCCCCGACTATGTGGTTAGTCAAAACAGACTAAGCATATAGTCAAGAACTATAAAAAATCATTCTCATGTAGATGCTTAGCTCAAGCTAAAGCAACCTCATTACTCGGCAAGCTTGTGCTTATCCGAGTGAATTTGCCCGAGTCATCTCAGAACAAATAACCCAACCAACCCTCGTGGGTGAAAAGCACTCGGTAAGCTCATGCTTATCCGAGTGGATCTGCCCGAGTCATCTCGAAACAAATATTTTAATCGTCCTTCATGGAAAAATGAGTTCAATCAATCGCATGAAAAATATGACCAAGTTATTAAATAGCTCTTGCCATAATACTGGTCTTAATCTATAAAGATCTTCACCAAGGTGGAAAAATAGCATTGATATAATCACTTAATCAAATGCTAAAAAACCAAACATCCCTTGTCATCAAGGCAGCTATAAAAAGCTTAACTGTTGGTCACCTTCCAAGTTGCATCGTGCCAGCTTCTCATGAAGTCAAGCAAACCGCGGTATGAAAGGATTTCCAAAGGTATAGGGCATTCGGACACGCGCATATTGCCAAAGCAAATCTGCTTAAGCTCATCCGCTAAAGTCCCTAAGGACACGTGTCGGGCCACACCTTAACTGGGCCGCAGATTCTCTCATGGGCTCGGCCCAATCACGAGAAAACCTAGCGCAACCCTCAAATCTTTCTATAAAGCCTCGAGGTCATCCCCGCCTCTTCGTCTTCCAAGGAGTTCCTCTTTTCGCAGCACTGTTCACCAGTTCCCTGCGAAGAACCCTAGACTCGCGCGCACCCAGACCTATCCATCCAGGAGCTCGCTTCTTGCCACAAACCAGCTTCCGCAGCCAATCTCCCAAGATCCCTTGTCAAAATCCCCATTCTTTCCAACCAGATCCACTTCCCATCCAAACCACACTCATGGCGGAAGAAAAGAGAATCCCCTTTGACCAATGGGCCACATCGGATGTGAGGGAATCCACCCTCAAGGAGATGGTGAAGCACGGAGTGCTTCCTCCAAAGGAGATCGTGGGCTGGCGCCCGGCGGCGGGTGAGGATTTTCCATCCCCGAACACCGGTGAGCTCATTGTATTCACCTCTTTTTCTATTGCAGGTTCAGTCTTCCCACCTCCGAGTTCTTCCGGGGGCTTTTAGATTATTACGGCCTTCAACTCTACCATCTGAACCCCAACTCCATGCTTCACATCGCTCTTTTCATTTATGTATGTGAAGCATTCCTTGGCATCCTCCCCCACTTCCAACTCTTCCGCCGCATGTTTTACCTCAAACCGCATCCGAATAAGGACCACCCATGCGTCGTTGGCGGGGCGGGTTTCCAACTCCGCGGATCTCTCCGCAAGGAGTACTTTTCTCTTCCCTTAAAATCTTCCAATAAGGGATGGCACGCGGGCTGGTTCTACATCAGCAATCTTGAACCCAGCCTGCCAACCTTTGTCGGGCTTCCCCCTGTACCCAGGCAAACTTGGAGCACTATTCCAGTAGCTCAAGACTGGGACGAGGCCAACAAACTGCTTGCAAAGATCCTGGCAATGAAGCAGAAGGGTCTTTGCGGCGAGCAGATCACTCGGCACTTCATTCGATGCCGACTGGCTCCAATTAAAGAGCGGTCGAAGCCGGCCTTTGAATACGAAGGCGGGAAGGACCCCAATCGGGAAGATCAAGATCCACTCAGTTATGAGATCCTGAAGATCCGGATGTACAAGATCTTCTCGACTGGAATTGCAGTCGAGCGCGCCCTCATTCTGCCGGTTCTTCCCTTTAACATCCATCAGCCTCCTCCTCCGGTAAGCCGACTAACTGCTTCATAATGTCTTGCAACCTTGATATCTTGTCTCTTAGTGTTGTCCGAACTTCTCTTGCAGGAAAATGCTTCTGTCGTCTCCAAACCGTACAAGGTGCCTCACGATGACGTGCCGCATCGCCCCGCCAAGAAGCCAACTGGCGGCATAAAGATTCAAAGCGACCCAGTCGGGAAGAGGGCGGCCCCGAGTGAGGACGCCAACAAGCGGGCGAGCAAAAGGAGGCTCATCATTGACGACTCGGACGATGACGTCCCGGCTCCTCCAGTCGAGACTCCTCCTCCAAGGCCATCGCCGAAGGCGGCGCCGAAGATCCGCCGGTCGTCCAGGTATGCTTTATGACGGAAGTCCAAACTTTTTTCGTTGAAAACTTTCTTTGTCTTCATCCCAGCTGTATTCGTTATCGCAGTAGGCCCCAGGACATAGATCCTGCCGGGAAGGGTGAGGGGCCGACTCCCGCCGCTGCTCCCGAGGCGCCCAAGCCTGCGGAGCCGAGGCCTCAGAGCCCGCATCCGAGCGAGAGCGCTCCGGGCAAAAAACCTTCGCCTCCGAAGAAGGATACCCCGAGGAAGGAGCCCCCGACCGCCAGCCGGGACGTCCCGACTGGAAGCTAGTCGACAGCTGGGAAACCTCAGACTACGGCTCGGTCGGTCCCGGCGAGGATCGGTCGGCGAAAGCCGGAGGAAGGAGGCCGGCGGGGCTGTTCCACCCAAGAGCACGGCCACTGAAGCCGGTAAGTCTTGAATCGAGTCTTGTCTTTGCTCTTTAGTTTGAATCTTTCATGTCTTCATTTGTTCTTCCTATCCGCCGGCCACGTAGAGGAAATCCCAGTTACGATCTTCAACACAGGTTCCCCGATCAAGATCGAGTGGCGGGACACGGAAGGCCAGAGGCAGGGCATCGTCTTGGACAGGCAAGCTGAGAGCGAAGAAAGGGATGCCCTGGTCGAGAGCTTAAACGAAGCGACTCGGCTACTCAACGTAAGCCTTAGTCTTTTTCTCTTATTGTATTATCATCTTTTTCCAGTCAGTCATTCTTCGAATTTCACGCGCAGAAGGAGTATTGCCGCTCCATGGCAAAGTTCGAGGTGCTGGAGAGGCTGGTTCCTCACCTGAACTCTTTAGAGGACGTCCAGCGAAAGCTGAAGACCACTCAAGAGGAAGCCGCGTCGAGGGAGGCGGCTCTGAGGAAGGAAATAGCCGAGCTCCGGGAGGAGAACCTTGACCTCCGCGGTTCAGTCGGGAGTAAGTCCACTCTTCTCAATTCCTTTATGGCTCTCATGTTGATTCCGGTTACTGATAACCTTCTTTGCTTGTAGAAAATTCGTCAGAGGTCCACTCGCTCCAGGTCCGGCTGGAGGCAGTCAGCCTCGACAAGGCCGAACTGGAGGCCGAATTTGAAGGTAAGCTTCTTCGAAGTAACATCCTTGGCGCTGCTTTATTTCCGAGTGCTTTGCATGATTAGATTCTTTTGGCATCTTACAAGGTTAAGACCCGAGCTCAATACGATGTCTTGCTCGAGCGGGTCAAACGAGCCGGAGAGGTCCGGGAAGAGGTCGCCAATGCGGCTGCGCCAATCTTGTTGTCCTTGTTTCACCAAGGGGTCGGGGCCAGTTCGCTAGAGCCATTAGAGATTTTTGACAAGCTGCGGAGGGCCCCTGACCAATATCTGGCGAACATCACTGGAGCTGCCAACATGGGGGCTGGTCTGGCTCTTGCACAGACCAAGTCTCTCTACCCCCGAGTGGATATCAACTCGGTTGGAGAGGGCTTTGCTGACGGGACCACGGATGAGCAGGCCTTGGACATGCTGAGTGAGGCGCAGGAGTCGGCGAAGAAGATTTCCGTTGATGTAGTAAATAACTTCCAGATTTGATTAGTCTTGTGAACGTTGGCTTGTAAATATAGTATGATCGTGATGCTCTGACACAGACTTGTGATATATTTAGTTTATTTATGTTAATGCCTTGATCTGAGTTTTTGTGTGAAATTTCTTAAGTAATTTTCGTCTGACTGTCACCAAGCCTAGGCTCGATTAGGTCATCAGAAAACTCTCAGTCCCTTAGACACTGAACTCGAATCGAGGAACATTAAACAATGATAAACCAAATTATGCACAGAGGTTGATGAGGAAAACTTATGCTTTATTGACATATGTACAGCCCCCGACTGCTAGCTAAAGAAGTCATCTTGCTTGAGGTTGGTAGTCAAGGAAAACATGAAACTTTAGTCAAATTAAGCATAAAATCGTCGAAGATGCTCGATGTTCCAGGAGTTCTCCACCATAGATCCGTCTTCACGCTTTAGTCGGTATGCACCGGGCCGAGTTGCCTCAGCGATTATGTATGGTCCTTCCCATAGGGGGGATAACTTGTGACGGTCTTTGGTGGTTTGAATCTTGCGTAAAACCAGGTCACCAACGATGAAAGCTCGTGCTCGAACGTTGCGACTGTGGTATCGTCTGAGCCCTTGAAGATATTTGGCCGACTGGATGAGGGCTGCCTCACGGGCCTCTTCCAGTTGGGTGAGGTCGTTCACTCGGTCGGGGTCGTAGCGTTCATCGTTGAAGCTGCGGACTCGGAGGGATTCATATTCCATCTCGTTTGGAACATGGCTTCTGCGTCGTAGACCAAAAAGAAAGGGAGTTTGGCCGGTAGCCCGACTGGGTGTGGTCCGCAGAGACCATAAGACCGAGAGAAGCTCTTGGACCCACTTGCCTGCGTAAGGGTTTAGACGATCGAACACGCGGGCCTTGATGCCTTGAAGGACCATGCCGTTGGCCCGTTCGACTTGTCCATTGCTTTTGGGATGGGCAACTGACGCATAGCAAATCTTGATTCCGAAGTCTTCGCAGAATTCCTTGAAGATGCCTCCCGTGAATTGAGTCCCATTGTCGGTTATGATTCTGTTTGGGACGCCGAAGCGGTGCACGATGTTGAGGAAGAAATCCCGTGCCTTGTCAGCAGTAATTGTGGCGACCGGCTTGGCTTCAATCCACTTGGAGAACTTGTCGATTGCGACGAAAAGGTGTGTAAATCCTCCTGGAGCTTTCTTGAAAGGGCCGACCATGTCCAAGCCCCATACCGCGAACGGCCAGGATAGTGGGATTGTTTGTAGCTCCTGGGCCGGGACATGGCTCTGTCGGGCGAAAAATTGACAGCCTTCACAGGTTCGCACGACTTTGTCCGCGTCGGAGACCGCGGTAAGCCAGAAGAAGCCTTGTCTGTAAGCTTTGCCCACCAGAGTGCGTGCTGCCGCGTGGCTTCCGCATATGCCCGAGTGGATGTCTTGGAGTAGCTGCCTCCCTTCCTCGGGTGTGATGCATCTCATTAGGATTCCGGAGGGGCTTCTCTTGTATAAGTCGGAGTCAACCATGACATATGTTTGGCAACGACGTCGGACACGCTCTGCCTCATCCCGGTCTTCCGGCAGCTCTTGCTGAGTTAAGAATTTGATGAGTGGCGTCCGCCAGTCGGCATCAGTCATGGCGACTTCGTTTGCAGCTTGTTCGTTGGAAGTTATCTTTGCCGTGATGGTTGGCTCATAGATGTGCTCGACAAAAACATCTGTTGGGGCAGCTTCGCGCTTGGACCCGAACTGTGCCAACTCGTCGGCTGCTTCGTTGTTGTGTCTCAAGACATGTGAGAGTTCGAGCCCGTCAAACTTGTCTTCAAGTTTGCGGACCTCTTGTCGGTAGGCCTCCATGGTATCGTCTAGACAGGACCAGTCCTTCATTACTTGGTTGACGACCAGCTGGAAGTCGCCTTTCATGATGAGCCGACGTATCCCGAGTGAAACTGCGAGGCGCAGTCCGTGTAGCAGGGCTTCGTACTCGGCAACGTTGTGTGAGGCGGAGAAGTGGAGGTGAAGGACGTATCTTAGCCTTTCCCCAGTCGGGGAAATCAGCACAACTCCTGCTCCCAAGCCGGTGATCCTCTTGGATCCGTCGAAGTGCATGGTCCAGTGTTGGAGGTCTTCCCGAGGTACGTTCTCTTGTTGCTCAGTCCACTCGGCCAGGAAATCCGCCAAGGCTTGTGACTTTATGGACGTCCTCGCCTTAAAAGTCAAGTCCAATGGCATCAGCTCTAAGGCCCACTTAGCGATGCGCCCAGTCGCCTCCCGGTTATGGATGACATCGCCGAGTGGAAAGGAAGTGACAACGGTGACCGAGTGACCCTGAAAATAGTGTGCCAATTTCCTCGCGGTTATCAGAACACCATAGAGCAATTTTTGTACCTGAGGGTAGCGAATTTTGGCTCCTGCCAACACTTCGCTAACAAAGTAGATCGGCCTCTGAATCTTCTGAGCCCGTCCTTCTTCTTCGCGCTCGACCACGAGGACCGTACTAACCACTTGGTGAGTGGCTGAAACGTACAGCAGCAGAGGTTCCTGGGGCTGAGGCGAGGCCAGGACAGGCGGCGTTGTAAGGAACTCTTTGAAATCTTCAAAGGCTTTGTTGGCTTTCGCGGTCCACTGGAAGTCGTCTGTCTTCTTTAATAATCTGAAGAAGGGCATGCCTCGTTCGCCTAGTCGAGAGATGAAGCGGCTTAGCGCCGCCATGCAGCCGGTGAGCTTCTGGACGTCCTTCTGGTTACTCGGGGGCTTCATGCTCAAGATGGCGTTGATCTTCTCTGGATTGGCTTCAATGCCGCGATGTGACACCATGAAGCCGAGCAGTTTGCCTGATGGAACGCCGAAGGTGCACTTCTCCGGGTTTAACTTCATTCTGAAGGCCCGGATATTTGCAAAGGTTTCCTCTAGGTCAGCGATCAGGTCTTCTTTTTGCTTGGTCTTGATGACGACGTCGTCGACTAAGCTTCTACATTCTTGCTGATCTGCGTCTGGAAACATCTCTGGATCATGCGTTGGTATGTGGCGCCGGCGTTCTTCAGGCCGAAAGGCATGGTGATGTAGCAGTAGGCCCCAAACGGCGTGATGAACGATGTCTTCAGGCAGTCGGATTCTTTTAAGCTGATCTGGTGATAGCCCGAGTAACAATCCAAGAAACTCAGGAGTTGGCAGCCGGCTGTTGAGTCTACGACTTGGTCGATGTGAGGTAGCCCGAATGGATCTTTGGGACAGGCTTTGTTGAGGTCGGTATAGTCAACACACATGCGACATTGCACCGTCTTCTTGCGGACCAGAACTGGGTTGGCTAACCAGTCAGGATGAAGGACTTCTTTGATGAAGCCGGCGGCCAAGAGCTTTGTGAGCTCTTCCTTGATAGCGTCTTTTCGGTCCTGCGCGAATCTGCGTAATCGTTGTTTTATCGGTTTGGCGTCATCTTTGACGTGCAAAGAGTGCTCGATCACCTCCCTAGGAATTCCAGGCATATCAGATGGTTTCCAAGCAAAAACATCTTTATTATTTTGGAGGAAGGTGACGAGCACGCTTTCCTATTTGGGATCTAGTTCAGCGCCGATTACAGCAGTTTTTGAGGGATCCAACGGATCAAGGGAGATCTTCTTGGTCTTGGCATCGCCGGATCCTGATTTGGCTATCTTCTTCGCGGGGACTTCGCCCTCTGCCGAAGTTGATGCAGCCAATCGGACTTCTTGTTGGCCGCGCAATCTCTCGCGAGATAAGGCCATGTCGCAGCTCTCCTTATCGCAAGTGAAGGCTTGCTTCACATCGCTGCAAAGAGTGATGACGCCGTTGGGACCCGACATCTTCATGCAGAGGTAGGTGTAATGTGGGATCGCCATGAATTTGGCAAGCGCAGGCCTTCCGATGATGGCATGGTATGCTGTTTCGAAGTCGGCCACCTCAAAAATGACGTTCTCCGTTTGGAAGTTCTCTCGAGCTCCGAAGGTGACAGGGAGGGAGATGTGCCCAAGTGGGGTAGATGATAGCCCCGGGATGACTCCGTGGAAGGGGGCTGAGCTTGCCTTCAATTCGGCCCTCGGGATCTGCATCTCGTCCATGGTCTTGGCGAACAGGATATTGAGGGCACTGCCCCCATCGATGAGGACGCGCTTGAGCCTGATGTTGCGGACCACGGGATCCAGGACGAGTGGGTAGCGCCCCGGGTGAACCACTTGGTCAGGGTGATCCGAGCGGTCAAAAGTGATGGCCACTTCCGACCATCGCAGGTACTGAGGGACCTCGGGTTGAGCCGCGTTGACCTCTCGGTCTGTTAGCTTCTGTTTCCTCTTGGATTCATAGGCTAGCGGCCCTCCGAAGATGTGGTTGAGCTCTCCCACAGGGTCTTGGAAAGGTTCGGCATTCTCAGCCGCGTTGTTTTTCTTGACGCCTGATGGACCAGCCTCATCAGTCGGCTTCTTGTTGAGTTGCGCCGCGTACTGCTCGGTGAACTGTTTGTAGATGAAGCAGTCCTTAGCCGCGTGCTTATGATTGGGATGATGAGTGCATTGGGCGTTCATGATGGCGTCGTAGGCGGCGACTCGGGGGCGGCGTTGAGTGTTGGAGGTTGCGGCCACTAGGTCCTCAGATCGGCGCTTGCGATCTTTTTGGCCCTGGTTGTTGATGTTGTCGTTATCCTTCTTAGGATTCTGGCTTCCTCCCGCCTGCTTGTCTTCCCTCCTGTCGGGCCGGTCTTGACGGGCGGCCTTGATGGCGTCGTTGGACTTGGCGTAGGAATTCACCGTCTCGAACATCTGTTTCACCGTCTTCGGTGGCTTACGCCCGAACTTCCGATTAACAGGTCATCATGGACTCCCTTCTGGAAGGCGGCGATGATGATGTCATCGGTGATGTTGAGGATCTTGTTGCGCTTCTCGGAGAAATGACGGATGTAATCCTTCAGAGGCTCGTCCGGCTTCTGGATGACGTTGTATAGGTCGAAGTGTGTGTCGGGCCTCTCGAAGGTACCCTGGAAGTTGGCAATAAAGTGGTCCCTGAGCTCGCTCCACGAGCCGATTGAGCCTCTTGGCAGGCTCGTGAGCCAGTTCCTGGCGGAGTTAGCGAGGGCCACTGGAAGATAATTGGCCATAGCTTTGTTGTCGCCACCTGCTGCACGGATGGCGAGAGTGTAGACGGTAAGCCATGACTCGGGGTCGGTCTTGCCGTTGTACCTTTCAATTCCTGTGGGCTTGAAACCACTCGGCCAGTGCACTCGGCGAAGCTCCCGAGTGAAAGTCGGCACTCCGTTGTCGCCGCTATCGGGTGATCCCCTCCGATCTTCCCGAGTGCGTCGGTCCCGCTCCTGGTAGCGGCGATCGAGGACTTCCCGCAGATCACTCGGCGGGGTCTTCGGTTGGCTGGTTGGGTAGCTGGAGCTGTTGTTGCGACGGACGCGGTGGTGGACGGGTGGACGTCCGTGTCATTTGTCACGGGAGTCGGCCGTTTGCTCCTGGTACTTCTGTGTGGACTCGCGGCGTGGGCCACCTGGCCTTGTCGTCGACCGGTCTGGCTCGGGCCTCTTATAGTCTCCTGACCTTAGAGGCGGGAGTCGTCTTTTGTCGGGCGTTTCAGCCACGGACTCAGTCGGCCTTCGTGCCGAGGTGGTGGGGTGGCTGTTGGTTGTGGCTGCGACGATGGTCTTGATCTTGTCAAGTATTGGAGTCACGTTGGCGGGTGTCGTCTCCATGATGGTGTCCAAGAGCGTGAGCGCGGCAATAGCGTTCTGCTGTGGCGTCTGGAAGATGTTGGTGTTGCGAACCCGCGTTTGGAGGATGGCCTCCTGGGCGGATCGTCCGGCTGCGCGTAGATCTTGCTTCCTCTTGTCAGCCTCTTCCCTGCGTTGCTTCTCCTCTTCGGCCGTCTTGCGCTCTTGCTCGATCTTGGCTCGCTCTTCTTCAGCAAGCCTCCTGGCCATAGCTGAGTCGGATTCGTCCGGCTCGGCCATGAGGACATCGAAGCACTTCGGCTCGTAGTCCTTGCGGTAGTCGGAGTCGTCAGCTTCATCTGAGGGAATACCATAGAGGTCGTCAAAGCCGGCGGAGCTGAGGTATTCATTGAGCTCCGAAGATGAGCATGAGCCGAATGACGGGAGGATGACGGCGACCTCCCTCGATCCTGGGTAGCCCGGGTCTGGATCGTTCCAGTCCGAGTCAGAGCTTGGGGATGCGGGTTCCTCCGAGTGGGTCAACCCCGACTCGGGGGAAAGGAGTTTGCCGTAGATCTCAGCGGCGTTTGGTAACCCAAACGGCACCGAGAGGTCTTCTTCCGAGTAGATCGTCTCCGTCGGGGAGATGAGATGATCGGTGCAGATTTCGGCGGTGTTCGGCAATCCGAACGGTGCCGAGTGAAGTCCTTCGTTGGAGCAAGCAGATTGCATCTCGATCTTGAGGATGTCGTCGAAGATCTCGGCGCTATTGGGGAGCCCAAACAGCGCCGAGTGGGTATTTCCTTCCGACTGGTTTGAATCCGAGTCGAAGGAGGAGGAGTCGAAGAGGTTGGCGACGAAGTCGCCGAATCCTGAAGGAGATCCCATCACGCTTGTCGGCGAGATTGTTGAAGAAGTCTCGACGCGCGGCCCCCTACCTGGCGCGCCAACTGTCGAAACTTGGTTTCGGCAATAGAATTTCTGGGGTCGCAGTCAAGATCGCCAAGCACAATGGGTTAGGAGGAAAGAAGATTTAGACAGGTTCAGGCCCTCTCGTGAGGTAATACCCTACTCCTGTTTCGGTGGGTTCGATCCGCCGAGTGTCTTTATTGATCTCGTGATCTAAGGCTGAAAGCTAAAAGCTCATAAAGCATATGATATCCCTCAAGGGACGCCCCTTACCCCCCTTATATAGTCTTGGGAGGAGGGCTTACAGATCGAAAACCCTATCTTACTCTAAGTCGGTTTCCTCAATCTTACCAAACCGTGACTATAGGTCGATTGCCTTATCTCTATCGGCAATCGTAACACCCAAGTCATGTTTGGTTTACAGATATGGCAGGCGCAATCTATCCCTACCTCCAGTCGAATAAGCTTGCTATGTATATACCCGATTACCATAATCTCCACACCTCTTGTATTAAGATCTTGCTCTAGTTAAATGCCCTAAGCCAGAATTAGTTTGTCAGCTACAGCCGACAGCCGACTGATCTAGGTTTAGCGCATTTAGCTCAGATCAATATCTTTTCATCAGATAAATCGGAGTATTAGCTGATTCACAGTTGGACCTACGACATCGGCTAGATTGTTAAAGCATATATTTATTATCCCATCGTATATTTGGATTAAGTGGTTAATACTGTCTCGACGCAGCCGATCTATTCTAGTCACTTGGTCTAAATACACTTCGGGATAGCATATATATGTAAATTGACTATTGCAGTCGATCCAGTAGGATCTGACCTAACACTTAACGCATATATCTCTATTTTTTGTTGGTTTACAGATCAAACCAACTGGCACGCCTTGTACAACATAGGTAGCCGAGAAGGACCTGCACTAGAGCTAAGCAGATCTCCTAGGCCAGCGCGTGAGAGAAATTTCTCGTCAACAGCATCGGAAAGCAGTCTTGTGAATGTCTTCTTCGGCCATAAAAATCTGGTTGTAACCTGCATTACCGTCCATGATACTTATTATCTTGTGGCCGGAAGCAGCATCCACTAGTAAATCGGCTATGGGCATTGGGTACTCGTCCTTAGGGGTGGCTTTGTTTTAGTCCCTGAAATCAATACACACCCTAAGTTTGCCATTCTTTTTCATTACTGGAACAATGTTTGAGACCCACTTGGCATATCGGCAAGGCCGAATGAATCCAGCGGCATATAGCCGAGTGATTTCGGCTTTGATTGCATCATACATGTCGGCCTTAAATCTCCTAGGAGATTGTTTGAACGGCCGATAACCCGGCTTGATAGGCAGCCGATGCACAACAATAGATTGGCTAAGACCAGGCATCTCGAAGTATTCCCACGCAAAACAATCTTTATATTCGTTTAATAAGTCAATAAGCTGGGATCTATAATGAGAAGACAAATTTTTACTAATATATGTCGGCCTAGGCCTATCTCCAGAGCCGATATCTACTTCTTCTAGCTCGTCGGTCGACATGAATCCTTGCCCAAGCTTGCCATCGTCGTCGTCCACGGTGTCCTTGCCGTAGACGCTCGAGCCCTCCACGACGCCTTCAAAGCAGCAGCTGCGGCTCTTCATCTCCAATTGGCTGTATGGCAGAATCAGACACTTTAAGAAAATCGGCTTGCCAGATTTTCCCGGACAAACAATCGATGCCATCGATTTCCCACAGTGGCAAATCGGCATTACCGACGCTTATTGAGCTATTGTTGGCACAATTTTGATATTATCGCCGTCCCATTGAATCAGACTTTGATGCATGGTGGAAGGGACACAGCAATTTGCGTGGATCCAGTCCCTCCCAAGCAGCAGGCTGTAAGACCCCTTCCTGTCAATGACAAAGAAGGTTGTGGGCATGGTTTTGCTGCCGACGGTCAGCTCCATGTTGAGTACTCCCTTGGCCTCTGATGGGTTGCCGCCGAAGTCTTTAAGTACCATATTTGTCATGATCAAATCTTCGGCTCCCTTGACCAATTTTCTGAAAGTTGCATAGGGCATCAAATTTACCGCAGCCCCTCCGTCGATGAATCTTGGACATCGGCTTGCCGTTGATGAATCCCTTTACATAGAGCGGTTTGAGATGCCGATTTTCAGTTCCCTCTAGTTTGTCAAAGATGGCTTGATCTGGAGATAAGGCTAGTCTGGCCAAGGTATCCTCGACGCTATCTGCATCGGCCTCAGTGATGCCAAATTTGGCCGACAATTTGAAAACCAAATTGACCGATGCGTAGCTTTCCCTTTACCTTTGGCTGCCCTCTTGGCTTGATCGACTAGGCTTTCTTTGGCTTGGCTTTTGTCGGCTGGTGCGGTTTCCTTCTTGGGCCTCCAGTATTTCTTGCCCAGCCGACGACGCTGATCCCGAATCATTTGCCGAACTTCTTCTTCCTGTCCCTGGTGTTTCAACCTTTGGATTCTTCTCTTCTGAGTTTTAGTGAACAGGTCAGAAGGGCACCATTGGGGGTTAGCCAATTGATCATCATCGGCTGCTTCTTCGTCGTAGTATTCGTCATTTTTATCTTCCTCGAAGAAGTCTTGATGGATCGGCCCAAGCCGATCATGGACAAGCTGCCGTGTCCGATTCAGCTGCATGGCCCTAGGGACGAATTGAGTTGGGCTTCGAGTCTGTGGGTCTCTGTATTCGTCCTCGCGGTGCTCACTACAGGCCGGGCAATGTTCAATCGTCGGCAGCCTCATCCCCGATTCCCAACAGAATCGGAAAAACTCGCATTGCCAGTGCGGATCGCAGTCACTATGATGCCTAATGAAGCGGGGACCTACAGCCTCTGGCTCCCTCACATAAGGCCTACCATGCCGAGCTTCTTCTTCCCGCCAAAACCGCTGTTGAAAGCGGCATCGGCTGTCCATGCGGATCGGTCGTTGATCAGCCGATCGGTCGGCGGGGCGCACCATGTTGATTGGCGCAGCTTGGTCTCGAGTCAGCTTCTTCTCTGCCTTTACCCCTTTGAGAGTTTCGGCTAAGCTGTTCGCCATTCTGTTCTGCCGATCAGCTCGCCCGGGGCTGGCTTGAACCATGTTGACCGGGAAAGGGTTTCTGTCTACCTTCATTGGCCAAGGTGAATCAGCGAATTTAAGCTTCCCGGCCTCGATCGCCAACTGGATTTGCTACCTGAAAACTTTACAATCATTAGTGGCATGGGAGGTGGAGTTATGCCACTTACGTATTTCTTCCTCTTGAGTTCGTCGCCGATGGGATCACATGATTTTCGGGAAGCGGATCGCTTCTCCTTCATTTGCTTCTCCTTCAGCAGTAAATCGAAGATCCTATCGGCCTTGGTGATGTCAAAATCGTATTTCTCTTCCTTGGCCGTTTTCAGCAGCCATTGATAGACGATGGCCTTTTTATTCTTGGCCCATTCGGCTGTCGCGACCTCTGCGTCATCGTCGCTAGTTTCTGAGTCGGACTTGACAATGACGTGGGCAACCTTCTTGACGGCCTTCCTTGATTCCTGGAATCGCTGCTTGTGGGTCGTCACCTTTTGCACCAAGTGGGCTAGGCTGTCAAAATCTTGAGCCGAGAACCTTTCACGGATCGGCAGCAGCAGTCCGTGGAAAGCCAAATCGGCTAACTGGGAATCGGATAGCACCAGGCTGTAGCATCGGTTCCTCATCTCCCTAAACCTCTGGATGTAGTCCTGAATCGATTCTTCGTGCTTTTGCCTGATGCTTGTTAGGTCCGACAATTTCATCTCGTGATTGCTGGTGTAAAAATAGCTATGGAATTGCTTCTCGAGATCGGCCCAGCTCTGGATAGAGTTGTAGGGCAACGAAGAAAACCATGTGAAAGCCAATCCCGATAGTGACAGTGGGAATAGACGAACTCTTAGGGCGTCTGTAGCCGATGCCTCTCCACACTGGGCTAAGAATCGGCTAACGTGCTCGTACCTTGAAGTGTTGTCCTGCCCCGAGAATTTGAGAAGTCCGAGACCTTGTATCGGTTGGGAAACTGCACCCTCTCAAAGTGCCCTGGGTATGGATATCGATACATGCTCCCAGAATCCTTTGGCTTAAGGCCGAATTGATCGCGCATGACGTCGGCAATCAAATCGGCCCAAGTCTTGTTGTCTTGAACCGGTTGTATCGGCTCGTATTAATCATAGTGCATATGTGCTTGCCAATACTGAGGCGGCGTTTGAGGTCGATAATGCCGATCTTGGTGGCCTCCCTGGTACTGATACTGGAGTGTGTTGCCAGCGGGAAGCGGCCGATTCGACGGGGGTGTTTGTGGTTCTGGAAAGAGCTGTGGGCCATCGGCGTTGTATTGATCTCCTGGAATAGGATTGGCAATCGGCTCTTGCTACCGATTGAGATTGAACATATCGGCTAGCTGCTCCTGGGGAAGATGTTGCCGGTTCAGAATAACGCGCGATGGCCTTGAAGCCGATGCAGATGCAGTCGGCTGATTGACTCCTCCTAGCGGCCCTGGCTGTATCGGAGGCGGGATCGGCCGGTTTTGGGTCGCCAAGACCCTGTAATTGGGGAGCTGGCCGTCTGTGAAGTAGGTTGGCCCCCGCTGTAACTGATTAGCAATTTTGGAATCGACCACAGTGGCAATCATGTTATTCAGAGTGTTGACCAAGATGCCACTTTGATTGACAAGTGCATGATGTAGAGCCGAATCGATCCGGTCCTGCAAGGTGTGCAGCTCCGAATCGTCTTGCTCCTGTTTCGGCTCATCCATCTTGTGTTTGCCTTTCGTATCGCTTGAGGAGGATGCCTTGAAATCGTCCATGCTAAACTTGTATTTCTGGAGGACGGATCCAGATCGGGTCTGGGCGAACGAGCGCAGGTAGTTGGCCTGCAGTTCTTCTACCATCTTCTTGTAGTCGGCCTGGTGTTCAGCCGACAGTTGCTCCATCGTGATTGGAGTCACGTTATCTTCAGTGATCTCTGAGTTCTTGATGTTAACCATCACGTCTGATGCTTGGTGATCTGCTGATGGTCCCACTAGGCATGCCAAGAAGCGTGTTGATGAGAAAAATCTCTCACGCGCTGGCCTGGGAATCTGCTTAGCTCTAGTGTAGGTCCGTCCTTGGCTACCTGTGATGATCTAGGCATGCCAATTGGTTTGATCTGCTAACCAATAAGAAAGAATACACAGATATATGCGTTAAGGTTAAAGTTAGATCCTACCGGATCGGCTTAGGAAACCAACCTGCATATAATTGTTTTCTCGAAGTATATTTAAACTAAGTGACTGGGATAGATCGGCTGTGCCGAGACAGTATGAATCACTTAACCTAAATATACACCAAGATAATAAATATATGCGTGCATAACCTAGCCAATGCTGCAGGTCTAACGTAAAATCGGCTAATACTCCGATATATCTTATAAAAAGATATCAATCTAACCTAAATGCATTAAACCTAGATCAATCGATTGTCGGCTGATGCCAACGGACTGATACTGGCTTAAGACATTTAACTAGATCAAGATCTTAATATAAAGTGTTGACGAGAAATTTCTCTCATGCGCTGGCCTGGGAGATCTGCTTAGCTCCAGTACAGGTCCTTCTTGGCTACCTATGTTCTTCAAGGCGTGCCAGTTGGTTTGATCTGCTAACCAACAAGAAAAACAAGATATATGCGTTAAGTGTTAGGTTAGATCCCCACTGGATCGGCTGAGGGAATCCATGAGCTTATATATGCTATCCTAAAATATATTTAAGCCAAGTGACTGGAATGGATCGGCTATACCGAGACAACATCAGCCGCTTAACCCAAATACAGTAAAGGATAATAAATATATGTATTGATAACCTAGCCGATACTGGAAAGCTAACTATGGATCGGCTTGTACTTCGATGATTCTTATGAAAAGATATCATTCTTGAACCAGATATACTTAGCCTAGGAAATCGGTCGTCGGCTTTTGCTAGCAGACCGATTTCGGCTTATGATGTCCGTCAAGAATGGGATCTTAATATAAGAGGCAGTCCTAACATAAATCTAGTAATAAATATACTAAAAATATATCAGGGCAGGTAAGGCCGGCTGAAACCCCCGCACTGTCTCTAAACATATAAATCTAACCGAACAGATCACTGGAGGTTCTAAAAACGACTTAATAGTTCAATGTTGATGCAGCATTAAGTATAAAAAGAATGACCTGATCTATTGTAGCCGATTTATACCTCTCGAGACGGTGGATACCGCATATAAACTAATTCAACCTTTAGATCTAGCCCTATCGGCTGCGGGTTCCTGATAGAACTGACCGATGACAAGATAGATCGGAACATCGCTCCAGTTTATATGTGATATGTGGTAAATAGCGCAATATAAACCCCTGAATCTGTGTCATTACGATGGAAGCATTAGAACCAGCAGAACATACCACTCATGACAAGCATTTACCTAGATTTGGGGATCGAAACGATGCAGCCCGGAGCCAAATCAATTGCTCGTCTGAAGAAAAGGTTTGGCGATGTGCCGAAAGTTGTTTGATTGATTTTTGTTAGAATTATTTTACAGGGGGTCTCGGGTCCTATTTATACCCAAGAATAATATTATCTGTACAGACCCTAGACTCTATCTAAACTACTATTTAAAATACGACGATATCCTGGGAAGGACCCACGCCGCATTACAATAAACAGTTTAAATAAATTCCTAATTTACAGATACAATTGTCGTTATAGGACTCTATCCATAGATGGAAATATCTTTTAACGTGCAAACTGATAACCAAATTCTTTACTTTATCTCCAAGTACTTTCATCGGAAATGGTTTTATCTTCTCCTCTGACTCAGCATCGGCTATCGGCTATCCTCATCTAATCCAACCTCAGCCGATTGACCCCGTAGCCGATCGTTACTCAGCCGATTTGAGCATAGCCGACGCAGCCTCTGCTTCTCTGCCAGTCGATCCGATTCTGTTTTAACCTTGCTAGAACTTAGGGGTTCGGTTACCAAATTTAGGCATTAACAAAGAGGCAGTTCTAATAGATCTAATAGCAAATAATACTAAAGGAATATTAGAACAGATAAGGTCGGCTGAAACCTCGGTACTGTCTCCATAAATTTACATCTAGTCGAATAGATCATAATACTTCTAAAACGACTTAATAGGTCATGGATGATGCAGCATTAAGTATAGAAAGATAGCATTAGATCTATATGAAGGGTTACGCGGAGGCTACGCTAGCCGAAAACAAAAACTTTTCTACCGCGCAAACCAGGAACACTTGCAAGTAAGGGCCGATAGATCGTTACCGATTGGAGTATGCAGCGGAAATAGCCAATCAGGGCTATCCGATCTGGAACTGTGTTGGCCGATGACAGCCGATTCCCGCAAGCCGACAGCCGATTCCTGGGGACAGCCGATTCACCAATCAGCCGATTCGCCGATGTCGCAGCCGATCCGAGTCGTCCGACCACGCTCTCGTCGCTGATCTGCCGCAGTGGCCTCACTCCGATTGCAGCCGATCCGAAGCCGATCAACAGCGTGCAACGTAGCAGCGCCTATCGATATCCACACGTCCGGGGACAGAACGCCGAACACCCGTGTGCTAGCACGCGATGCAAGGCTAGGGTTTGGCTCGAAAGTGAGGAGGGTTTCCGTGGAGATTGATCTCGCCGACTTCTAAAGTCGCGTGTGATCAGATTGATTTTGGCGCAATTGACTTCAATTGACGTGCTCCAGCTCTCCACCCCTCACCCCTTTATATAAAGTTGGCCGACTGAGATTAGTGGCCGATCAAGACTCTATTTTGAATCGGATCTCATCCGAATCTCATAGAGTTGGCCACCCACACATCGTAAGACCATAGGACTCTATCCGATCGGATCCCTATGCGATCGAGCCGTATTCGAGTCCAACTCGAATGCCTGTTTTTATCCCCTTAAGCGTGCGACCCTGTAGGTTCAAGTATACTTGGTTTCGGCTATAGTCTAACTTAGCCGATCGTCGGCTCGAGTCCAACTCGGTGACTGTCAATAGCGGCGCCTAGCGGCACATATTGACACCATAGTATACAAGAATATAATATCGGCTCGAACCTGTAATGTGTACACAAATCCCTTTGCCTCACGATACCAATTAAGCTATAGGCAAGATGTGTGCCATCCCTTCAATAGCTTAACCATTCACTCGAACCGTATTGGATTATCATCCGTTGATTGACTCCTCAATCAACTTAGCATGGCCATGCATTTCCATAATCCATTACCTCGAGGGGCCCAGAGATATCTCTCCAAAGGAGGGGCAAATTCCATCTTGATCACCCACATCCCACTCCATGTTTCATAGCAAACCCGAAAACTACCTTTATAACTACCCGATTACGGAATAGTGTTTGGTAGTCCCAAAGTAGGCTACTACACATGTTGGAATCCATGGTGATCTCGGGTCTAAGGACTTTGTACCAACACTACCGAGACCAACTAATGGCACATTAATTCCTGTAGTGTCTCATGGTGGGTCTATCCAACAATGTGCTCTCTAACACGTATGTCCATGTTTATTGATTTGGTATCTCCATACCCATGATCTATGAGACATGATCATCAATCAATAAACATGCCGATCTTAGAATCATATTAGTTCCAATAATATGATATGTGACCAGGGATCATTTAGAAATAGATTCATACATATAGAGTCTCATAAATAAGTCACGTACTTATTGATCAATACAAGATGTCTATTTCATGGAACTGAATAACACTTTATTCATAAATACATAAACATTGACCATGATATCCAACATCTCCATGTTGCCTCTAGGGCATATCACTAACACTATATGAACCGATGTAAACCCTGCAAGACGGTGGATGCAGCATATAATTGAGGCCAACGTCTAGATCTAGCTCTATCGGCTGCTGCTTCCTGAGAAGAACAAGCCGATGGCAAGATAGATCTAGACATTGTTCTAGATTATATGCCATATATGATAACTTGCGCAGTTTATAATATTAAACCTAGAGTGTCATGATGATGGAAGCACTAGATTCGACGAAATAAACCACTAAACGACAAGCATTTACCTTAATCGGGGGTCAAAACGATGCAGCCCGAAGCCGGATCAAGAACTCGTCTAAAAGAAAATAGGAGGCGATGCGCCGAGATTGTATTGATTGTGAATGTTGTTTACAAGAGGTCTTCGGTCCTATTTATACCCAAGAATAACATTATCCGTGTAAGACACGGTTTCTATCTAATCTACTATCCGAAATACGACAATATCTCGAGATACAGTCCCATGTCGCATTACAAAAGGAAATATCTAAACAAACCCTATTTTACAGATACAATTGTCATTACAGGACTTTATCCATAGATGACAATATTTAACGAACATTTGGGAACCGAATCTTCCTTCTATCTTCAAGCTTCTTTATCGGAAACGGTTCCACCTCCTTCTCTGAATCGGAATCGGCTATCAGCTATCCATGTCTGATTCGGCCTCAGCCGACTGGCCTTCCAGCTGATTTGATCGTAGCCGATGCAACCTATGTTTTCCCCACAGATCACTTTCCAATCCGATTCCGCTATAATCTCGACTCAGACTTAGGGATTTAGTTACCAAATTTGGTCGTTAACAGAGCGTCAATTGGTTGGAGTTGTGTTTATTGCCACGTAGGTGTGCTTTTGCTCCATTTCAGTGTACTGATCACCTGCATACAAATATTCACCAACACTTGTGGAACGGATTAGTAAATAACCCTACCGCTATGTTGATGTTCATCTTTTATCCGTTTTATGCAAGGATTGATAGTCGGATTTTAGTATTTAAGGACCGTCAACAACACCCTCCTCGCCGACAGCCACCGTCCTCACCGTCCTCCTTGCCGACGACCACCGTCTAGTGCTGATAGATGGAGTTGGAGAGAGAGAATAGGGCTATGACATGTGGGCCCTATGATGTTTTTAATTTTTTAATGGATTTCCATGTCGTCGCCACATGAATATCATATAAGCCCAAACTGCTTTGGATTGGGTCAAAAGGTGTAATTCATCTGGTTTGAAAAGTTTAAGATGTAAGATGACTGGTTTTGTTGTTTAAGAAGGTAATTCATACTAGCTCAATAGTTTAAATGGGTAATTCAAACTTTTTTTATAAGTTGTCTATCAAAAGCGGTTCAACTCGCCCGCTGGTCTTCTAGTCTATAATCTATATCTATAATCTATAACTGTCAATAAAGTAAGTACTGTTTCTACCCAACATTTTATTTTGCCTAGGCTATTTTACGAAAACCCCTTGAGTTTTTAAAATTAACTGTAGTCCCAATGCTGAAAAGAAAGGAAGGGCTTGGATGAAAAAATACCTCTTGCGCCCCTCCCTCCTTGCACCCCTCCCTCCCGTCCCTATCCGCGACGTGCCCCGCGGCGCTGCGCTCCTCCCTCCCATCGTTGCTCGGAGCTCCGCGCCACGCTGCGCCCCTCCCTTAGTCCCCATCCACGCCGCTCCTCGACTTTACGCGTTGCAACGTATGGGCACAATTGCTAGTATTTATACAGGGTTTGACGGGTTTCTCATGATAGGATAATACGGCAGGATCTGTCAGCTAACCAATTCTTTGCTAGTAATTGGCCCCACCAATCCATGACATGGATCTTTTGTTGGGCTCATAACGAACTTATTAATGGAATTTCTTTTCATTTTGAAAAAAAAGAAGGCATCGTGGACCCGTTTCGAGGGAAGGCGGTTTGCCTTTTTACAGAAGGCGGTTTGCTCTAGCTCAAAAAAAAAGAAGGTGGTTTGCTTTAATAATAAAATAATAATGAGTCGGTTTCCCAGATCAGCTACATGTTCTGAGTCTGAATCTCTATAGCACGACAATGCCCCCTCGAAGTCCCATGCCCTCATGGGAAAATGCGGAAAGACACGCGAGATGAAAGCATCCTCCCAAGTAGCGGGCGCGGGTAAATTAGCCCAATGAATCTTCCATTGGACCACCGGCTCGTTGTTGCGGGGAATCAAGTGTCGCTCCAGGACAGCTTCAGGTGCAGTTAAGATGTTGCCGGCTGGATCAATGAGAGGCAGGCCCTGCTCAACCACTGCTTTTGGTCCCAAGTGTTTTTTTAGTTGGCTGACATGAAAGACTGGATGAAGTTGGCAGCCATCAGGCAATAAAAGTTTGTATGCCACCGAACCAACCTTCTCCAAAACTTTGAATGGACCATAATAGCGCGAATGCAGTTTGAGTGAACGATGTAAGCCCAACGTATTATGCCTATAAGGTTGCATCTTCAAGTAAGCCATATCCCCAACATCAAGAGTTCGTTCACTACGGTGCTGATCTACAAAGTACTTCATACGATCCTGGGCCTTCTGAAGATTGGATTTGATTGTGTCAAACAGAGCTTCTCGAACTTGTTGTCTGTCAAAATAAGAATCAGCAACAGAAGATGGAAGGAAGAGTTCAGTCATTAGGGGTGGCTTGACACCATACAGTGCTTGATACGGTGACATCCCAAGGGAGTTATGGAAATTCGTGTTGTACCACCATTCAACATGAGGAAATAAGGATCTCCACTTTGTTGGTTTTGCAAAAGTCATACAACGGAGATAATTCTCAAGGCATTGGTTAACCCTCTCAGTTTGGCCATCGGTTTGGGGGTGATGAGCCGTGCTTAAATGAAGCTTAACCCCTGCAGTAGTGAAGACCCTCTGCCAAGCAGTGCTTGTAAAAATGCGATCACGATCACTTTCTATTATAGAGGGCAATCCGTGCAGCTTGTAAAAATGTTCCAGGAAAAGTGTTAAAACATTGTGAGTAGTGAAGGGATGACTGAGTGAGATAAAATGGGCATATTTGGTAAAACGATCGACAATGACCCAAATCACGTCCTTGCCTTCGGATTTAGGAAGTCCCTCGATAAAATCCATCGATATGTGTGTCCAAGCCATGTCAGGTATGGGTAGAGGGTGCAGCAAACCAGGGAGCAATGTATGTTTGAGCTTATTCTTCTGACACACAGGGCAAGTCTTCACAAAAGAAATGATATCCATTTTCATTCTAGGCCAGTAAAAATGCAGCTTCAGTCTGTGATAAGTTGCTTTTTCCCCAGAATGACCACCCATGGGAGAGTCATGAAATTTCTGTTGGAGTTGAACCCTAAGAGAACCTGAAGTGCCAATATAAATCATGTTTTTGTATCGTAATATGCCCCCTGAGAGAGTATGATGCTGGACAGCTTGAGGGTCAATGCTGAGTTGTGATACTAAGGTTTGACACTTGGAATCACCCTCATAACTCTGAAGGACGTCAGTGATCCACTGAGGAAGTAATAAAACAGTAGCCATCACAGTGGGTGGAGAGACTTGTCGGGAGAGTGCATCGGCATCTCGATTCTCTTTACCTTTCTTGTATTCAATTGCATAATTGAAACCCAGAAGCTTGACTAACAATTTGTGATGAATACCCTCAGATATACGCTGTTCATTGAGGTAGAGCAAGCTGGCTTGATCTGTTCGTATGATGAGAGAGGATCCCAAAAAGTAGTGGCGCCATTTCTTAAGGGCCTCAAGAATAGCCAGAGCTTCTTTGTCATATGTAGAAAACCCAGCAGCTTTAGGGCCGATTGCCTTGCTCAAATATGCAATGGGTTGTCCTTGTTGCATCAAAACAGCTCCCAAGCCTTGATCACTCGCATCGGTCTCCAAAATAAAAGGAAGGGTGAAGTTTGGTAAGGCAAGAATAGGTGCATTGCTCAACTTATTTTTGATAGAGCCAAAGGCTTGTTGTTGATCCGGACCCCAAACAAAACCTTGCTTCTTTAATGCATGAAATAGGGGACGGCAGATCACAACATAATTCAATATAAAACGCCTGTAATACCCGGCTAAACCCAGAAACCCTCTCAATTGTGTGACATTAGCAGGGGTAGGCCATTGCTGCACAACTGCTATTTTCTTTGGATCTGTGGCAACTCCTTGATGAGAAATAATGTAGCCGAGATACTCAACTTGGGTCTGTCCAAAAGCACCCTTGGTCCTTTTGGCTGATAGGTGATGTTCTCTGAGAATCTGAAGGATGGTAGAGACATGGACAACATGGGACTCAAGATCCTTGCTATAAATAAGGATATCATCGAAAAAGACCAGCACGAACTTTCTCAAATGGGCTGCCAATATTTGATTCATAAGAGCCTGGAATGTAGCTGGAGCATTTGTTAAGCCAAATGGCATCACCAAAAATTCGAAATGACCCACATGTGTACTGAAGGCGGTTTTATGGATATCATTTGGATGCATCCGAATTTGATGATAACCGGAGCGCAAATCAATTTTGGAGAAATATTTGGCCCCATGTAATTCATCCAAAAGATCCTCAATAATGGGAATATGGTATTTATTTTTAATAGTTGAGGCATTGAGCTGTCGGTAGTCAATACACATACGCCACGTGCCATCTTTTTTCTTGACCAAAATGGCGGGGGAAGAATACAGACTCATACTAGGTCGAATGGTGTGGGAAGTGACTAGCTCTGTACCAGCTCTTCCGGTGCGGTTTTGTGATGTGGAAGACGGTAGGGTCGAATGGTCACGGGTTTAGAACCGGGTATGAGAGGTATAGTATGGTCACAAGGTCTAGAAGGAGGTAGATGAGTGGGTTCAGCAAACACATCAGCATATTCTTTCAAAAGAGCAGCAATCACAGGGGGTGGATCTGATAAGGACATACTAGAGACATGAAAGGCAGGAGTGTATAATATAGCTCCAACAGCAGCAGGATATAAGCATTTGTGCAAAAGATTGACAAAAATCAGGAAATTGGAATGGGGCAGTGCAGTATCAGCAAATGTTACCTCCCTCTTGCCCTTAATATGAATGGAGAGTGTTCTGTCCTTCAGATTGAGAGAAACAGGGCTTTGGTGAAAAATCCAATCACACCCCAAGATTATGTCATAGCCGGCAACAGGGAGAACCCGGAATATGGAAATGAAAGATTCACCTTGAATTGTATAAGGAACATCAATGCATGTGGAACCAGTATAGATTGTACTCCCATCAACCACTCTAACTGGTAAAGCAGTGTGATTGAAAATAGGGAGCTGAGCTTGTTGTACCATTCGAGGAGAAATAAAGGTGGTGGTGCTTCCACTATCCAATAAGGCCACGGCTTGAACTGAGCCAAAATAAATTTGCAGAGTGAAGGTGCTAGACGACCTTCCAAAGAATGCATAGACAAAGAGAAGTTGTCAGCTGCAGGAGTTTCAGTGGGTGGGCTACCAGGGGGTGTAGAAAAAGGTTGTTCAGATAATTCGTCCAAGTTATCATCCTCAACAGCAACCAAATAAATTTGGCGAGCTTTGCAAACTCTCCCATGTCCTAGCACCCATGGCTCTTGGCATTTAAAGCATTTTCTAGTTGGTCTCCCAGTAGCATTCTGAATTTTATCATCTTTGGTAGTTGTGTCTTTAGTAGTAACTGGTTTAACCGGTGGCTTAGCAGCATCCCTGAACCCAACCGAAGTAGCGAAGCTATGATTTGGAAGAAGGTGAAAATCCATCATAGTTACGAGCATGTTCATAAGCTTCGACTAAAGATCGAATTCGGGGACTTCGGGGGCGTTTGATAGACTCCTTTAACCCAGATATGAAGAAATCCATAAAGTACTCCTCGGTTAGATGGGGGCGATGGCGCTTGACTAGGTCCATAATCTCTTCGACCTTGTCAATATAAACATCAACAGTGGCAAATTGCTTCAAATTGCGAAACTGATCGGTGACATCGATGTTGGACTTAGTGCCAAAACGCTGACACAACATATGGCAAAACTCAGGCCAAGAGAGGTCAGCTGTTGGAATGTCAGCACTAGACACCCACTGATCTACACGGCCTGTAAGGTACACCTCGGCAACCAAAACTTTCTCATCTTCGGGGTTTTAGAGAGGGAAAAATACTTTTCGGCCTTGCGAATCCATGCTTCTTGGGATGGTCGCCATCAAAAATTGGAAAATCAATATTGCGGCCGTTTACGTAGCGATGATCAAAACGATTGTAAGGTTCCCTAAAGGCCTGTCCATGATAGGGACCACGATCGAACACCGGAGGCACATCTTGATTCGGCCACTAAGGTGGATAGGGACCAAATGGAGCGTCCCAATGCTATGGAACTGGTCTGTTGGTGGGATAAGGATAAGTTGGGAGGGATGGATAGTGACCAAATGATGGATATGGAGGAGATTGAGTAGATGGCCATGCAGCAGGACTTGGAATTTGGGAATGATCAATGGTTGGGTGAGGTGGAAAGTATGGTGGAGGTGGTGGTGGTGGAATCGGAGGAGTTTGAAAATATACTGATGTATTCCACTCAGGTGGCCCTGAAAATTGGTTGTAATGGCACTGGTTGCACTTGAGTTTGCACAGGCACATAATCTGATTTTTCTCCACTGATTAGAGGTCCTTTTCCCTTCCTTAGATCAAACACCTGGTGTTTCTGAGGACCAGGAGATTGTTCATCCTCCTTCCTAACTGCTGACATGTGTGTTCCTGGAGTTGCTGAAGGGTTGTGTAAATCTTGCCCCTCTTCACTGGATTGGAAAACAAACAACTCCTGAAGAACCTTCAGACTGTGTAATACCTCTTCCTTGTAGGCTTGGGCTTGTGTGGCTTGGTTATGAATTTGTTCTTGCATAATCTTCCTCTCCTCCTCCACCTTCTTCTGAAATTCCATCAAACTTACTCGCAACTCCTTCACCGCTGCCTCAATGTGAGTTCCTCATCACCATCAGTAGATCGTTGCCCTCTCGCCATAATCTTCCAGATCTGGAACTTGTTTCTCCTGATTCAGTAGTAGGGATTTTACACGGAGATTAACCCCCAACCTAACTCCAAAATTTCACTCAGATTTGAATTGTGGCCAAGAATCACTGGGCTCTGATACCAATTGTCGTGACCCCTGGATGAAGACCTTCAAAGCAGAGGAAAACCAGAACGGAAACAGAGCAAAATCTAGAGGAACACAGCAAGATGGTGAAGAATAGCAGCAACTCGACAAATACTGGGATTATCTCATAGCAGCAACTCGACAAATACTGGGATTATCTCACTAGATTGAGGAAGATTCATACAAGACCTAGGAACATGCATTAGTTTTGTTCATACTTTTTCCATATAGCTTCTCATACGCCTCAGACTACGTATATAAGCCAGCTGGCAAAACGGTGATGCGCACAATCCCATTAAAGTCCCAGCGAACCACCAACGTTAAATCTCCACCGCTCCTCTTCTTCCCAGATCAGCTAGATGTTCTGAGTCTGAATCTCTACAGCACGACACCTCTACGGCGGCGGTGGCGTCTCCGACCCCAACCGCTTCGCCGGCTACGAGACCTCCATCGCGGCCACCGCCGAGGATGACGACGACGACGCGCCCGAGCCGGTCAACGACGCCGCCCGCAGCCTCGCCTCCTACTCAGGCCACGCCGTCGCCGCCTCCTCGGGCCTCCCCCGCGCGGCTGATAGAGGATGATGGGCTCCCCGCCAGCAGGTCCCGCCGCATCGTCGACCGCGAGGGCGAGTACCACCGCCGGCACCTGGTCCGCGGCATCTCGCCGGATCGCCACGACCCTTTTGCTGCCGCGGAGGCCACCCCGGACCCATCCACGCGGACCTATGCCGACGCCATGCGCGAGAACCAGCCGCAGCCCGCTGCTGCGACGAAGCGGCGGAACAGATGGGACCAATGCAGGAGGACGGGGATGACGCCGCCGCTACTGGGGCCAAGAAGGCGAAGACTGCCTCCTCACATTGGGACGCCGCCCCTGATGCTGCAACTCCCGGGATTGGGCGCTGGGACGCCACGCCTGGGCGTGCCGGAGATGCGACGCCCTCCTTGAAGAGGAATCGTTGGGATGAGACTCCAACTCCAGGGAGGACGGCTGATGCGGATGGAACCCCTGCACTGTCCGTGGCGTGGGATTCTTCTACTCCTAATTTGCCTGCTGGAATTGTCACCCCAACGCCCAAGAAGCAGAGATCTAGGTGGGATGAGACGCCTGCGGGTGTGGGGAACACAGCACCTTGTGCTACCGATGCTGTTACCCCTGCGTTCGATGCCGCGAAGGTCGCCACGCCGTCACCTAGCCAGATTGCTCGTGGCCCAATGACACCGGAGCAGTACCAGCTCTTGCGGTGGGAGCGGGACATTGAGGAGCGTAACATGCCTCTGACTGATGAGGAACTTGATACCATGCTCCCGCAGGCAGGGTACAAGATTCTTGATCCTCCGGTTTCTTATCAGCCCATACGCACACCCGCAAGGAAGCTTCTTGCGACGCCGACACCTCTGTTTACACCGCTCTATGCCATCCCTGAGGAGAACCGTGGGCAGCAGTTTGATGTGCCCAAGGAGTTGCCTGGTGGTTTGCCACAAATGAAGCCAGAGGATTACCAGTTATTTGGAACATCGCTGAACGAGGGAGAGGAAGAGCAGCAGCTATCACCAGAGGAGCATAAGGAGAGGAAGATCATGAAACTCCTGTTCAAGGTGAAGAATGGCACACCGCAACAGCGGAAAGCGGCGCTTCGACAGCTCATGGACAAGGCGCGGGAATTTGGTGCTGGCCCGCTGTTCATCAAGATCCTGCCATTGCTCATGCAACCAACGCTTGAGGACCAGGAGCGCCATCTTCTGGTGAAGGTCATTGATAGAGTGATATACAAGCTGGATGATCTGGTTCGTCTGTTTGTGCACAAGATTCTTGTGGTTGTTGAGCCACTTCTGATTGATGAGGACTACTATGCTCGTGTTGAGGCCCGGCAGATTATCTCAAATCTTAGCAAAGCAGCTGGCTTTGCTACTATGATTGCCACCATGAGACCAGATATTGAGAACACTGATGACTATGTGAGGAATACCACTGCTAGGGCATTCAGTGTGGTTGCTTCTGGTTTGGGGATCCCTGCTCTCTTGCCATTCTTAAAGGCTGTCTGTCAGAGTAAAAAGTCTTGGCAGGCTCGGCACACTGGTATTAAGATTGTTCAGCAGATTGCTATTCTCATGGGCTGTGCTGTTCTGCCACACCTCAGGTCCCTAGTTGAGATCATTGCGCATGGTCTGAGTGATGGCAACCAGAAAGTACGGACAATCACTGCACTATCTCTTGCTGCACTTGCTGAGGCTGCTGCACCCTATTGTATAGAAAGTTTTGATACTGTGTTGAGGCCTTTGTGGAAGGGTACCAAATCTCACCGTGGAAAGGTCCTTGCTGCCTTCTTGAAAGCCGTTGGTTTCATCATCCCTCTTATGGATGCTGAATATTCCAGTTACTACACTAACGGGGTGATGCCAATCCTGATTAGGGAGTTCCAGTCACCAGATGAAGAGATGAAAAAGATTGTCCTGAAGGTTGTTAAACAATGTGTCAGTACAGAGGGTGTAGAGGCTGATTATATCCGTAATGGCATCCTTCCAGAGTTCTTCAGTCACTTTTGGATAAGGAGAATGGCTCTAGATCGTAGGAACTATAAACAACTTGTGGAAACAACAGTGGAGATTGCAAACAAGGTTGGAGTTGCTGACATTGTTGGGAGGATTGTTGAAGATCTCAAAGATGAAAGTGAACCTTACAGGAGAATGGTGATGGAAACAATTGAGAAGGTGGTGGCTCACCTGGGTGCCTCAGATATTGATCGTCATCAGGAGGAGCTGCTTATTGATGGCATCGTGTATACTTTCCAGCAGCAGACAAGTGATGATTCAAATGTCATACTAAATGGTTTTGAAACAGTTGCGAATGCACTTGGCCAGAGGGTTAAGCCTTATGTTCCTCAGATTTGTGGTATCATCAAGTGGATGCTGAACACCTCGAGTGCAAAAGCTAGGAAGCGAGCTGCTGATCTGATGTCAAGGATAGCCATTGTGATGAAGCTGTGCCAAGAGGAGCGGCTGATGTGTCACTTGGGTAATATATTGTATGAGTCCTTGGGGGAGGAGTATCCTGAAGTGCTGGGTTCAATCCTTGGAGCTTTAAAAGCCGTCGTGAATGTTGTTGGTATGACAAAAATGACGCCACCAATCAAGGATCTTCTTCCTCGGTTGACCCCAATCTTAAAGAATAGGCATGAAAAGGTCCAAGAGAACTGTATTGATTTAGTTGGTAGGGTCGCTGATCGTGGAGCAGAGTTTGTGCCAGCCAGGGAATGGATGAGGATTTGCTTCGAGCTGCTTGAAATGTTGAAGGCTCACAAGAAAGGTATTAGACGAGCCACTGTCAACACATTTGGATATATTGCGAAGGCTATTGGGCCGCAGGATGTGTTGGCCACTCTATTGAACAACTTGAAGGTGCAGGAGCGTCAGAACCGAGTTTGCACTACTGTCGCAATCGCCATTGTTGCTGAAACTTGCTCCCCCTTTACAATTTTGCCTGCCCTTATGAACGAGTACCGAGTACCGGAGCTCAATGTCCAGAATGGTATTCTGAAGTCTCTCTCATTTCTTTTTGAGTACATTGGTGAGATGGGTAAAGATTACATATATGCTGTCACGCCATTGCTTGAAGATGCTTTGATGGACAGAGAGATCTGGTTCATGGGCAGACCGCTGCCTCTGCTGTTAAGCACATGGCACTAGGCGTTGCTGGCTTGGGTTGTGAGGATGCTCTTGTCCACTTACTTAACCTTGTCTGGCCCAACATATTTGAGACATCTCCCCATGTCATAAATGCTGTCATGAGGCGATTGATGGCATGAGGGTTGCCCTAGGTTCAGCTGTGATTTTGAATTATTGCCTCCAAGGCCTTTTTCATCCAGCAAGGAAAGTGCGTGAAGTGTACTGGAAGGCCTACAAGATGCACTTATTGCTGCTTATCCTGCACTGGACGTTGATGGGGACAATATTTACAGCCGTCCAGAGTTAGCTATGTTTGTATGATCAGTGTGAGTATTGCATATTTTACTCATCAACTTTGTGTTAATTATCGGAAAATGCTAGTTATGAAATAAGTTAATATAGTATCTTACAGTTCATATTTACTTGTTTGTGCTGTTTCACTGATATGCAACTGTTGAGGTCCTTTTCTGAATGATTTCTGTCCTTATTGTGCTATTAGAATGAATGACTTCATAGTTAAGGATCATAGAGTTCATATTAAACTTGCTTAGGTGCTTTTAATGATCCCTTGATTTAGTATTCTCCAATAATGCCTACGTCATCATTCTTGCTAATGGATATGCTGTTTGACCATAGGGAAGTTATTATTGACATGTTGAATTGATGCTTACTCTTTCTCACACAAAAAGAGACCGTTTTGGACTTCAGCTATTATTAAAGCATCACCATTGTTATAATATGATCTACTGTGTTTAAATACGTAGTACCATTGGTTTTAATGAACCTTTCTTGAAGATAATCTTGGTTTTTAATGAATTATGTCCAGGGTTTGGGGACTGTGTAAATCACAAGTAATTTCCACCACAAGCAGATTTAACTTCTGTTGGCCCTTGTCAGTTATTCAAGACTTAGGAAATGACAGCATTTGAGCAGTAGCAAGTGGTGGGTGGTTAATCTGAGTTATCGTGTTTCTTTCTGCACTTTGTGTATAATTGTTAGTTTTTTCTCGCCACAAAAGAAAGGATCTGATGTGGAACATGCTGGCATTGGCAGACAGGATGTATGTCCATATCATCAGTCATCACACACGTCGCTTGAACTGGGGTGGTAATTCCATTAGAACTTACATTTAAAATTATGTTACTTGGTGTTCTTGTAATGTTTGTCTTTATTGAAGTTAGTTTTTTATTTGCAGGCTTGTTCCTTTCGAAAGGGGTCTTTAAGAAATGTCTATAAATTTCTACTTTGATTTGATTGACTAATCTTTTTCGACATGTTTGTTTTTCAGGGTAATTTGATCCAAGTTTGAAGCAGAGTTTTGGATTTAAGAACGACCACAAGGACATAATATCATGTTTAGGTTTATGCCATTGAGAATGGATTAGCTTATTCATAATCCTCGTATCACTGTTTTCCCTTTGGCCATAAATAGTAGTCATAAAGGTATTATTAGTAGTTGTCGAAACTTGGTTTCGACAATATAATTTCTGGGGTCGCAGTCAAGATCGCCAAGTACAATGGGTTAGAAGGAAAAGAAGATTTAGACAGATTCATGTCCTCTCATGAGGTAATACCCTACTCCTGTTTTGGGGATTCGATCCGCCGAGTGTCTTTATTGATCTCGTGATCTAAGGCTGAAAGCTAAAAGCTGATCTAACTTCTGATATCTCTCAAGGGACGCCCCTTACCCCCCTTATATAGTTTCGGGAGGTGGGTTTACAGATCGGAAACCATATCTTAAGTCGGTTTCCTCAATCTTACCAAACCGTGTCTATAGGCCGTTGTCTTATCCTAATCGGCAATGTAACACTCAAGTCATGTTTGGTTTACAGATATGGTAGGCGCAATCTATCCCTACCTCTAGTCGGATAAGCTTGCCATGTAGATACCCGATTGCCATAATCTTCACAGTAGCCCCCGAGTCCTTTTCAGTCGACGAGACAACTCAGCTTCAAAGCAAAACAGTATGCAGCCAAAAAATCTCTTTGGCCGAATGCTTCTGGCACCGAGTGATTCCATCATCTCTGCCTGAATCTTCCCGAGTGGCTTCAAAGACTGTGAAGGGCTGGAAAACATCTAAAAAATTCTCAAAAATAAATATCTAGGTGTATCTCCTGATGCACCGAATTAGGTGTAGCCCCTGACTATGTGGTTAGTCAAAAACAGACTAAGCATATAGTCAAGGACTATAAAAAATCATTCCCATATAAATATTTAGCTCATGCTAAAGCAATCATAGAAATCTTATTACTCGACAAGTTTATACTAATCCAAGTAAATTTGTCCGAGTCATCTCAGAACAAATAATTCAATCAACCCTCTTGGGTGGAAAAGCACTCGGCAAGCTCATACTTATCCGAGTGGGTCCGTCCGAGTCATCTTGGAACAAATATTTTAATCGTCCCTCATGGGAAAACGAGTTTTTCAATCATATGAAAAATATGACCAAGTTATTAAATAGCTCTCGCCATAATACAGGTCTTAATCTATAAAGATCTTCACCAAGGTGGAAAAATAGCATCGATATAATCACTTAATCAAATGCTAAAAAACCAAACAGCCCTTGTCATCAAGGCAGCTATAAAAAGCTTAACTGTTGGTCACCTTTCAAGTTGTATCGTGCCAGCTTCTCATGAAGTCAAGCAAACCGCGGTATGAAAGGATTTCCAAAGGTATAGGGCATTCGGACACGCGCATATTGCCAAAGCAAATCTGCTTAAGCTCATCTGATTAAGTCCCTAAGAACACGCGTCGGGCCACACCTTAACTGGGCCGTAGATTCTCTCATGGGCTCGGCCCAATGACGAGAAAACCTAGCGCAACCCTCAAATCTTTCAATAAAGGCTCGAGGTCGTCCCCGCCTCTTCGTCTTCCAAAAATTCTCTTTTCGCAAGACTGTTCACCGTTCCCTGCGAAGTACCCTAGACTCGCGCGCACCCAAACCCATCCATCCAGGAGCTCGCTTCTTGCCACAAACCAGCTTCCGCAGCCAATCTCCCAAGACCCCCTGCTCAAATCTCCATCCTTTCCGACCAGATCCACTTTTCATCCAATCCACACTCATGGCGGAGGAAAAGAGAATCCCCTTTGACCAATGGGCCACATCAGATGTGAGGGAATCTACCCTCAAGGAGATGGTGAAGCACGGCGTGCTTCCCCAAGGAGATCGTGGGCTGGCGCCCGGCGGCGGGCGAAGACTTTTCAACCCCGAACACCGGTGAGCTCGTTGTATTCACCTCTTTTTTCTATTACGGGTTCAGTCTTCCCACCTCCGAGTTCTTCCGGGGGCTTTTAGATTACTATGGTCTTCACTCTACCATCGAACCCCAACTCCATGTTTCACATCGCTCTTTTCATTCATGTATGTGAAGCATTCCTTGGCATCCTCCCTCACTTCCCTCTGTTCCGGCGCATGTTTTATCTTAAACCACATCTGAATAAAGACCACCCATGCGTCGTTGGTGGGGCGGGTTTTCAACTCCGCGGATCTCTCCGCAAGGAGTATTTCTCTCTTCCCTTAAAATCTTCCAATAAGTGATGGCATGCGGGC
The DNA here is from genome assembly GCA_019925245.2 of Oryza australiensis. Classification (NCBI taxonomy): domain Eukaryota; kingdom Viridiplantae; phylum Streptophyta; class Magnoliopsida; order Poales; family Poaceae; genus Oryza; species Oryza australiensis. Next base: position 88,195 of record JAIFGZ020000094.1, read on the forward strand.
TGGTTCTATATTAGCAATCTCGAACCCAGCCTGCCAGCCTTTGTCGGGCTTTCCCCTGTACCCAGGCAAACTTGGAGCACTGTTTCAGTGGCTCAAGATTGGGATGAGGCCAACAAACTGCTTGCAAAGATCTTGGCAATGAAGCAGAAGGGTCTTCGCGGTGAGCAAATCACTCGGCACTTCATCCGGTGCCGACTGGCTCCAATTAAAGAGCGGTCGAAGCCGGCCTTCGAGTACAAAGGTAGGAAGGACCCCAATCGGAAAGATCAAGATCCACTTAGTTACGAGATCCTGAAGATCCGGATGTACAAGATCTTCTCGACTGGAATTGCAGTCGAGCGCGTTCTCATACTGCCAGTTCTTCCCTTCAGCATCCATCGGCCTCCTCCTCCGGTAAGCCGATTAACTTCTTCGTATTGTCTTGTAACCTTGATGTCATGTCTCTTAGTATTGTGCGAACTTCTCTTGCAGAAAAATGCTTCTGTTACTTCAAAACCGTACAAGGTGCCCCACGATGACGTGCCGCATCGCCCTGCCAAGAAGCCGACTGGCGGGATAAAAATCCAAAGCGATCCGGTCGGGAAGCGGGCGGCCCCGAGTGGGGACACCAACAAGCGGGCTAGCAAGAGGAGGCTCGTTATTGACGATTCGATGACGACGTTCCGGCCCCTCCGGTCGTGACACCCCCTCCAAAGCCATCACCGAAGGCGACACCGAAGATCCGTCGGTCGTCCAGGTATGCTTCATGACTGAAGTCCGATCTTTTTGTTGAAAATTCTCTTTGTCTTCACTCTGACTGCATCCGTTGTTGCAGGAGGCCCCAGGACATAGATCCTGCCGGGAAGGGCGAGGGGCCTACTCCAGCTGCTGCTCCTGAGGCATCCAAGCCTGCGGAGCCAAGACCCCGGGGCCCGCTTCCGAGCGAGAGTGCTCCGGGCAAAAAACCCTCGCCTTCCAAGAAGGATGTCCCGAGGAAAGCCCCCGACCGCCAGCCGGGACGTCCCGACTGGGAGCCAGTCGGCAGCGGGGAAACCACAGGCTGCGGCTCAGTCAGCCTCGATTGAGGATCGGCCGGTAGAAAGCCGGAAGAAGGAGGCGGCCGGCCGCCCCACTCAAGAACGTAGCCGCCGAAGCCGGTAAGTCTTGAATCACAGTCTTGTCTTTACTCCTAGTTTGAATTTTTCATGTCTTCATTTGTTCTTCCTATCCGCCAGCCACAGTGGAGGAAATCCCTAGGTTACAGTCTTCTGAAACTTGGGTTCCTCCGATCAAGATCGAGTGGCGAGACTCGGAAGGCCAGAGGCAGAGCATCGTCTTGGACAAGGAAGCCGAAAGCGAAGAAAGGGATGCCCTTGTCAACAGCCTGAATGAGGCGACTCGGCTACTCAATGTAAGCCCAGATCTTCTCTTTGTCTTGTATCATCATTTTTCTTCAGTCGATCAATCCTTGGATTTTGCGTGTAGAAGGAGTATTGCTGCTCCATGGTCAAGTCGGAGGCGCTGGAGAAGCTGGTCCCGCACTTAAACTCCCTGGAGAATATCCAGATGAAGCTGAAGACCACTCGGGAGGAGGCCGCGTCGAGGAAGGCAGCCCTAAGGAGGGAGATAGCAGAGCTCCGGGAGGAGAACCTCGACCTCTGAGTAAGCTCATCTTTTCGAGTTTCTTTATGATTCTCATGTTGATCCCGGTTACTAATGACCTTCTTTGCTTGTAGAAAATTCGTCGAAGGTCCACTCGCTTTAGGTCCGGCTGGAGGCAGTCAGCCTTGACAAGGCCGAATTGGAGGCCGAGTTTGAAGGTAAGTTTCCTTGGAGTAACATTCTTTGTGCCGCTTTACTTCCGAGTGCTCTACGTGATCAGATTGTTTTTGGCAGCTTACAAAGTCAAGACCCGAGCTCAATATGACGTCTTGCTCGAGCGGGTCAAACGGGCCGGAGAGGTCCAGGAGGAGGTCGCCAACGCAGCAACGCCGATCTTGCTGTCCCTGTTTCATCAGGGAGTCGGGGCCAGTTCGCTAGAGCCGCTGGAAATCTTTGACAAGCTACGGAGGGCCCCTGACCAGTATTTGGCGAATATTACCAAGGCCGCCAACATGGGAGCAGGTCTGGCTCTTGCACAGACCAAGTCTCTCTACCCCCGAGTGGATATCAACTCGGTGGGAGAGGGCTTCGCTGACGGGACCTCAGATGAGCAAACCTTGGACATCCTGAGCGAAGCACAGGAGTCAGCGAAGAAGATTTCTGTTGATGTAGTGACTAACTTCCGGATTTGATTTGTCCTATGAACATTGTCTTATAAATGTCGTATGATCGTGATGCTCTGACACAGACTTGTGATATATTTAGTTTATTTATGTTAATGCCTTGATCCGAGTTTTTGAGTGAAATTTCTTAAGTGATTTTCGTCTGACTGTCACCAAGCCTAGGCTCGATTAGGTCATCAGAAAACTCTCAGTCCTTAAACACTGAACTCGAATCAAGGAACATTAAACAATGATAAACCAAATCATGCACATAAGTTGATGAGGAGAACTTATGCTTTATTGACATATGTACAGCCCCCGACTGCTAACTCAAGAAGTCATCTTGCTTGAGGTTGGCAGTCAAGGAAAACATGAAACTTTAGTCAAATTAAGCATAAAATCGTCGAAGATGCTCGATGTTCCAGGAGTTCTCCACCATAGATCCGTCTTCACGCTTTAGCCGGTATGCACCGGGCCGAGTCACCTCGGCGATTATGTATGGTCCTTCCCATAAGGGGATAACTTGTGACGGTCTTTGGTGGTTTGAATCTTGCGTAAAACCAAGTCGTGAACGATGAAAGCTCGTGCTCGAACGTTGCGACTGTGGTATCGTCTGAGCCCTTGAAGATATTTGGCCGACTGGATGAGGGCTGTCTCTCGGGCCTCTTCCAGTCGGGTGAGGTCGTCCACTCGGTCGGGTTCGTAGCGTTCATCGTTGAAGCTGTGGACTCGAAGGGATTCATACTCCATCTCGTTTGGCAACATGGCTTCTGCGCCGTAGACCAAAAAGAAGGGAGTTTGGCGGTAGCCCGACTGGGTGTGGTCCGCAGAGACCATAGGACCGAGGGAAGCTCTTGGACCCACTTGCCTGCGTGAGGGTTTAGATGATCGAACACGCGGGCCTTAATGCCTTGAAGGACCATGCCGTTGGCCCATTCGACTTGTCCATTGCTTTTGGGATGGGCGACTGACGCATAGCAAATCTTGATTCCGAAGTCTTCGCAGAATTCCTTGAAGATGCCTCCCGTGAATTGAGTCCCATTGTCGGTTATGATTCTGTTTGGGACACTGAAGCGGTGCACGATGTTGAAGAAGAAATCCCGTGCCTTGTCAGCAGTAATTGTGGCGACCGGCTTGGCTTCAATCCACTTGGAGAAGTTGTCGATTGCGACAAAAAGGTGTGTAAATCCTCCTGGAGCTTTCTTGAAAGGGCCGACCATGTCCAAGCCCCATACCGCGAACGACCAGGATAGTGGGATTGTTTGTAGCTCCTGGGCCGGGACATGGCTTTGTCGGGCGAAAAATTGGTAGCCTTCACAGGTTCGTACGACTTTGTCCGCGTCGGAGACCACGGTAAGCCAGAAGAAACCTTGTCTGTAAGCTTTGCCCACCAGAGTGCGTGCTGCCACGTGGCTTCCGCATATGCCCGAGTGGATGTCTTGGAGTAGCTGCCTCCCTTCCTCGGGTGTGATGCATCTCATTAGGATTCCGGAGGGGCTTCTCTTGTATAAGTCGGAGTCAATCATGACATATGCTTGGCAACGACGTCGGACGCGTTCTGCCTCATCTCGGTCTTCCGACAGCTCTTGCTGAGTTAAGAATTTGATGAGCGGCGTCCTCCAGTCGGCATCAGTCATGGCGACTTCGTTTGCAGCTTGTTCGTTGGAAGTTGTCTTTGCCGTGATGGTTGGTTCATATAGGTGCTCGACAAAAACGTCTGTTGGGGCAGCTTCGCGCTTGGACCCGAACTGTGCCAACTCAGCAGCTGCTTCGTTGTTATGTCTCAAGATATGTGAAAGCTCGAGTCCGTCAAACTTGTCTTCAAGTTTGCGGACCTCTTGTCGGTAGGCCTCCATGGTGTCGTTGAGACAGGACCAGTCCTTCATCACTTGGTTGACGACCAGCTGGGAGTCGCCTTTCACGATGAGCCGACGTATCCCGAGTGAAACTGCGAGGTGCAGTCCATGTAGCAGGGCCTCGTACTCGGCAACGTTGTGTGAGGCGGAGAAGTGGAGGTGTAGGACGTATCTTAGCCTTTCCCCAGTCGGGGAGATCAGCACAACTCCTGCTCCCAGGCCGGTGATCCTCTTGGATCCGTCGAAGTGCATGGTCCAGTGTTGGAGGTCTTCCCGAGGTATGTTCTCTTGTTGCTCAGTCCACTCGGCCAGGAAATCCGCCAGGGCTTGTGACTTTATGGACGTCCTCGCCTTAAAAGTTAAGTCTAATGGCATCAGCTCTAGGGCCCACTTAGCGATGCGCCCAGTCGCCTCCCGGTTGTGGATGACATCGCTGAGTGGAAAGGAAATGACGACGGTGACCGAGTGACCCTGAAAATAGTGTGCCAATTTCCTTGCGGTTATCAGAACACCATAGAGCAATTTTTGTACCTGAGGGTATCGAATTTTGGCTCTTGCCAAAACTTCGCTAACAAAGTAGATCGACCTCTGAATCTTCTGAGCCCGTCCTTCTTCTTCGCGCTCGACCACGAGGACCGTACTAACCACTTGGTGAGTGGCTGAAACGTACAGCAGCAGAGGTTCCTGGGGCTGAGGCGAGGCCAGGACAGGCGGCGTTGTAAGGAACTCTTTGAAATCTTCAAAGGCCTTGTCGGCTTCCGCGGTCCACTGGAAGTCGTCTGTTTTCTTTAACAATCTGAAGAAGCGGCTTAGCGCCGCCATGCAGCCAGTGAGCTTCTGGACGTCTTTCTGGTTACTCGGGGGCTTCATGCTCAGGATAGCGTTGATCTTCTCTGGATTGGCTTCAATGCCGCGATGTGACACCATGAAGCCGAGCAGTTTGCCTGATGGGACGCCGAAAGTGCACTTCTCCGGGTTCAACTTCATTCTGAAGGCCCGGATGTTTGCAAAGGTTTCTTCTAGGTCAGCGACCAGGTCTTCTTTCTGCTTGGTCTTGGTGACAACGTCGTCGACATAAGCTTCTACGTTCTTACCGATCTACGTCTGGAAACATCTCTGGATCATGCATTGGTATGTGGCACCGGCGTTCTTCAGGCCGAAAGGCATGGTGATGTAGCAGTAGGCCCCAAACGGCGTGATGAACGATGTCTTCAGGCAGTCGGATTCTTTCAAACTGATCTGATGGTAGCCCGAGTAACAATCCAAGAAGCTCAGGAGTTGGCAGCCGGCTGTTGAGTCTACGACTTGGTCGATGCGAGGCAGCCCGAATGGATCTTTGGGATAGGCTTTGTTGAGGTCGGTATAGTCAACGCACATGCGCCATTGCCCCGTCTTCTTGCAGACCAGGACTGGGTTGGCTAACCAGTCGGGATGAATGATTTCTTTGATGAAGCCGGCAGCCAAGAGCTTTGCGAGCTCTTCGTTAATAGCGTCTTTTCGGTCCTGCGCGAATCTGTGTAATCGTTGTTTTATCGGTTTGGCGTCATCTTTGACGTGCAAAGAGTGCTCGATCATCTCCCTAGGAATTCCAGGCATATCAGATGGTTTCCAAGCAAAAACATCTTTATTATTTTGGAGGAAGGTGACGAGCGCGCTTTCCTATTTGAGATCTAGTTCAGCGCCGATTACAGCAGTTTTTGAGGGATCCGACGGATCAAGGGAGATCTTCTTGGTCTTGGCGTCGCCGGATCCTGATTTGGCTATCTTCTTCGCGGGGACTTCGCCCTCTGTCGAAGTCGATGCAGCCAATCAGACTTCTTGCTGGCTGCGCAATCTCTCGCGAGATTGGGCCATGTCGCAGCTCTCCTTATCGCAGGTGAAGGCTTGCTTCACATCGCGTGAAGAGTGATGACGCCGTTGGGACCCGACATCTTCATGCGAGGTAGGTGTAATGTGGGATCGTCATAAATTTGGCAAGCGCAGCCTTCCGATGATAGCATGGTATGATGTTTCGAAGTCGGCCACCTCAAAAGTGACGTTCTCCGTTCGGAAGTTCTCTCGAGCCCCGAAGGTGACAGGAAGGGAGATGTGCCCGAGTGGTGTAGATGATAGCCCCGAGATGACTCCGTGGAAGGGGCTGAGCTTGCCTTCAATTCGGCCCTCGGGATGCATCTCATCCATGGTCTTGGCGAACGGGATGTTGAGGGCGCCGCCCCATCGATGAGGACGCGCTTGAGCACGATGTTGCGGACCACGGGATCCGGGACGAGTGGATAGCGCCCGGGTGAACCACTCGGTCAGGGTGATCCGAGCGGTCAAAAGTGATGGCCACTTCCGACCATCGCAGGTACTGAGGGACTTCGGGTTGAGCCGCGTTGACCTCTTGGTCGGTTAGCTTCTGTTTCCTCTTGGATTCATAGGCTAGCGGCCCTCCGAAGATGTGATTGAGCTCTCCCATAGGGTCTTGGAAAGGTTCGGCATTCTCAGCCGCGTTGTTTTTCTTGGCGCCCGATAAACCAGCCTCATCGTCGGCTTCTTGTTGAGTGCGCCGCGTCTTCGCGCTTGTTTGTAGATGAAGCGATCCTTAGCCGCGTGCTTATGATTGGGATGATGAGTGCATTGGGCGTTCATGATGGCGTCGTAGGCGGCGTTGAGTGTTGGAGGTTACGGCCACTAGGTCCTCAGATCGGCGCTTGCGGTCTTTTTGGCCCCGGTTGTTCCGTTGCCGTTATCCTTCTTAGGATTCGGCTTCCTTCCGCTCGCTTGTCTTCCCTCTGTCGGGCCGGTCTTGACAGGCAGCCTTGATGGCGTCGTTGGATTTGGCATAGGAGCTCGCCGTCTCGAACATCGTTTCACCGTCTTTGGTGGCTTGCGCCGAACTTCCCGATTAACGGCTCATCACGGACTCCCCGGAAGGCGGCGATGATGATGTCATCGGTGATGTTGGGGATCTTGTTGCGCTTCTCGAGAAGCGACGGATATAATCCTTCGAGGCTCGTCCGGCTTCGGATGACGTTGTATAGATCGAAGTGCGTGCGGGCCTCTCGAAGGTACCACGGAAGTTTGCGATGAAGTGGTCCCTTAGCTCGCTCCACGAGCCGTCGAGCCTCTTGGCAGCTCGTGAGCCGTTCTGGCTGAGTTAGCGAGGGCCACCGGAAGATAATTGGCCATAGCCTTGTTGTCGCCGCGCTGCGCGGATGGCGAGAGTGTACACGGTAAGCCATGACTCGGGGTCGGTCTTGCCGTCGTACCTTTCTATTCTGTGGGCTTGAATCCACTCGGCCGGTGCACTCGGCGAAGCTCCCAGTGAAGGCCGGCACTCCGTCGTCGCCGCTATCGGGTGATCCCCTTCGATCTTCCGGGTGCGTCGGTCTCGCTCTGGTAGCGACGATCGAGGACTTCCCGCAGATCACTCGGCGGGGTCTTTGGTTGGTGGTTGGGTAGCTGGAGCTGTTGTTGCGGCGGACGCGGTGGTGGACGGGTGGACGTCCGTGTCGTTTGTCGCGGGAGTCGGCTGTTTGCTCCGGTACTTACGTGTGGACTCGTGGCGTGGGCCTCTTGGCCTTGTCGTCGACCGATCGTGCTCGGGCCTCTTATAGTCTCCCGACCTTAGAGGCGGGAGTCGGCTTTTGTCGGCGTTTCAGCCACGGACTCGGTCGGCCTTCGTGCCGAGGTGGTGGGATGGCCGTTGGCGTGGCGCGACGATGGTCTTGATCTTGTCAAGTATTGGAGTCACGTCGGCGGGTGCCGTCTCCATGACGGTGTCCAGGGAGTGTGGCGCGGCAAACGGCGTTCGCGTGGCGTCCGGAAGATGTTGGCGTTGCGGACCCGCGTTTGAAGAATGGCCTCGAGCGGATCGTCCGCTGCGCGTAGATCTTGCTTTCTTTTGTTAGCCTCTTCCCTGCGTTTTTCTCCTCTTCGGCCATCTTGCGCTCCTGCTCAATCTTGGCTCGCTCTTCCTCAGCAAGTCTCCTGGCCATGGCTGAGTCGGACTCGTCCGGCTCAGCCATGAGGACATCGAAGCACTTCGGCTCGCAGTCCTTGCGGTAGTCGGAGTCGTCGGCTTCGTCTGAGGGGATGCCATAGAGGTCGTCAAAGCCGGCGGAGCTGAGGTATTCGTTGAGCTCCGAAGATGAGCATGAGCCGAATGACGGGAGGATGACGACGACCTCCCTCGATCCTGGGTAGCCCGGGTCTGGATCGTTCCAGTCCGAGTCAGAGCTTGGGAATGCGGGCACCTCCGAGTGGGTCAACCTCGACTCGGGGGGGAGGAGTTTGCCGTAGATCTCGGCGGCGTTTGGTAACCCAAACGACACCGAGAGGTCTTCTTCCGAGTAGATCGTCTCCGTTAGGGAGACGAGAGGATCGGTGCAGATTTCGGCGGTGTTCGGCAATCCGAACGGTGCCGAGTGAAGTCCTTCGTTGGAGCGAGCAGATTGCATCTTGATCTTGAGGATGTCGTCGAAGATCTCGGCGCTATTGGGGAGCCCGAACGGCGCCGAGTGGGTCTTTCCTTCCGACTGGTTTGAATCCGAGTCGAAGGAGGAGTCGTCGAAGAAGTTGGCGGCGAAGTCGCCGAATCCTGAAGGAGATCCCATCACGCTTGTCGGCGAGATTGTTGAAGAAGTCTCGACGCGCGGTCCCCTACCTGGCGCGCCAACTGTCGAAACATGGTTTTGGCAATATAATTTCTGGGGTCGCAGTCAAGATCGTCAAGCACAATGGGTTAGAAGGAAAAGAAGATTTAGACAGGTTCAGGCCCTCTCGTGAGGTAATACCCTACTCCTGTTTCGAGGATTCGATCCGCCGAGTGTCTTTATTGATCTCGTGATCTAAGGCTGAAAGCTAAAAGCTGATCTAACTTCTGATATCCCTCAAGAGACGCCCCTTGCCCCCTTATATAGTCTCGGGAGGTGGGTTTACAGATCGAAAACCATATCTTACCCTAAGTCGGTTTCCTCAATCTTACCAAACCGTGTCTATAGGCCGTTGCCTTATCCTAATCGGCAATGTTACACCCAAGTCATGTTTGGTTTACAGATATGGTAGGCGCAATCTATCCCTACCTCCAGTCGGATAAGTTTGCCATGTAGATACCCGATTGCCATAATCTCCACAGTAGTTATGAAGGTTGTGTTCATCTCAGAGCTTCCTTTTATCTCTAGGATATTGTTACTAGTATATGTTATGATGCCTGGAATAGTTTTTTTAAGATAGTCTTCTGATTTCTGCAGATCTGGCCATAAAGCCATCGAATGTTGAGTACTTGTGTTTGACACGTGGGGTCTAATTAGCTGTGTTTATTTTAAAAACCTTTGTTGAACTGAAATGTTTTTTATTTGTTTTAGGGGCGACAGCTTGTTTGTCTCTGGTTCGGAAGATATGATTCACACTGTTCTGTATTTCAGTAATGCAGAAGGTTCTGAGATGAGCTGGGCTTTAGGATTTTATTATCTTCTATATGTTTTACGTCTCCATAAGCCAAAAAAGAGAAGACACAACACCATCGATATAGTTACAATTTTGAACTCTGTTCCGTAGCATATTTGCACGACGGCAGATGATTGTCTTCTCTCTTTTTTTTTCGAGGCAGACAGATTTTCTTATAAACATCTCTTTTCGAGGGATGTGGCATTTTCCCATCTCCTCTATTTGCTGTTATTCTAAGCTAGGTGTTTTGAAGTTAAACGTTCTATATCATCATTCATCGCAACTTGTTACTGCCAACTAGTTCCATAATATACAAGATGTCTACAAATATCTCATGCGCAACCCGAAAACATATAGTTTTCTCATGTACGCTTATACACGTCAACTAAAAATATCATCATTTTTTTTAAAAAATATACTTTTAGTTCTTACATTACGGTAAAATATCATCTTTAAATTCTGAGATTTATACCTTTAAAATTTAAAACTATCGAAATTCTTATCTTTTTTACATCTTTAAATTTTAAAACTGTCAAAATTATTATCTTTTTTAAGCTAAAATATAATGAATTCGAGATTATAACTTTAAACATAAATATCATACTATTAAAAGTATAATATTAGTGAAAGTTTTTTATAATTTTTGGGACATTTTAGCAAAATTTGTTAATTTGTGTATATGGTGTGTACACGAGAATATAGATTATGTTTCGTGCAATCCTTAGTTATATCCATATTAAGCAGATGAATAAATAATCACCATCCCCATGTAGGCATCCTATATGTTGTGTAAAACTCACTTCACACGAGTTATCATCCTAATCATTCAGAAAGACTAAATATGGCTTACTAATAAAGTTATATAAGAAAGAAGTAACCTTTCTTGCAAAAGTACGCGACCACGTCATCAACAAAACATTAGCTGTCTGATCAAGTGAGTAAGCAATGACAACTGTTACATGCACCCGGAGCAAAAATATCATATGGATCCATCCAGAAACTTTTATTGCAATGTGATCCTTCCTTGCCCCTCCGAATAATTCTCCAATTTACATTTACCCCTATATTCTCTTCCAAACCCCTAACTAGAGGTGAAAACGGATCGGATACGGTCAAAAACTAGCTACCATATTTGTTTTCATATTTTTTTGAATCGAATTCGGAATCGGAAACCTCAGATATGAAAACGAAAACAAATACTACCGGAAACAAATACAGAGCGGATACGAATCGAAACAAATATGGTAACGGATATTGATCGGATATTTCACGTTCTAGGTATACTGTTTTTCTATTTACACAAAATCAGACCCCTCAAAATCTGTGATTTTAGAGAATTATTACGTAGCACGCTAGTCAAATTTGAAGCAGTTGTCTTACAACTATAAACAATTTAAGCTCCTCCTTTTCGTCAGTGGCTTCACACCAGTTCAGAACTTATAACAGAAAACAATATTGGTATTAGCAACCAGGATGAAACCGTTCACCCCCTGCACCACGGTGGGATGGAGCCGTTTTGATGGCAGGGTGTGTTATATGTGCTCTCTTTTCAGTCTTTTGTATGAATGGTTTGTAATAACTGTTAAAAGACTGCTTATTTCGGTAATCAGGAGAGCAATGCAGCCGATGCTCTCTTTCTCAAAAAAAAACAGAATAAAACCAAAAATATGTGACACCATTTGAAAAATACCTGTTGGAATTGGAGTAATAATCTGCTTTTCTGTATCGTAGGGCGACGGGCGGGCGGCGGCCACAGGCGACGCCGATGCGGGCGTCGGGCGGGTGGCGGTGGGAGGCGACGCCGACGGGGCGCCGGCTGGCTGGGAGGCGTGGGTGCCGAGACAGGTGTGGAGATTGTGGCAATCGGGTATCTACATGGCAAGCTTATCCGACTGGAGGTAGGGATAGATTGTGCCTGCTATATCTGTAAGCCGAACTTGACTTGGGTGTTACGGTTGCCGATGAAGATAAGGCAATCGGCCTATAGTCACGGTTTGGTAAGATTGAGGAAACCGACTTAGAATAAGATAGGGTTTCCGACTTGTAAACCCTTCCTCCCAAGACTATATAAGGGGGGTAAGGGGCGTCCCTTGAGGGATATCCAACACTAGATCTGAGATACGACTTCATAAGCAAGAGCTTTAGATCACAAGATCAATAAAGACACTCGGCGGATCGAATCCACCGAAACAGGAGTAGGGTATTACCTCACGAGAGGGCCTGAACCTGTCTAAATCTTCCTCTTCTCCTAACCCATCGTGCTTGGCGATCTCGACTGCGACCCCAGAAAAATATATTGCCGAAACCAAGTTTCGACAGTTGGCGCGCCATGTAGGGGCCGCGCGTCGAGACTTCTTCAACAATCTCGCCGACAAGCGTGATGGGATCCCCCTCAAGACTCGGCGACTTCACCGCCAACTTCGCCGATGACTCCTCCTTCGACTCGGATTCGAACCAGTCGAAGGGAAAGACCTACTCGGCGCCATTCGGGCTCCCCAACAGCGCCGAGATCTTCGACAACATCTTGAAGACCAAGATGCGATCCACCTTCTTCGACGACGGACTTCACTCGGCACCATTCGGATTACCGAATACCGCCGAGATCTGCGCCAATCTTCTCTCCTCCCCGACGGAAGCGATCTACTCTGACGAAGACCTCTCGGTGCCATTTGGGTTACCAAATACCGCCGAGATCTACAGCAAACTTCTCTCCCGAGTCGGCGGCGATCCACTCGGAGGAGCCTACTCCCCAAGCTCGACTCGGGGGAACGATCCGGATCCGGGTTACCCAGATCAAGGGAGGTCGTGTCATCCTCCCGTCATTCGGCTCCTGCTCATCTTCGAGCTCAATGGATACCTCGGTTCCGCCGGCTTCGACAATCTCTACGGCATCCCTTCGACGAAGCCGACAACTCCGACCGCCGCATGGTGTGGAGCCGAAGTGCTTGACGTCCTCATGGCCGAGCCGGATGAGTCCGACTCAGCCATGGCCGAAGGCTTGCCGAAGAGGAGCGAGCTAGGGTGGAGCTTGAGCGCAAGACAGCCGAGGAGGAGAAACAACGCAAGGACGAGGCGACAAAAGGAAGCGGGATCTACGTGCGGCGGACGATCGCCGGGAGGCCATCCTCCAAACACGGGTTCGCAACACCAACATCTTCCGACGCAACAGCGAACGCGTCGCCGCACTCACGCTCTTGGACACCGTCATGGAGACGGCTCCGCCAACGTGACTCTATACTTGATAAGATCAAGACCATCGTCGCTGCCACGGCTAACGGCCATCCCACCACTTCGGCGCGAAGGCGGCGAATCCGTGGCCGAAACGCCGGATAAAAGCGGCTTTCGCCTCTAAAGTCGGGAGACTACGGGAGGCCCGAGCCGGCTCGGTCGTCAACTAGGCCAAGAGGCCCACCTCGCGAGTCCACGCCGAGGTACCAAGAGTAGACGGCCGACTCTCGCGACAAACGACACGGACGTCCACCCGTCCACCACCGAGTCCGCCGCAACGGTTCCGGCTACCCAACCAGCCAACCAAGACCCCGCCGAGTGATGCGGGAAGTCCTCGATCGCCGCTACCGGAGCGCGACCAACGCACTCGGGAAGATCGAAGGGGATCACCCGATAGCGGCGACGATGGAGTACCGGCCTTCGGAGCTCCGCCGAGTGCATTGGCCGAGTGGCTTTAAGCCTACGGGGATTGAAAGGTACGATGGCAAGTCCGACCGAATCTTGGTTAGCTGTATATACCCTTGCCATCCGAGCCGCAGTGGCGACAACAAAGCCATGGCCAATTACCGCCCGTGGCCCTCGCAAACTCAGCCGAAATTGGCTCATGAGCTCGCCAAGAGGCTCAATCGGCTCGTGGAGCGAACGAGGGACCACTTCATCGCCAATTTCCAAGGCACCTTCGAGAGGCCCGGCACACACTTCGACCTTTACAACGTCATCCGAAGCCGGACGAGCCCCGAAGGATTATATTCGTAGTTTCTCCGAGAAGCGCAACAAGATCCCGAACATTACCGATGACATCATCATCGCCGCCTTCCAGAAGGGAGTCCGTGATGAGCTGCTTATCGGCAAGTTTGGGCGCAAGCCACCGAGGACGGTGAAACAAATGTTCGAGACGGCGAACTCATACGCCAAATCCAACGACGCCATTAAGGCCGCCCGTCAAGACCGGCCCGACGAAGGGAGGACAAGCAAGCGGAGGAAGCCGAAATCCTAAGAAGGATGGCGGCAACAACGGCAACCGGGCAGAAAGATCGCAAGCGCCGATCCGAAGACCTAGTAGCCGCGACCTCCAATACTCAACGCCGTCCCCGAGTCGCCGCCTACGACGCCATCATGAACGCCCAGTGCACCCACCACCCGAATCACAAGCACGCGGCGAAGGACTGCTTTATCTACAAGCGGACAACGACGCGGCGCAACTCAACAAGAAGCCGATCGACGAGGCGGCCCGTCCGCGCCAAGAAGAACAACGCGGCTGAAAATGCCGAACCTTTTCAAGACCTAGTGGGGGAGCTCAACCACATCTTCGGGGTCCGCTAGCCTATGAGTCCAAGAGGAAACAAAAGCTAACCGACCGGAGGTCAATGCGGCTCAACCCGAAGTCCCTCAATATCTGCGATGGTCGGAAGTGGCCATCACCTTCCGCTCGGATCATCCGACCGAGTGGTTCACCCGGGCGCTATCCACTCGTCCGGACCCCGTGGTCCGCAACATCGAGGCATAAGCGCGTCCTCATCGATGGGGCTGCGCCCTCAACATCCTGTTTGCCAAGACCATGGATGAGATGCGGATTCCGAGGGCCGAACTAAAGGCAAGCTCAGCCCCTTCCACGGGGTTATCCGGGCTATCTTCAACACCACTCGGGCACATCTCCCTCCCAGTCACCTTCGGAGCCCGAGAGAACTTCCGAACGGAGAACGTCACCTTCGAGGTGGCCGACTTAAACGCATATCATGCCATCATCGGAAGGCTGCGCTTGCCAAGTTCATGGCGATCCCCACTACACTTACCTCGCATGAAGATGCCGGGTCCCAACGGCGTCATCACTCTTCGCAGCGACGTGAAGCAAGCCTTCACTGCGACAAGGAGAGCTGCGACATGGCCCAATCTCGCGAGAGATTACGCGGCCAACAAGAAGTCCGATTGGCTGCATCGACTCGGCAGAGCGAAGTCCCCGCGAAGAAGATAGCCAAATCGGGATCCGGCGACGCCAAGACCAAGAAGATCTCCCTTGATTCGTCGATCCCTCCAAAGCCGCTGTAATCGGCGCCGACCTAGATCCCAAATAGGAAAGCGCGCTCGTCACCTTCCTCCAAAATAATAAAGACGTTTTCACTTGGAAACCATCGATATGCCTGGAATTCCTAGGGAGGTGATCGAGCACTCTTTGAACGTCAAAGATGACGCCAAACCAATAAAACAACGATTATGCGGGTTCGCACGGGATCGAAAAGACGCGATCAAAGAAGAACTTGTAAAGCTCTTGGCCGCGGCTTCATTAAAGAAGTCCTTCATCCCGACCGGTTAGCCAACCCGAGTCTTGGTCCGCAAGAAGACGGGGCAATGGCGCATGGGCGTTGACTACACTAACCTCAACAAAGCTGCCCCAAAGATCCGTTCGGGCTGCCTCGCATCGACCAAGTCGTCGACTCAACACGGCTGCGAACTCCCGAGTTTCTTGGATGCTACTCGGGCTATCACCAGATCAGCTTGAAAGAATCCGACTGCTTGAAAACATCGTTCATCACGCCGTTTGGCGCTTACTGCTACATCACCATGCCTTTCGGCCTAAAGAACGCCGGAGCCACATACCAACGCATGATCCAAAGATGTTTCCGGACGCGGATCGGCAAGAACGTTGAAGCCTACGTCGACGATGTTGTCATCAAGACCAAGCGAAAAGAAGACTCGATCGCCGACTTAGAAGAAACCTTTGCAAACATCCGGCCTTCGAATGAAGTTAAACCCGGAGAAGTGCACCTTCGGCGTCCCGTCAGGCAAGCTTCTTGGCTTTATGGTGTCACATCGCGGCATTGAGGCAAATCCAGAGAAGATCAACGCTATCTTAAACATGAAGCCCCGAGTAATCGGAAAGACGTCCAAAAGCTCACTGGCTGCATGGCGGCACTAAGCCGTTTCATATCCCGACTCGGCGAACGAGGCATGCCCTTCTTCGATGCTAAAGAAGACAGACGACTTCCGTGGACCTCGGAAGCCGACAAGGCCTTTGAAGATTTCAAAGAATTCCTTACCACGCCACCGCCCCGGCTTCGCCTCACCCCAGGAACCCCGTTGCTGTACGTCTCGCCACTCACCAAGTGGTTAGTATGGTCCTTGTGGTTGAACGCGAAGAAGAAGGATGGGCCCAGAAGATTCAAAGGCCAATTTACTTTGTTAGCGAAGTATTGGCAGGAGCCAAAACCCGCTACCCTCAGGTACAAAAACTGCTTTATGGTGTTCTAATAACCACGAGGAAATTGGCACACTACTTTCGGGTCACTCGGTCACCGTCGTCACCTCTTTCCCACTCGGCGACGTCATCCACAACCGCGAGGCAACCGGGCGTATCGCCAAGTGGGCCCTAGAACTGATGCCGCTGGACTTAACTTTTAAACCCAGGACGTCCATTAAGTAACAAGCCTTAGCGGACTTCCTGGCCGAGTGGACTGAACAGCAAGAACACGTGCCTCGAGAAGACCTCCAACACTGGACCATGCACTTCGACGGATCCAAGAGGATCACCGGCTTGGGAGCAGGAGTCGTGTTGATCTCCCCGACTGGGGAAAGGCTAAGATATGCCCTTCACCTCCACTTCTCCGCCTCACACAACGTCGCCGAGTACGAAGCTCTTCTACATGGATCGCACCTCGCAGTCTCACTCGGATTCGTCGGCTTATTGTGAAAGGCGACTCCCACTGGTCGTCAATCAAGTGATGAAGGACCGGTCTGCTTAAATGACACTATGGAGGCCTACCGACAAGAGGTCCGCAAGCTTGAGGACAAGTTTGATGGGCTAGAGCTCTCACATGTCCTGAGACATAACAACGAAGCTGCCGATGAGCTAGCACAGTTCGGATCTAAGCGCGAAGCTGCCCCAACGGACGTCTTTGTCGAACATCTCTACGAACCAACCGTCATGGCAAAGACGGCTCCTAACGAACAAACAACCAACGAAGTCGCCATGACCGACACCGACTGGAGGTCGCCGCTCATCAAATTCTTAACCCAGCAAGAGCTGCCGGATGACCGGGATGAAGCAGAACGCGTCCGGCGTCGTTGCCAAGCATACGTCATGGTCGACTCCGATCTATACAAGAGAAGCCCCTCCGGAATTCTAATGAGGCGCATCACACCCGAAGAAGGGAAACAATTACTCCAAGATATCCACTCGGGCATATGCGGAAGCCACGCGGCGGCACGCACTCTATGAAGGGTTACGCGGAGGCTACGCTAGCCAAAAACAAAAATTTCTACCGCGCAAACCAGGAACACTTGCAAGTAAGGGCCGATAGATCGTTACCGATTGGAGTAGAGTGCAGCGGAATAGCCAATCAGGGCAATCCGATCCGGAACAGTGTAGCCGATTCCCGGAGACAGCCGATTCACCAATCAGCCAATTCGAGTCGTCCGGCCGCGTTCTCACGCCTCGCTCCGATGCGCCCGACCGCAGCCGATTCCACCACAGCCGATCGCTCCGATTGCAGCCGATCCGAAGCCGATCAACAGCGCGCAACGTAGCAGCGCCTCTACCGGTATCCACACGTCCGGGGACAGAACGCCGTACACCCGTGTGCTAGCACGCGATGCAAGGCTAGGGTTTGGCTCGAAAGTGGGGAGGGTTTCCGTGGAGATTGATCTCGGCGACTTCTGTTGCACGCGATGCAATTGATGTGTCGCAGCTCTCCACCCCTCCCTCCTTTATATAGAGTTGGCCGACTAGGACTAGTGGCCGATCAGGACTCTATTTTGAATCGGATCTCATCCGTATCTCATAGAGTTGGCCGCCCATACGTCGTAAGCCTATAGGACTCTATCCGATCGGATCCCTATCCGATCGAGCCGTATCCGAGTCCAACTCGAATATCTATTCTATCCCCTTAAGCGTGCGACCACGTAGGTTCAGGTATACTCGGTTTCGGCCATAGTCTAACTTAGCCGATCGTCGGCTCGAGTCCAACTCAGCCGACCGTCACACGCGGCGCCTAGCGCACATATTGACACCATAGTATACAAGAATAATATCGGCTCGAACCTGTAATGTGTACACAAATCCCTTTGCCTCACGATACCGTTAAGCTATAGGCAAGATGTGTGCCATCCCTTCAATAGCTTAACCATTCACTCGAACCGTATTGGATTATCCGTCCGTTGATTGACTCCTCAATCAACTTAGCATGGCCATGCATTTCCATAATCCATTACCTCGAGGGGCCCAGAGATATCTCTCCAAAGGAGGGGCAAATTCCATCTTGATCACTCACATCCCACTCCATGTTTCATAGCAAACCCGAAAACTACCTTTATAACTACCCGATTACGGAATAGCGTTTGGTAGTCCTAAAGTAGGCTACTACACATGTTGGAATCCATGGTGATCTCAGGTCTAAGGACTTTGTACCAACACTACCCGAGACCAACTAATGGCACATTAATTCCTGTAGTGTCTCATGGTGGGTCTATCCAACAATGTGTTCTCTAACACATATGTCCATGTTTATTGATTTGGTATCTCCATACCCATGATCTATGAGACATGATCATCAATCAATAAACATGCCGATCTTAGAATCATATTTGTTCCAACAATATGACATATGATCGGGATCGTTTAGAAATAGATTCATACATATCGAGTCTCATAAATAAGTCACGTACTTATTGATCAATACAAGATGTCTATTTCATGGAACCGAATAACACTTTATTCATTTATACATAAACATTGACGTGATATCCAACATCTCCATGTTGCCTCTAGGGCATATCACTAACAATCTCCCACTTGCACTAGAGTCAACCATGTAAGTATCTAATACCCATTGCTCTTGTGTGCGCCTCATGCTTCGGTGAGGGAGAGGTTTTGTCGGCGGATCGGCTATGTTGAGATCCGTGTGCACTTTGCATATCTTGACATCACCTCTGTCCACTATCTCGCGGATGAGATGATATCGCCGAAGTATGTGTTTGGACTTCGATGTGACCTCGGCTCCTTGGCTTGCGCAATGGCTCCACTATTATCACAATAGAGAGACATTGGACCGATCGTACTAGTCATCACACCAAGCTCGAAACGAATTTCTTGATCCAAACAGCCTCCTTTGCGGCTTCCGGAGCAGCAATGTACTCGGCCTCCGTTGTAGAATCAGCAACGGTATCCGCTTGGAACTCTTCCACTGACTGCGCCTCCGTTTAGGCGAACACGAACCCATTGCGATCTATAATCATCCTTGTCTGTTTGGAAGCTAGCATCGGTGTAACCACTTACAACGAGCTCTTCTTCACCTCCATAGACTAGGAACATATCCTTAGTTCTTCTCAAATACTTAAGGATATTCTTTACGGCGATCCAGTGACCTTCACCTGGATCTCGACGTATCTCGCTCGTAGCACTCAAAGCGTACGAGACATGCGGGCGTGTACAAAGCATGGCATACATGATGGATCCAATTGCCGAAGCATATGGAACCATACCCATCTTATTCCGCTCATCATGTGTCCGAGGACACCGATTCTTGCTAAGATTGATGCCATGTGACATAGGCAAGAAACCTTTCTTGGAATCATGCATGTTGAACCTTTTCAACACCTTGTCAATGTATGTACTTTGGCTTAATCCAATTAGCCTCTTGGATCTATCTCTATAGATCCGAATGCTAATATATATGTCTTGCCTCCCTAAGTCTTTCATGGAAAAACTATTTTTCAATGAAGACTTGACGGATTCAAGCATAGGGATATCATTTCCAATCGTAATATGTCATCCACATATAAGATTAGAAATACAATTGCGCTCCCACGACCTTTTTGTAAACACAGGCCTCTTCTTCATTTTTGATGAAACCAAACCCTTTGATTACTTCATCAAAACGAATATTCCAACTCCGAGATGCTTGCTTCAATCCATAAATGGATTTCGTAGCTTGCATATCTTTCCAGCGATTCTGGATCGACAAAACCCCGAGGTTGTATCATGTATACATCCTCGCTTAGGTTTCCATTCGGAAAGCCGTTTTGACATCCATCTCGCCATATCTCATAATCGAAATATGCAGCAATCGCTAGGATAATCCGAATAGATTTAAGCATTGCGACGGGCGAGAAGGTTTCATCATAATCAACTCCTTGAATCGTTTAAAACCTTTCGCCACCAATCGCGCCTTATAGATGTGAACATTTCCATCCATATCGGCCTTTTCTTAAAAACCCATTTACACTCAATGGTTTTGACACCATCAGTGGATCAACCAAGTTCCAAACTTGATTGTCGTACATGGATTCTATTTCGGATTTCATGGCTCCAAGCCACTTGTTGGAATCGGGTCCCACCATCGCTTCCTCATAGGTCTTAGGTTCATCGTTGTCCAACAACAATATATCACGTTGTTCCGCTTTGTGTACTGCGGTGCACGACGTGATCTTTCGACCTCCGTGGGGCTGGTGTATCTACAACGGTGGCGCAACACTTTGCACCTCTGTTGTGGTTCGTGGTCGCCGAAACATTTTCGGTGTTTCTTGAACTTCTTCAAGATGCACCCTGCTCCCACTAACCCTTCTTGAAAGAAACTCTTTCTCCAAGAAGACACCGTGTCGGGCGACAAACACTTTGCCTTGTTCCCGATTATAAAAGTAATATCCCTTAGTTTCCTTAGGATATCCCACAAAGAAGCACTTGTCGATTTGGGTGTGAGCTTGTCGATCAGTAAACGTTTTACATAAGCTTCGCATCTCCATATTTTGAGAAAAGACAAACTAGGGGTTGCCCTGTCCATATCTCATATGGTGTCTTTTCAACCGACTTAGATGGAACTCTATTTAGTGTGAGCGCATTGTTTCAAGAGCATATCCCCGAAAGATAACGGAAGATCACTTTGGCTCATCATCGACCGCACCATGTCCAACAAGGTGCGATTTCTCCGTTCGGACACTCCGTTCCATTGCGGAGTTCCTGGCGGAGTCAACGTGGAACAATTCCACAATCTTTCGATGATTACCAAACTCTTGGCTCAAGTATTCCCTCCACGATCGATCGTAGAAACTTGATTGTTTTCCCTAAATGATTCGTACTTCATTCTGGAATTCTTTGAACTTTTCAAAGGATTCGGACTTATGCCTCATTAAGTAGATATAACCATATCTACTAAAGTCATCGGTAAAGGTAATGAAGTATTGATAACCACCCTCGGCCGTTGAGCTCATTGGTCCACATACATCGGTATGTACGAGTGCCAATAAGTCACTTGCTCTCTCACTATGTCCCGTGAAAGGTGCCTTTGTCATCTTACCAAGTAAACAAGACTCACATGTCTCAAATGATTCAAAATCAAAAGAGTGAAGCAATCCATCCTTATGGAGCTTCTCCATGCGTTTCTTATTTATATGGCCTAAGCGACAATGCCAAATAAACGTGGGGTTTATATCATTAGAGAGTTGCCTTTCGTATTAATGTTATAGATGGGAGACGCTTCAAGATTCAAAATGTATAATCCATTCACCAATGGAGCATGAAAATAGAACATATCTCTAAGATATATTGAACAACCATTGTCCATTGATCTAAAATCATATCCTTCCGCTTGCAAACATGAAGCGGAAATAACGTTTTGACATAGTGTTGGAACACAATAACAATTATTTAATTCCAAAACTAATCCTAAAGGTAGATGAAGTGGTATCGTGCCGAAAGAACGTAGCAACGCTTGCTCCATTGCCGACGCGCAGTTCACCTCGCCCCTTCTCAATCCTCTACTTCTTCTCATTCCTGCAACGATTTGCAAATATGAGCTACGATCCGGTATCAAATACCCAAGAGTCAGTAGGTGAAGTAGCAAGATTAATGTCTATAACATTAATACCGGAAGCGAAGTCGTACTTTGCTTCTTCTTGAGATCCTCCATGTACTTCTTGCGTTCCTTTTCCAGTGGCCTGTCTCCTTGCGGTAGAAGCAAACGGCATCGATGCCGCCGCCCTTCTTGCCCTTCTTTGCATTAGAGGCACTCGCGATCTCATCGGGAGTTAACTTCCTCTTGGTGCAAAGTTTCTTGACAGTGGTTTGCGCTTAGCCTTCGCATCATCATCACATGATGACCGTTTTCTCGGATACTCTCCTCACTGTCTTTAGCATCCCATGCAATTCAGCCAAGGTCCTATCCATATTGTTCATGTGATAATTTAATATGAATGGCTCGAAGCTCGGAGGGAGCGGCGGAGAATCACATCGTAGCCAACTCTTGGCTAAGGGAAAACCCGTTTTCCGGACTCTCAATGTAGCCAATCATCTTTATCACATGCGGATCGACGGGATTCCCTCAACAAGCTCGCACGCAAACAAGGACTTTGAGGTGTTGAACCTCTCGGCCCGAGCTTGGTTCTCAAACATGCCACGCAGTCCCGAATAATAGTGTGAGCATCGCTGCTCTCATATTGCTTCAAGCTCGGGGACATTGTAGCAAGCATGAGACGGCTTATATCTAGGGCATCATTAGTGTGCTTCTCATAAGCCCTCCGTGCGTTGCAAGTGGCATTAGTTGGCAAATCCTCGGGATAGGGTACTTCAAGAACGTACTCCTTACGCTCTTGCTTGAGAACAATTCTCAAGTTGCGATACCAATCCATAAAGTTTGTTCCATTTAATTTTTCCTTTTCGAGAATAGATCGCAAATTAAAGGTACTGGGTGTAGTATTAGCCGCCATTTATTCTACAAAGAAAAAGCAAAGTTTAGCACAATGTTTATGCTATGTCTATTGTTAAACAATTTAACATTAGACTCCCATTACGTATTTTTCACCTTCCCTCTAGGTTACGTATTGGGTCAAGATCCACATGTTAATTAATTTTCTAGTGAGCTTTGGCATCACTGCTAGAAAATTAGTAACATCGGTAAGCAACACCTTGCTAATCACATCTCTATGTGACTCTTGTTGTTGGTGTGGCATCTCCATGCCCCGGCCCCAACCTATGCCCCAAGGCCCAAAACTGTTTTGATAGCCTTGTTAAGTAAACCAAATACTCCTGCATGTATATGTCGACATATACCCCCTCGTGTTATGATAGAGAATGACACTCTGCTTTGCGGACCCACCATTGACGAGCATAACGGTGACGGGTGCAACATTTGGAAGGGCATCATTACTACTTAATTTTGCGAGGATGCTATCCTATTAAACAAACATATCACATATGAAAGCAAGAAGAATAGCATATAGTGAAATAGTATGGCCCCCTTCACATGGTGATCTCCATCTCCCATGCCGTACAAGATCTCCATCTTCATCACCGTTCTTTCGAGTGCCGAATGCTTGATTTCTTCAAACTAAGCTACTACTATAGAAGCTCTAATTGAAGATTACATCGACTCGCAGTCGTGATAGAATATTACAAGCATTGCACGTATGAAAGAATATTACGGGATTGCACATATGAAAGAATATTACATGCATCACATGCATCTCATACATCTCATACATACAATAGGGCCATACCATCTCAAAGCATTCTCTGCAAAAACAAGTTAGGCGTAGAAACGTTTTCTACTTATCGCGAGCTACGGCATCGAGACGACCTATAAGGGGGTACGCACACGGCGGTCCCGCTGCGAGGGCGGGGGTCGAGGGGAAGCCGCCTCGCGGGCTTCCGGGCAGCGCCCGAACACCACACGAAATTCATAGATCCAATCTATGAAATCGCTTATGGAAACCATATCGGCATAATCATATTATGCCGTCCCGATACGCTATCAAGGGAGATGGTTTGCGTAGGCGCGAGGCAGCAACAAAGTCGGACTACGAGATAGCTTCGGTATAATCACATTATACCGTTCCGATACACTATCAAGGAACGCTATCTCGAACCCAACTCAAACCGAGTTATTTGGAAATTGCTTCGACGTAATCACATTACGTCGTTCCGATACACTATCAACGAACGCAATTACCATCTACTCTCCTCAACAGATCCCGTAAAACCGATTGATCTAATCAACCCGTGCGCTAAACTTGTTCCAGATCCAATCTAAAACCCGAACTAAGCAAGATTAGCTCGATACCACCGAAGGGTTACGCGGAGGCTACGCTAGCCAAAAACAAAAATTTCTACCGCGCAAACCAGGAACACTTGCAAGTAAGGGCCGATAGATCGTTACCGATTGGAGTAGAGTGCGCGGAATAGCCAATCGGGGCAATCCGATCCGGAACGGTGTAGCCGATTCCGGAGACGGCCGATTCACCAATCAGCCAATTCGAGTCGTCCGGCCGCGTTCTCACGCCTCGCTCCGATGCGCCCGACCGCAGCCGATTCCACCACGGCCCGATCGCTCCGATTGCGGCCGATCCGAAGCCGATCAAGAGCGCGCAACGTAGCAGCGCCTCTACCGGTATCCACACGTCCGGGGACGAACGCCGTACACCCGTGTGCTAGCACGCGATGCAAGGCTAGGGTTTGGCTCGAAAGTGGGAGGGTTTCCGTGGAGATTGATCTCGGTGACTTCGTTGCACGCGATGCAATTGATGTGTCGCAGCTCTCCACCCCTCCCTCCTTTATATAGAGTCGGCCGACTAGGACTAGTGACCGATCGGACTCTATTTTTGAACCGGATCTCATCCGTATCTCATAGAGTTGGCCGCCCATACGTCGTAAGCCTATAGGACTCTATCCGATCGGATCCCTATCCGATCGAGCCGTATCCGAGTCCAACTCGAATATCTATTCTATCCCCTTAAGCGTGCGACCCGTAGGTTCAGGTATACTCGGTTTCGGCCATAGTCTAACTTAGCCGATCGTCGGCTCGAGTCCAACTCAGCCGACCCGTCAACGCGGCGCCTAGCAGCACATATTGACACCATAGTATACAAGAATAATATCGGCTCGAACCTGTAATGTGTACACAAATCCCTTTGCCTCACGATACCGTTAAGCTATAGGCAAGATGTGTGCCATCCCTTCAATAGCTTAACCATTCACTCGAACCGTATTGGATTATCCGTCCGTTGATTGACTCCTCAATCAACTTAGCATGGCCATGCATTTCCATAATCCATTACCTCGAGGGCCCGAGATATCTCTCCAAAGGAGGGGCAAATTCCATCTTGATCACTCACATCCCACTCCATGTTTCATAGCAAACCCGAAAACTACCTTTATAACTACCCGATTACGGAATAGCGTTTGGTAGTCCTAAAGTAGGCTACTACACATGTTGGAATCCATGGTGATCTCGGGTCTAAGGACTTTGTACCAACACTACCCGAGACCAACTAATGGCACATTAATTCCTGTAGTGTCTCATGGTGGGTCTATCCAACAATGTGTTCTCTAACACATATGTCCATGTTTATTGATTTGGTATCTCCATACCCATGATCTATGAGACATGATCATCAATCAATAAACATGCCGATCTTAGAATCATATTTGTTCCAACAATATGACATATGATCGGGATCGTTTAGAAATAGATTCATACATATCGAGTCTCATAAATAAGTCACGTACTTATTGATCAATACAAGATGTCTATTTCATGGAACTGAATAACACTTTATTCATTTATACATAAACATTGACGTGATATCCAACATCTCCATGTTGCCTCTAGGGCATATCACTAACACTCTAGTCGGCAAAGCTTACAGGCAAGGATTCTTCTGGCTCACCGCGGTCTCCGACGCGGATAAAGTCATAAGAACCTGCGAAGGCTGCCAGTTTTTCGCCCGACAAAGCCATGTCCCGGCCAGAGCTTCAAACAATACCACTTTCCTGGCCGTTCGCGGTATGGGGGCTGGACATGGTTGGCCCTTTCAAGAAAGTTCCAGGAGGTTTCACACACCTCTTCGTCGCAATCGACAAGTTCTCCAAGTGGATTGAAGCCGCGCCGGTCGCCACAATCACTGCTGACAAAGCACGAGACTTTTTCCTCAACATCGTGCACCGCTTCGGCGTCCCAAACAGAATCATAACTGATAATGGGACTCAATTCACGGGAGGCATCTTCAAGGAATTCTGCGAAGACTTTGGAATCAAAATCTACTATGCATCAGTAGCTCACCCTAAAAGCAATGGGCAAGTCGAGCGAGCAAACGGCATGGTCCTTCAAGGCATCAAGGCTCGCGTTTTCGACCGACTAAGCCCTTACGCCGGCAAGTGGGTCCAAGAACTTCCCTCGGTTCTATGGTCGCTGCGATCACCCAGTCGGGCCACTGGCCAAACTCCTTTCTTTTTGGTCTATGGCGCAGAAGCCATGTTGCCAAACGAGATGGAGTACGAGTCCCTCCGGTCCGCAGCTTCAACGATGAACGCTACGACCCCGACCGAGTGGATGACCTCACCCGATTGGAAGAGGCCCGAGGCAGCCCTCATCCGGTCGGCCAAATACCTTCAAGGGCTCGGAAGATACCATAGTCGCAACGTGCGAGCACGAGCTTTCATTGTTGGCGATTTGGTCCTACGCAAGATCCAGACCACCAAAGACCGACACAAGTTATCTCCCTTATGGGAAGGACCATTCATAATCGCTGAAGTGACTCGGCCAGGTGCATACCGGCTAAAGCGTGAAGACGGGTCTATGGTGGAGAACTCCTGGAACATCGAGCATCTTCGACGATTTTATGCCTAATTTGGCTAAAGCCTCATATTTTCCTTGACTGCCAACCTCAAGCAAGATGACTTCTTGAGCTAGCAGTCGGGGGCTGTACACATGTCAATAAAGCTCAAGTTTTCCTCATCAACTTTTGTGCATAATTTGGTTTATCATTGTTTAATGTCCTTTGACTCGAGCTCAGTGTCTAAGGACTGAGAGTTTTCCGATGACCTAATCGAGCCTAGGCTTGATGACAGCCAGACGAAAACTACTTAAGAAATTTCACGCAAAAGCCCGAATCAAGGCATTGACATAAATAAACTAAAAATAGTCACAAAGTTCCACGTCAGAATGTTACGGTTACATGACATTTACAAAGCAAAGTCAGAATACAGATCAGAGCTTGAAGTTGTTTACTACATCCAAAGATATCTTCTTCGCCGCCTCTTGCGCCTCACTCAAGCATATCTAAGGCCTGCTCGTCCGTTGTTCCCTCGCGAAGCCCTCCCCGACCGAATGGATATCCACTCGGGGTAGAGGGACTTGGTCCGTGCAAGAGCCGACCAGCCCCCATGTTGGCCGCTTCGGTGATATTCTTCGGTATCGTTCGGGAGCCCCGAAGCTTGTCGAAGATCTCGATTGGCTCCAGCGAGCTGGCCCCAACTCCTTGATCGAACAAGGACAGCAAGATCGGCGTGGCGGCGTTGGCGACCTCTTCTCGTATCTCGTCGCTGGATTTGATCCGCCCAAGCAAGACGTCGTATTGGGCTCGGGTCTTCATCTTATAAGCTGCCAAAAGTCCCGGATCAGTCAAAGCACTCGAAATAAAGCAGCACACGAAATTCGACTTCAAAGAAGGTTACCTTCAAATTCAGCCTCCATCTCGGCCTTGTCAAGGCGACCGCTTCAGTGGACTTGAAGCGAGTGGACCTCCGAAGAATTTTCTACAACGAAAGAAGATTATCAATAGACAAGATCAACATAAGAATCATGATGAAGCTGGGAGAGGCGGGCTTACTCCCAATTGATCCGCGGAGGTCGAGGTTGGCTTCCCGAAGCTCGCAATCTCCCTCCTTAAAGCCGCCTCTCTTGATGCGGCCTCCTCCCGAGTGGCCTTCACTGCCGCCGAACGTCCTCCAAGGAGTTTAAGTGGGGGACCAGCTTCTCAAGCACTTCATATTTTGCCATTGAGCGGCAATATTCTTTCGCATACAAAGCAAGTGGAGTGATCGGCGAAAGATAACGATGATATAATCAAAGGGAAAGACAAAGGCTTACGTTGAGCGGTCGGGTCGCCTCATTCGGGCTCTCGACAAGGGCATCCCTTTCATCTTTTCGGCTTGCCGGTCTAGGATGATGCCCTGTCTCTCGCCTTCCGAATCCCGCCACTCGATTCGATCGGGGAACCCGGTCTCGAAGCGCAACCCGGGATCTCTTCTACCGTGGCGACAAGCAAGAAAGACAAATGAAGACATGAAAGATTCAAAATTGAAAGAACGAAGGAATGCTTGAAGCAAGTCTTACCGGTTTCGGTGGTGCCGCCTAGGTGGAGCGGCCGGGCTTTTCTTCTTCTTCGGGCCTGTGCCGAGTGACCCCCCGGGGTGCTTGAGCCGCGTCTCGGGTCTCCGGCGACGACGGTTTTGGTCGGGATGTCCCGGACCGCGGTCGGGGCTCCTTCGTAGGCGTCCTCCTTCGGAGGCGAAGGTTGTTTGCCCGGAGCGCTTGCACTCGGTTGCGGGCTCCGGGGCTTTGGCTCTGCTGGCCTTGGCACTTCGGGAGCAGCGGCCGGAGTCGGCCCTTCACCCCCTCCGGCGGGATCTATGTCCTGGGGCCTCCTGCGAAAGTGAATACAGCAAAGATAAAGAAAAGTTTTCCGCGAAAGAGTTCAGGACTTCGGTTTCAGAGCATACCTGGATGATCGGTGGATCTTCGGTGCCGTCCGCGGCGATCGCCTTAGAGGCGGGGTCTCGACTGGAGGAGCCGGGACGTCGTCATCCGAATCCTCGATGATCAGCCTCCTTTTGCTTGCACGTTTGTTCGAGTCCTCACTCGGTGCTGCCCGCTTCCCGACTGGATCAGCTTGGATTTTGATCCCGCCAGTCGGCTTCTTGGCGGGGCGACGCGGCGCGTCATCATGAGCCACCTTATATGGCTTGGAGGTGATAGAGGCGTTTTCCTGCAGACGAACGAAAGTGCAACATTAAGATAAAAGATGTCAAGATTGAAAGATGCTATGAAGCAACCAGTCGGCTTACCGGAGGAGGAGGTCGGTGGATGCTGAAGGGAAGGACTGGCAGAATGAGGGCCTGCTCGACTGCTATCCCAGACGAGAAGAGTTTGTACATCCGGATCTTCAGGATCTCGTATGTGAGTGGATCTGGGTCTTCCCGATTGGGGTCCGTCCCACCTTCATACTCGAAGGCCGGTTTCGACCGCTCCTTGATCGGCGCCAGTCGGCACCTGATGAAGTGCCGAGTGATTTGTTCCCCGCGAAGATTCCTCTTCTTCATCGCCAGGATCTTCGCGAGCAGATCATTGGCCTCATCCCAATCTTGGGCTACCGGCACGGTGCTCCAAGACGGCTTGGGGACAGGGGGAAGACCGACAAAGGTGGGCAGACTGGGTTCGAGATTGCTAATGTAGAACCAGCCCGCGTGCCAGCCCTTGTTGGAAGATTTCAAAGGGAGAGAAAAGTAGTCTTTGCAGAGAGATCCGCGAAGCTGGAAGCCTGCCCCGCCGACAACGCAAGGTTGGTCCTTGTTCGGATGAGGTTTCAGATAGAACATACGACGGAATAGATTGAAGTGAGGAAGAATGCCGAGAAAAGCTTCACACACATGAATAAAGAGGGCTATGTGGAGCATTGAGTTGGAGTTCAGATGATAGAGATGAAGTCCATAATAGTCCAGAAGCCCCCGGAAGAATTCGGAGGTGGGAAGGCTGAACCCGCAGTAGAAAAAGGAAGTAAAGACAACGAGCTCACCGGTGTTTGGGGTCGGGAAGTCTTCCCCCGCCGCCGGGCGCCATCCCACGAGTTCCTTTGGCGGAAGCACGCCGTGCTTCACCATCTCCTTGAGGGTAGATTCCCTCACTTCCGAAGCGGCCCATTGGTCGAAGGGAATCCTTTTTTCCTCCGCCATGAGAATGGGTTGATGGGAAGTGGATCGGCTGGAAAAAGTTGGATCTTTGGCGATGGAACGTGGGAGATTTGGCGTGGAGGCTGGTTGTTGCGAGAGCGAGCTCTTAGATGGATGGATTTGGGAGCGCGCGAGTCTAGGGTTCTCCGCGGTGAACTGTTGAAAGTGCCGTGAGAAGGGGAATCGTTTGGAAGACGAAGAGGCGGGGATGACCTCGCATCTTTATAGAAAGATTTGAGGGTTACGCTAAGTTTTCTGATGAGTGGGCCGAGCCCATAAGAAAATCTACGGCCCAGCTAAGGTGTGGTCTGATACATGTCCTTAGGGACTTAAGCGGATGAGCTTAAGCATATTTGCCCTGGCAATATGCACGTGTCCGAGTGCCCTATACCTTCAAAGATCCTTTCATACCGCGGTTTGCCTGACTTCATGAGAAGCTGGCACGATGCAATTTGGAAGGTGACCAACAGCTGAGTTTTTATATGCCTTGGTGAACATGGGCGTTTGGTTTTTTGGCATTTGGTCGGGTAATCTTACCAATTTGTTTGTTTTCCACCTTGGTGAAGATCTTTATAAGATTGAGACCAGTATTATGACAAAAGCTATTTAATAACTTGGTCATATTTTTCATATGATTGAAAGAATTTGTTTTCCCATGAGGGGTGATTAAAATATTTGTTCCGGGATAACTCGGGCAGATCTACTCGGATAAGCATGAGCTTACCGAGTGCTTTTTACCCGCTAGGGTTGATTGAGTTATTTATTCCGAAATTACTCGGGCAAATCCACTCGGATAAGCAAGAGCTTACCGTGTGCTTTTTTCACATAAGGGTTGGCTGAATTATTTGTTCTGAGATAACTCAGGCAAATTGACTCGGTTGAGTATGAACTTGCCGGGTAATGAGATTTCAGTGATTGCTTTAGCATGAGCTAGGCATCTACATGAGAATGATTTTTTATAGTTCTTGACTATATGCTTAGCCTATTTTTGACTAACCACATAGTCGGGGGCTACACCTAATTAGGTGCATCAGGAGATGCACCTAGGTATTTATTTTTAAGAAATTTTTTCAGCCCTTCACAGTCTTTGGAGCCACTCGGGAAGATTCAGGCAGAGATGATGGAATCACTCGGCGCCAAAAGCACTCGGTCAAAGAGATTTTTTGGTTGAGTGCTACTTTGGTTTGAAGCTGAGTTGTCTCGTCGACTGAAAAGGACTCGGGGGCTACTGTGGAGATTGTGGCAATCGGGTATCTACATGGCAAGCTTATCCGACTGGAGGTAGGGATAGATTGTGCCTGCTATATCTGTAAGCCGAACTTGACTTGGGTGTTACGGTTGCCGATGAAGATAAGGCAATCGGCCTATAGTCACGGTTTGGTAAGATTGAGGAAACCGACTTAGAATAAGATAGGGTTTCCGACTTGTAAACCCTTCCTCCCAAGACTATATAAGGGGGGTAAGGGGCGTCCCTTGAGGGATATCCAACACTAGATCTGAGATACGACTTCATAAGCAAGAGCTTTAGATCACAAGATCAATAAAGACACTCGACGGATCGAATCCACCAAAACAGGAGTAGGGTATTACCTCACGAGAGGGCCTGAACTTGTCTAAATCTTCCTCTTCTCCTAACCCATCGTGCTTGGCAATCTCGACTGCGACCCCAGAAAAATATATTACCGAAACCAAGTTTCGACACAGGCGCACCGGCCAGGACTGGGAGACGCGTGTGCCGAGACGGGGGCCACGGGCGGGCGGCGCCGGCTGGGACCTCGGTGGGAGATGCGACGCCCTTTGCTGTTGGAGGCTGGACGGCGGTGGCGCCCACCGTGAGAGCCTCTGGGAGGAGTGAGACCGGGAGAGTAGAGTGGAGAGGATTAGGTTTTGATTTGTTTTTTGGGCTTTTGGAGGGTTATGGGCCGGCTGGGCCAGGCTCCTAAGGTTCGAATATTATCCGGTGAGATATCCGGATATTATCCGACGTTATCCGCTATCCACCGGATAATGCCTCTACCGTATTCGTATTCGTATCCGAAATAATATCTGTTTTCGAATCCGAAATTATCCGAAAATCATTAACTGTATCCGATTTTTCGGACAAAATTCGAATATTATCCGTACCGTTTTCACCCCTATCCCTAACCCAACCCTGACCGCTTTTTTTATTTTGTTTTGCTATCTCATTAAGTGACACATTTTTACTGCGCCAGTGCCTCACGGGGTAAGACAGAAGCAAAACTCAATTCTCCGGTTGGCTCATTACTCACACTCACCAATGCATGACGTGCTGCTTTTTTCCCCCTCGTGTCCGGTGCTGTTCACCGGGTCTGGCCGGTTGGTAGTGCGGGCAGCACGGCCCGGCCACGGTAGTGGCATGGTCCGCTATGGCACGACTGTTAGGTACAGCGTTTGTAGCGGGTCATGTCATGTCAGTCCGCATGCCGACCTCTCGGTCCAAGCATGACTCACGAGGTGGTCGGATCGTGCCGTGTCGCACGGGCCCATCAATGGCCCATGGACCGAGGTCGGCTCGTTTGGCCTGTTTATTCCGAAAACCCTAGTCGCACATTCCGCCTCTCCCTTCCCAGCCGACGCTGCCGTCGGGTCCGCCCTTCCCTTCTTCCCAGCCCTCGCCTCTGCCGGGTCCACCCTCCGTGCCGCGCCTTCTCCGTCCTCCGCCCTCCGCGTCGCGCCGCCGACCTCCATGCCGCGACACTGACGCCGACGCCGAGCCGCCTCCGCCTCCGTCGACGCTGAGCCGCCTCCACGCCACGTCACCGAGCCCTCCGCACGCACTCGTTCCTCCGTGTCGTCGTCGTCGCCGACGCTGCGTGCTCCTGCCGCCACCCTAAACCCTAATCCTAGCTCCGCCTGATAGCCCCTTGTTGACGAGAAATTTCTCTCACGCGCTGGCCTGGGAGATCTACTTAACTCCAGTGCAGATCCTTCTCGGCTACCTATGCTGTGCAAGGCATGCCAGTTAGTTTGATTTGTTAACCAACAAGAAAAATAGAGATATATGTGTTAAGTATTAAGTTAGATCCTACTGGATCGGCTGTAGGAGTCAATCTACATATATATGCTATTCCAAAGTGTATTTAAACTAAGTGACTAGAATAGATCGGTACATTGCCGAGACAAGTATTAGCCACTTAACCCAAATATACCACGAGAATAATAGATATATGCTTTAACAAACTTAGCTGATGTCATAAGTCCAACTGTGAATCGACTAATACTCCGATTTATCTTATGAAAAGATATTGATCTAAGCTAAATGCGCTAAACCTAGATGAGTCGGCTGTCGGCTATAGCCGATAAACTGATTCTGGCTTAGGGCGTTTAACTAGAGCGAGATCTTAATATAAGAGGCGGTTTTAATAATCTTGATCACAAATATATCAAAAGAACATTAAAACAGATAAGGCCGGCTAAAACCCCGGCACTGTCTCTAAGCAGAATACATCTAGCCGAACAGATCATAAAGACTCTAAAAACGACTTAATAGTTCAACACTGATGCAACATTAAGTATAAAAGGAACAATCTGATCTATTGTAGCTGATGTAAATACCTCGAGACGGTGGATATCGCATATAATCTAGGTCAACCTTTAGATCTAGCTCTACCGGCTGTCGATTCTTGACAGGAACAAGCTGATGACGAGACAGATCTAAACATTGCTCTAGATTACATACAATATATGATAACTAGCGCAACATAAATCATCGAATTTAGAGTGTCATGACGATGGAAGCACTAAATTCAATGAGATACACCACTAATGACAAACATTTACCTGAACTTAGGAATCGAAACGATGCAGCCCAAAGCTGGATCAGTTGTTCGTCTGAAGAAAAAGGAGGCGATGCGCCGAAGGTTGTATTGATTGTGTGAGAATATATTTTACAGGGGTCTTGGGTCCTATTTATACCCAAGATCAACAAAGACCGCGCTAAACACGGCTGCAACTAACTACTATATCTATACGACAAAAGCGCAGAAAGCAATCCTTTGCCACCTTTACAATAGGGTTATCTCTAAACAAATCTCTAATTTACATACAATTGCCGTTGCAGGGCTTTATCCCTAAATGGCAATATCTCTAACGCGCAATTTGGAAACCGAATCTTCTATTTTATCTCTAAATATCTGCATCAGAAATGATTTTATCTTCTCTGAACTTGGAGTCGGCTATCGGCTGTTCTTGTCCGATTCAACCTTAGCCGACTGGCTTCGTAGCCGATCGCACCTCAGCCGACCCGGCCTCTGTTTCTCCGTCAAACGAGCCGATCCGATTCTGCTTCAACTTTAGCCAGGACTTAGGTATTTGGTTACCAAATTTAGGCGTTAACACATGCCCCCCCAAGTCCATGATATGAAATGTTGCGGATTTGTCGCCCTTTCGAGTTCCCGCTCTTTTCTGACCTAAACTGTTTCGGCTGCCAAAAATATCCTTTAAATAATTCTTCCCTCTTACCGAAACGGACACGCTTTCATTTTCACTCTCGAGCACTCCGCAACAAAATCCCCTTTCTCTCTCCCCTCCGGCGACTCACCGACACGTTTGGTGAATCTCGGCGATTCCGGTGACTAAAAGCTTGAACCCACTCGGCAATCTTGATGGCTTCCTCCACCGCCGCCGCATCGGCCGCCGCCGCCGCCGAGTTCCCGAGGTGCGTCCCAATAGGCTCAAAATCCTTCTTTCTCTTTTTCCTTTTTCTTAATTTGCATTCTAGGGTTCTTGACTTGTCATCTCCTTCCCCTTTTTTTGACTGTAGCACCTGTCTCATCAGATCGCAATTCTCAGTCTCACCCAAGAGAAAAGATATTTCCTTGGCCCTATCGGCAATGCTGATCCAACTAACATCATAATAGCCGAAACCGATAGGATGCCTTACAATATGAGCAAACCATCTTTAAACCACTGGGCGAGCACCTTTAAGTCATGGCCAACCACAGATAAGCCATGAATCGAATGGTACAAGAGAGTGCAATCGGCTAAGCAAGCCCAGTGGGAGGAATCAGGGATAGCCCAGTGCTTGGCTCTGTCCACGGCCAATATGGAAAAAGATGAGCCCCTCATGTTGGCCGCAACCTACTTTTGGAACGATACTTTCAATGCCTTCATGTTCCAGCAAGGTCCCATGACCATAACCTTAGTCGATGTAGTTATGACAACCGGGTTGGACATCTTGACATCGGCTAATCCTGTAGATCTGAGCGGAAAGGGCCAACATCAGTTCAAGACAAAGGCCATTAGTGGATGGAGAGGCTACATCGCCCAGAACATGAAGGATGGATCAGTCGGCCACAGGGAACACGCCACATTCCTTATGATGTGGCTGGAAAAGTTTGTGTTCTGCGGCTCAAGCTGTGGGCTGACTGCCAACTAGCAGGTCGTAGCCGAATCTCTAGCCGAAGGAAGTAAGCTTGCTCTGGGCGAATATCTCCTCGGCTATCTGTACCAGACTCTCCATCAGGCTATTGTGAAGATAGCCGCCAACTCTTCTGTCAACACTGGCGGCCCCTGGTGGTTCCTTCAAATCTGGCTCGTGTTGATGACCCAGAAGACAGCCGGTCGGCTACCCCTGACCGAAGCCCATTTCCCCCGCTTGGAGCCAATCGAAGATGACGACGACAACGAGATCACCACCACCAGATGCATGAGCTATGGAGAAGCGGTAGCCACGCACGCGGGTTCGAGGCAATCGGCTGATCTGCTGGCTGAGTGGTTCATTTCTCTGTACGACGGGCTCTCCCACGACAACCGCAGTTGGTACTTCTACCGGGACAGAGCGCTGTTCGAGCTGCCGATCGGCTTCGACTTGGAGGAGATCAACTCAGCCGACAACCCCAAGTGCAGAGAGCTGTTCATTGCCGCTCTCACCCCCTGCATTCTGCCGACCGGGATCCATCAATGCCGATCAGTCGCCAAGAGTTATGAGTTTTATTACCCCGTGTCGGCTGCCAGGCAGTTTGGATTTGGGCAACTGCCCATCGGCTGTTATTACGTCGATAAGATCGAAACCAGGGGGTTTGTGGACCAGGCCCTCATCATGCATCGGCCGCTAAACATAGCTTGTCCCCCCTCGACAATATTGGCGAGATGGTACTGGAGTACAAGAAGAGTGCAGCCTACAACCGCTGGTGGACTGAGATCAAACAACACATCTTCCATCACCGGTCCTCCCACTACGTCGACTCGCTGCTTCCCGAAGAAATCCCTTCGGCGAGTTTTGAACTCCAAATTATTCTCCTTCTCGCATCATCGGCTAACTTAGTCGGCTAATAGTTGTCTTCTTTTGCTTGCAGGAAACTGAAACAGAACTGCCAGCGGTGAGCAACTCCGGGATTCCCATCGAGTACCGCCTAGGCGTTCTGCCGGACGGAAGTGGCCTTGCCCCGTCGACGATCGGCTGGGACACGCCGAAATTAGCGTCCTTGTTGCACGGGCAGACGCGCGAGCCGATGACCCGCAAGAAAAGAGTTGCACCCCCGGCAAAGCCATCGGCCGCCTTTGCCCCCAAGAAAAAGAAACAGCCGATCACGCTTGCCGATAACCTCCCTCCAGTAGATCCGAACGTCGAGGAGTACCTTGAGGAAGCTGTGGTGGACAAAGAGATGTCGGCGGTCGTCTGGGCCGCAGCCGAGTCTGGCAATTCAAGTCATCAATCTGCCAGCCCTCCATCCGATAACCTGCCGGTTCCAACTCCTCCTACGAAGAAACGGCTGGTAAGTCTTCACCTCGTCGAGCTTGGCCTTAATATGATATCACTCTGTATTCAGCCGATCGTGCCTTTTCCAGGTCAAGAAATTGGCTAGCCACACTCCGCATCACACTCCATCAGTAATTACTTCTTTCGGCCTGCGCCTCAGCCCACGAATTTCAGCCGACTTAACTGCTAACACTTGTCTTTCTTTTGCAGCCTCCTCAATCTCCATTGGCTGCCCCCAAGCATCGAGCGAGCGCACAACGTCAGCCGTGGGTGACCAAGGAGTCGGAGACACCCCAAAACCGACCGAAGCTAAAGAAGAAGCCGACCCAGCGCCCGTGGCGAAGGTAAGTTCATTCTTGCCCTCTTTCCTGCAATATCTTGAGCAATCGGCCATCTGATCTAATCTCGTTGCTCCTTTTGTGCAGTCTCTGGCCGATCTGCTTTCCTTCGACATCAAGGGGTTCCTTGGTGAAGATGAGGGAGAGGCAGCCGGTCCTGGCGAGGCCCCAACCGACGAGCTCAAGGAAAAGCTCGAAGATATACACCATTGGCTGGACATCAACATCGATAGGCTTGTGGAGGAATGTGGATCGGCCAGGAGCCAATTCTTCGAGATCGAGGGCCAACTCCCAGACGACCTAGCTGCCAAGATCTCGGCTGCAGTCTGCATCGATATACACCGGTCAAGGCTTGGACACGCCACGCAGCGTATGGTTGATAGGCTTGCCCAAGCCGACATAACCGCCAAGATCCGGGACACGGTCAAGACCGTGGAGGCCGAAAAGGCAAAATTGAATGAGCTGGCAGCCGGTACAAGCACCTTCCAGGTCCGGATCACTAATCTGAAGGAGAAAGAGGCCAGCTTGATGAAGCAACTGGAGGATTGCCGCGCCGAGATCGCCACCGAGGAGAAAGCATTGGCCGACTTGCCCAAGATTACCGAAGATCAAAAGGGCAAGTTGACGGCCACGATCAAGTATTTGAAAGAACTCCACAAATCGGCTAAAGTGCTCCCCGACTCCGATGCTAAAGATCAAGCCGTTGTCGACGAAGTCAATGCGATAAAGGTCGCGGCAATATCGGCCATAGACACATTTCTGGCTCAATAGCCGATGTAATAAACAGCTTGAACTTTTATAATCGGCTTCGGCCTTCTGTGAATACTTGCCAACTTTTGTAATCGGCGTCGGCTCTTTGAACACTTAGTATAACTTGTTAACTTCTGAAATGGTGTTTGTGAATGAGATCAGCTTTGGCCTCATGTATTGTCTTTAAAAACTCTTACTGGCTGCCAATTATGATGACCGCCGACAACGACGCTCGAAAGCATCTGATTCCTGTAATAACGCCGATCACGAAGCTCGAAAATATTTGGCGTCCACCTTTCTATAATCGTCTCGAATCTATCTTGTGTGTGTATATGCCCCCCTAATTTTGTTGATGTCTTCGATGTCGACAAAATTATGAACTAAAGTCAAATTTCACGTTGTTGTAGTCGCTATCGGCCAATAGCAACCGATTATAGAAATTAGGGGGAAAATGTGCCATAAAAATGGCCTAAAGGCGATGCCTGATTGAAATAGGACATCGGCTAGCACGAATCGGCCAAGCAAACAGCCGAATCATGAGTTGATCCATACGCTTGGGTAGTATTTTTTCAGGTATTTTCCATTAAGAGCCCTTCCAAACACTTCTCCATCTAAACCTTCTAGCATATAAGCTCCTTTAGAGACGCATCTGTGGATCTTGAAAGGCCCTTCCCAATTTGGTGACCACTTGCCGAATTTGTTATCTCTGAATCCAATCGGTAGTATCAATTTCCAAACGAGTTCGCCCTCTTCGAAAGATTTAGGCACAACCTTTTTATTATAATTTCTGGCTACTCGTTCTTTGTCCCTTGTAACTTTTTCCAAGACCCTCATCCTGGATAAAACTAAGTCTTCTGATTCGTCCACCATCAAGTGGTAATAATCGTCGGTTGTGAGTTGATCCTGTAGTTGAATGCACCTTGAGCCGATGACGCTTTCCCATGGTAGCACTGCCTCATTGCCCGTAGACTAGTTTGTATGGAGGGACTTGAATTGATCCATGGCATGCCATCCGATCTGCCCACAGTGAT
Source organism: Oryza australiensis (assembly GCA_019925245.2). Classification (NCBI taxonomy): domain Eukaryota; kingdom Viridiplantae; phylum Streptophyta; class Magnoliopsida; order Poales; family Poaceae; genus Oryza; species Oryza australiensis. The sequence continues at coordinate 126,503 of JAIFGZ020000094.1, forward strand.
TCGGCTAATCGGCTGTGCCATTGCTTGGGGTACTCAGAGATATTTCTTTTAATCAATTTAATCAAACTTTTATTTGAAGCTTCGGCTTGCCCGTTGGCCTGTGCGTAGTATGGCGAAGAATTAAGTAGCTTGATCCCCATGCCGTCGGCGAACTGAACAAATTTGTCTGATATGAATATAGATCCCTGGTCCGTTGTAATTGTTTGTGGGACACCAAATCGGTAGATAATATGTTCTTTAATAAACTCGATTGCGTCTTTAGAGTCAACTTTGTTTAAGGGAACTGCTTCCACCCATTTTGTAAAATAGTCTGTTGCCACCAAAATAAACTTATGCCCTTTGCTTGAGGGTGGATTGATCTGGCCGATCATATCAATGCCCCATCCTCTGAACGGCCAGGGCTTGATGATTGGATTCATAGCCAATGCTGGTGCTCGTTGTATGGCGCCAAATTTCTGACAATCCTGGCAACCCTTGTAATACTTGAAACAGTCCTCCAGCATTGTCGGCCAGAAATATCCTGCTCGCCGAAGTAGCCACTTCATTTTATGAGTCGATTGATGCGTGCCACAAATCCCTTCATGCACCTCTCCGATAGCCACTTTGGCTTTATCGACTCCCAAACACTTAAGCAGCACACCATCAATCGCCCGATAATACAGGTCTACATCGAGCAAAACATATCTTAGTGCCTTGTATCACAGTTTCCTTGTAGCCGACTGAGAGGGGTCCTTGAGATAGTTGTAGACCTATAGCCGGATGCCCCTTGAGCTAAATCGTTGGCCTCAATATTCTGTTCTCTAGAGATATGCTTCAGCGTGACTAGCCGAAAACCTTCCATGCCGATATATGCGGTATCCATGCCGAAGATTCTTGAGCTCTCCATCATGTCTTGTTCAAAGCAGCAGCTGCGGCTCGTCATCTCCAATCGGCTGTATTGTGAAATCGGACACATTTAGAAAATCGGCTTGCCAGATTTTCCCAGATAAACAATCAATGCCTTCAATTTCCCAAAGCGGCAAATCGACACTGACGACGCTAACTGACCTGTCGGCTGGCACAATCTCGATCTTGTCGCCGTCCCATTGGATCAGGCTCTGATGCATTGTAGAAGTAACACAACAATTGGCGTGTATTCAGTCCCTTCCGAGCAGCAGGCTGTAAGATCCCTTCCCGTCGATGACAAAGAATGTTGTGGGCATGGTCTTATTGCCGATGGTCAGTTCGACGTTCAGGACACCCTTGGTTTCTGAAGGGTTGCCGCCGAAGTCCTTAAGCACCATATTGGTCTTGATCGGTCTTCGGTCCCTTTGCCTAGTTTTTTGAATGTTGCGTAGGGTATTAGGTTGGCTGCGGCTCCCCCATCAACTAGCATCTTCGACATCGCCTTGCCGTTGACGAATCCTTTAACGTACAACGGCTTCAGGTGCCGATTTTTGGTCCCCTCGGGTTTGTCGAAAATAGCTTGGTCCAGGGAGAGTGCTAGTTTCACCAAGTCATCTTCAATAGTGTCTGCATCGGCTTCAGGAGCACCGAATTCGGCTGGCAATATGAATACCATGTTGACCGATGCAAAAACTTTGCCTTTCCCTTTGGCTGTCCTCCTGGCTTGATCGGCTGAACTCTCCTTGGCTTGCTCTTCGTCGGCTGTGGCAGTTTTCTCCTTGGGGATCCATCGCCTTTTGATTTTACCCAGCCGGCGGCGTTGTTCTTGGATCATCTGCCGAACTTCTTCTTTCCTTCCTTCACGCTTTAGCCTTTGAATTTTTTGTTTCGGTGTTTTGGTGAAGAGGTCAGAGGGGCACCATTGGGGGTTGGTCGATTCTTCGTCGTCAGCCTCTTCTTCGTCGTAGTGGTCGTCGTTCTCGTTTTCATTGAAGAAGTGTAACATCCTGAAAATCGAAGAAATTAAAATCGGAACGTAAAAATCGGAACTTACAAAAACTTTTGCTTATTGCCTTTTGCTCGTGTTTGTTGCTTCTTATTTGCCAGCTCAGTTGCATGAATTTAGTTGTGAACAATTCCTCTTGGTGTTTGTGAAAACCTAATGATTTGGATTTTCATCGGGGGGAAAGTCTCGAAGTCTAAGGTCAAGAAGGTACAATAAAATCGGAAAGAGATGCGGATTCGTGAAGATAGGTGTTTGAAAAATAAAACATTAATTGGTGATTATAAAATATAAATTAGGAAATAAAATAGATAATAAAATTTTTTTTGGGATTTATATAAAATTTGGAAAATTATTTGAAGTCAAAAATGGTGTTTTATGAATTTAGAAAAAGGGATTTAATTAAATATGGAAATATATATTTGAAAATGAATAATGGTGGTGAAAAGTTTGAAAATATATTTTAACTAATTTTGGGAATACCATATATTTATTTAGGATTTATTGAGCGTAGGAAAATTTTGAATTGGAAAATCGAGTGGAAAATCGAAAAATCGGAAAATACACTGTTCATGCTCATCACTGTTCGACGCCGCCGGCCCCGCCGCACGCCGCGCACGTCGCCCGACCGTACCGCGCCGCGCCACGCGCGCGCGCGCACGCCCGCGCGCGGCCCCAACTCGCCCCGCGCGCGTCGCGCGCCGCGCTGCGCGCCCGCCCGCGCGCACGCCGCTCCCGCCACGCGCCGAGCCACCGTACCGTGCCGCGCGCACGCCACGCGCCACGTGCCGTGCCCGCGCCGCGCGGCCCGGCTTCTCCGCACACCCCACGCCCGGCCCCGCCGCGCGCGCCGCCCGCCCGCTGCGTCGGACCTCGCCGCGCTCACGCCACGTGTCGCCGCCCAACCCGCCCCCGCGAGTGCCCGCGTTCCGCGCGTCCGGCCCGGCCACCCGCGCCCGCGTGTGCGTTGCCGCACGATCGCCGCCGCGCCGACCCCCACTCCTTTTCCCCCGTTCGTTCCCCGGCCATGCCTATATAAAGAGACCCCTCTCCCCTCCGTTTCCCCGTTCCTCGTCGATTTCCCAGCGCCGTCGCGCAACCCTAGCCACCGAGCGCCGCCGTCGCCGCAAGCCCCACCGCCGTTGCCGGAGCCCCACCGCCCTCCCCGAGCGTCGCCATCGGCAGAAGCTGAGCCGCCGCCCCTTTCCCTCGTTTGCGCGGCCGCCGCCCGCGCAGAGAGAGAGGGAACCCGGTCGAACACCTTGCGGCTAATGAATAGTGGGCAGAGAAAAAGAAAAAGGAAAAAGAAAAGAAAAACAAAAAGGGAAAAGAAAAATAGAGAAAAAAATACGGAAAAATTATCGAAAATTAGGAAAAATGTTTTGGAAAGATTTGAGTGAATTTTTGGGCAAAAATATATTATTTTCTTGTATATTTTCTCGGAGCAAAATCGCAAAATCGAAATCGGACTTTTTTCGAAATTTTGTTTCGCGTCGTTTTTAAATCCGGATTTCGTTTAATTCTTCCTCGCCATTTGAATATGTTTCTCTTTTGTGCTCGAACCTTCAAAACCACGAATACAAATCCCTCCGTTGATATTTCCAAATGTATTTTGTCAAATAATTACGATCGTCGTTTTGCGAAAACCCTAGGGCATCGACTCGATTTCAAAACTCGGATTTTTCCTGGCAATCCTTGTCCGAACTCGAGTAGAATTCTATGCTAAACATTTGGGGTCATTTTCGTGATTTTTATGGTTCTTTTCGATCTCTCGGTATTTTATTGAATTCTAATTGAATTCAATTGATCTTTCGCATGTACGGATAGCACCTGAAGAAGCAGGCATCGACTCCGTTGAAGACCCCGCTCAACAAGCGTGCGAGCAAGGCAAGTCATCACACTCTTTGAACATATTGATCCCAATTGCGAAATGATGTTGTTTTAAACTTTAAACATGTATGCTATACACAAAGAATTACCTATACTTGTTATGCCATGCCTTGTTATTGATTGCCTTTAGAATTATTCCTTGTAACCCTCGATGTGATACATACAACCGGAGAATATCTTCGTTAAAATGCTTAGCCATGCTATTTTTTAGATTCATGCATACTCATGATTTTATAAAGAGCTTTATGTTTGGGCAACTACCTTAGGGAAGGTAGTTGAGATACGGCATGTGAAGACATGAGCGCCACATTGTCATGAGAATGATAAAATGAGTTTTTGATGAAAACTGAAAATACCAAACAAATGTTTTAGACTGGGGCGGCTGGATGATTTGGGTGGATTCTGGAGAAAGGCAAGTGCCGACCCTGGTCAATTAAGGACCGAGCCATGAGATAGCCGGGAAACGAGCCAATACAATCGTACTTCTCGAATGGGTATAGACCTAGCGGAGTAGATAGCCGAGTGGAGGCGGTACCCTTGCATAGTGGTTCTTATGTATGAGATGAGATTTGAAAGGGATGATGGGAAATTGGAATTTATTATAACTTGATGAATGAAGTCTCCCCTTACCCCGGGTGCGCCAGAACTCCTCTCACTGCTAGAAAATGACGGCTAGAGTGCATGAGGGATTAAGTTCATGGAGCGGGTACTGCCAAAGTGAGGTTATCGAAAGGCTTTGCCGTGACCGTCTCATGTGTTGCGACGTAGGCCCATTTGTTGGGCAGTCGTGGAGTACGGGTAAAGTGTACATCCACTGCAGTGTGAATGAATCAATCTATTCGAATAGCCGTGCTCGCGGATATTGAGCATCGTGACAAGACTTTCGCTTGGCTAGACTCTAAACTTTAAAATGATGGGATGGGTTTGCATGATGATTCTTATTCACTGGTGGATCAACTTCTCGAAAGGCGAGAAGGGGTGGACTCCCCAGAAAACCATGACGAACCGGAGGCGGGAAGCCATCCTTGGAATCACGGTGGATGGTAGACAGAACCGTCGCCGACTTAATGAACTGTGGAACTAAAACTTGACTTGGCTAGTTGTTAGGCTTGTGAAAAGATTTGTGAAAATTGGCTTTATGCCAAAGAAACCCAGCCATTCTTGAATGACTCCATCATATGCATCACTTCCATGTTGGCTTGCTGAGTACGGTTGGTACTCAGCCTTGCTATACGCACAAACCTTCAGATGGTGGAGATGAAGACTTGGAGGATCCATATGCCTACTACCAGGAGGGCGAAGAAGCTGATGGCGCTTGCTAGGTCTTAGTCTCCGGTCGTTGCCTGTGGCAATTGACAAGCCGCTGCCTTCATTCCGCTGCCTTACCTAAATTCTACTTTTGGGTTGTATCTGGACCATGAGGTCCTATATGTGTTGGATATTGCCTTCGGGCTTATTATTGTAATAATTTCGATGTAAGACTATTCGTGCATTTGCACCTGATTATTTAGTACTGTATTTCGTGGGTACCAAACTACTCGATCCAGGGAAATGGTACTATGAACACGAAAGATTCTCGTTCCAAAAACGGGGGTCCACAGAGATGGTATCAGAGCAATGCGACTGTAGGATAAGACCAACTGGCGCCCTACCCCTGACTAGCTGGCTAAAGGGAAATATCCCTACGTAGGATCATTTTGCAAACTATTATTTTTGAAAAACAAACATACTTTTTCCTATACCTTTATCCCCATTTCTTTTACTCAAATTGTTTTGGTATTATCTCTCTCTGACCCTAAGTTGCTTTCAAAAGCAGAAGTCGGACCATGTCGGAGTTTGGGAAGTCACCGTTCCACGGGATGAAGGATTCGTGGCGCAACTCCAGTTATTGCTGTGGTGCCTAAGGTACCCAGAGGCACCCACCTACCAGATTAGGAGGCATGGCACCGAAGGATACCCGGTACGGGAGGCAGCAGTTTCAGTTGAGGCCTGCATGGGGAGCGAGACACCCTATTGCTTCCACACCCGTTACCACCGAGATCTGGTAGAAGCAGCTCTTCAGGACGCGGCCCGTGAAGCGTTCCTCCGCCTCAACGCTAGACACCGTGCTGAACTCACCGTGACTGAGTTTGTACACCACCCCTACCGCGAGGAAGGCAATCCGGTCTGCACCGTGGAAGCCACCCCCTGCTGCTATAATCCTTTGGTCACCCGTCTATCCCGCTGGGCAGAAACAACGGATGACTGCTATGAAGAGGCTTTGCTCGAAATCGACGACCAGCAGCGACGCCTCAATGATCTAGTCGAGGAACACCAAAAGCTGCAGGAATCGATCAACTTGCTCGAGGGCATCGAGCTACGGGCTAACGGTGCCCAGACGAGCAGCTCTCGACCGTTACATGGCCCGTGGAGAAGCCTTGGTAGAGCTGGAAGAACAGCTCAGGAAGAGCAAACAATAGGTCAATCAGCTGGAAGAGCAACTTCGCTCCCACCCCGTTCCGCGCAGTACTTCCACCGAAGTTGCACCAACACCCCCCCCCGTGCCCGACCACTACTACCTCATGACTCCAGCATGCCCGAACACTTTTCAAGCAATGATGGAGCAAGCCTTTATGTTGAGCACAGAGTCGGCACCATACCTGATAGACCCCACTGCCGCTACCTCAATGGAACCTACCTCGAACTCCATGGCTGTACTATCTGAGCCTGGTTCGGGAGAGGAGAACCCCATCCAGACCAGCACCGACTCCGAGTCTGAGACAAAGCCTATGGAGATCAAGTGGGAGTCCAGTGATACTGATCCAGCGGAGGAGGCAGCTCCTACTCATCGCCTGACTCACACCGGAGGTCCCCTCACCCTCAGGACTGCCCGGAAGAGTACCCGACCACCAAGCAGGAAGACCAAGCATGACTCCGAGGCCACTACCTCTGAGCCATGGGGACTTCGATTTGCTTCAGCTAAGGATCACCCCCTTCCTGCACCTGGTTCCTGCGGTTGGTTGGATGACTAGGCTTGAGGACCACCCCAACTTTGACCTTGCTTTGGATGGTTTTTGGTAGCAAGGATCATACCCTTCCCCCTAGTAGACGATGGCAGTAGTACGATGATAGCTTTGCATTGTGTTATGTGGGACTGCGTATGTGCAGTCCATTGTATCCCCATTAATGTAATTGCTATGGACCTATGTAATGTTTTATGATATGTTATTAATGAGTTTATTCCACCATGCTTGCTCTGTTCAAAGATCATTTAAAAACAACTTGAAGAGAAATCACTTAGAAACCATGACCTTAGTGGGTCCAATCTCTTAACTCATCTACCTCCTTCAGATGGCGCATCGTCGCAGAGCTTCAACATCCAACGAGAACCCGCCAGAGCCTAATCCCTCCACCCTGGCGGAGGTCATGGCTTTGCAAACCCAGTTGCTTCAAGCTATCGCCAACAACCAGGGGAATCGCGGAGGATCAAGCTTGGGAGAATTTATGTGAGCTAAGCCACCTACATTTTCCACGGCCAACGAACCAATGGATGCCGAAGACTGGTTAAGAGTAATAGAGAAGAAGTTGACCCTCGTCAAGGTACGAGAAATTGACAGAGTCATTTTTGCCACCAATCAATTGGAAGGCCCTGCAAGTGATTGGTGGGACACCTACAAAGACACACGGGCAGAAGACGCCGAAGAACCAACCTGGGAGGAGTTCACAGCCGCCTTTCGTGAAAATTTCATACCCGTCGCAGTCATGAGAATGAAGAAGAACGAATTCCGAAGGTTGCGCCAAGGCAACACCACAGTGCAGGAATACCTGAACAAGTTCACGCAACTCGCTCGATATGCCACCGGTGACCTGGCAAACGAGGAGGAGAAAATCGATAAATTTGTCAAAGGATTGAACGATGAGCTGAGAGGGCCAATGATCGGTCAAGACCACGTCAGCTTCCAAAGCCTTATCAACAAGGTTGTGCGATTGGAGCATGACCAGAAGATGGTGGAAAAAAACAGCAAGAGGAGGCTTGCTATGGCCCGCCCACTTCAGGGAGCGTCTCAACGTCCCAAGGGAGCCACCCCGTCCGGATGGAAGCCAACCGTGGTGGCAACCAGTCGTCCCCCTGCACCCGACCACATCAGCAGGCCGACTGCGCCCCAGTTCCGTACCCCGACACCAACTCTAGCCGCTCCTGGAAGAAGAAATGTGAATTGCTTCAACTGTGGAGAGTTTGAGCACTACTCCAACAGCTGCCCCAAGCCACGCAGCACTCCCATGCGTATCGGCGCCAATGCAACGGCTGTACGAGGAACTACTGCTCCTGCTGTGGGACGCGATCTGTTTAGGATGCCGCAACCCAATGAGACTGCTACCGGATTCCAACGCGGACAAGTGAATCATGTGCGTGCCGAAGAAGCGCAGGAGGATCAGAACGTGTTGATGGGTATGTTCTCTATCAACTCTACCCTAGTTAAAGTCTTATTTGATTCCGGAGCATCGCATTCATTCATATCCTCACAAGTAAGCAAACAACACCACCTACACCAGGTAGAACTTAAGAGACCCATGTTGGTACACTCGCCTGGGGGAAACATAACCGTACCCCATGCTTGCATCAATGTGCCCATACGGATTAGAGACGTGGTATTCCTTTCAAACCTTATGGTACTACCACCACAAACTCTTGATATCATACTTGGAATGGATTGGTTGACTAAGAACAATGGAGTCATAGACTGTAGCCGAAGGGAAGTCACAGTATCCACCCCATGGGGGTCATCAATGAACACAACCATGGACCAAAACCCGATGCTATGTGAACAAGCTGCGGGAGTATTTACCATGCTACCTTTGAGCGGGATGCCAGTAGTTCAAGATTACCCGGATGTATTCCCTAAGGAATTGCCCGGAATGCCCCCTGATCGTTGTAAAATCAAAGTGTGTTTGATTCTTTATTTAATGATGAACAATTGGTTATTTGGGATTTATTGGTTTGAGTGTTTTGTTTTTGAAAGAGTTAAATTTTCAGACGATGAACAATATTCAGTCGGTTGCCACGGCCGACCGGGCGTGTTGTCGTCCCGACCGGAGGTGTTTCGGCGGTCGACCGGCAGCGGTGCACGTGGTCGACCGGCGAGCCCGTCCCGGTTGCCGATTTTGTTTCGGTTTTGGTTTCGGTTTGTTTCTTTATACATACATGGAAGTTTCGTGTTCTTATGCACGTGTCTGGTTGTTTATGCTAACAATGAGTCAATTTTGGATAGCTTGTGCTCGGATATGGTATTGTTTATTTAATTGTGTGCAGGTATTCTTTACGCCTCGGGAAAGTGTTGCCGGTGATCGAGTCGAAGTCAACTTGGAGATAAGGTGACGTTCGAGATGAGGATCATGCGGGATGCTGAAGGGTAGAGATTAGTGCACATGATTGGAAAGTTTCCATATGGCATACAATGGAGATATTGTTGCGTATGGAAAGCGGAATTTCGGTTTTAGGAAAACCGGGATTGTTACGGTTGGTTTATGTATAGTTTGTTTCTTGTACGAGAAGGTTTCCTAGTGGATTAGGGCTTCTTGTATGAGTTGGATTCGTGGCTCTTGGCTGCGGATTTTGTGTATAAATAGTGAGGGGAGGCGTGGCCTCTCGGTATCGCTTCTATCGATTTTGAGTTCGAGTTTTAGAGTTTCTCAAGTTAGGGTTTCAAGTTTAGATTGAGATTTTGTGAGGAGTGCTTTGTTCGCACTTTGTAAACACAGATAGTTTCAATAAAGATCAATTCTCTTGATAGTTCTTTGTGTCTACTTCTTCCTCGGTGTGGCGGCGTTTTTCGGATCTGCTAACCGGTCAGACCGCGGACACTACGGCGGTCAGACCGTGTCTTCTTTTCGGTTAGACCGCGAGTACATTGGCGGTCAGACCGGCGGGCATTGGTCTTCATCAGCATCGGCTACTACAGACAAATCGACTGAGGCGATCGGCTACGGGCGGTCGACCAGAAGGTCATCGGGCGGTCGACCGGTTGAACGGCTCGGTCGGACCGGTGCGACACTGCGGTCGACCGGACTTCAGAAAACAGAGGTAAAGTTTTATTTCCGCTAAAACTTTGTTTTGGGGTACTCAACCATTCACCCCCCTCGGTTGGCTTTTATTTGGGCATTCGATCCTACAAGTGGTATCGAGCCACTTTTTCTTTGGATTTTCTTTGATCTAAAGTCTTTCATCATGTCGGATAAATTTTCAACAAAACCGCATGTTTTTGATGGCACCGATTTTGCGTATTGGTGTAGTAAGATGCAATCTTACATCATGGCTCAAGACTATGATGTGTGGCAAAAGGTTGCGCTTCCCTACACCATACCCGATGCTATTAATACTGATGCTTTTAAAACTGAGTTTAATAACAATTGCAAAGCTCGAAACATTTTGTTGAATGGAATTTCGCGTTCTGATTTTGATCGTGTTTCTCATCTTCAAACCGCTAATGAAATTTGGAACGCTTTGAAAAACTTTCATCAAGGAACTACAAACATAAAAGAACTTCGTCGAGATCTTTTTAAAAAGGAATATATAAAATTTGAGATGAAACCTGCTGAAGCTTTGGATGACTATCTTGGTAGGTTTAATAAAATCTTGAGCAATCTTAGATCTGTTGATTCTTCTTATGACACTAATTATCCACAGTCTGAGATTTCTTGCCACTTTTTAAATGGTCTTGATATGTCTATTTGGGAGATGAAAGTAACTTCTATTCAAGAATCTGTTAACATGGCAAATTTGACTTTGGATTCGCTTTATACAAAACTCAAAACTCATGAGATGAATATTCTTTCTCGTAAAACGGATTCTAAGTCAAGTGCTTTGATTTCTCCTTCTTCAGATGTTGCTTCTTCATCATCTTCAAATGCTCTTGCTTCGATTAACGCCATGTCCGATGAACAACTCGAGCAATTCGAGGAGGACTTGGCTCTTGCTACTAACAAGCTTTCCAGAGCTATGAACAGAGTTAGGTTCAGGAAGAAAGGAGGACCAATGCGGTGCTTTGAATGCGGCGCCTTGGATCACATCCGCTCCAACTGCCCCAAGCTTGGGAGGAGCAAGAAGGAGGACAAGAGCGCTGAAAAGACAAAAGATGACAAACCCAAGGGTAGGCGCTCCAAGGAGATGATCAAGAAGGTGCTTGAGTCAAGTCTATGCCGCTTTTGAGCCACTCGGTGACATAGACTCGACGTGAGGAGGAGGAGAAGGGCAAGAACATCTCCGGCGTTTGTCTCATGACGCATGGAGATGAAGATTCTTCGAGATGAAGAAAATGAGGTAAGCTCACTTGAAGATGCAATTCTTGTTTTAAGTGCTACGAATAAAAAATGTGAGAAAATATTTTAAAAACAAGAATTTGTAATTGAATCTTTAAATGCTGAAATTGCTAGATTGAAATCTCTTATTCCCAATGATGATAATTGCAAAAATTGTGAGGTTTTAATGCTGGAAATTTCAAAAATTAGAGATGTCAATAATTCTCAAGTTTTAGCTTCTAAATCTTGTTTAACTTGTGATGCTAATGAATTGAAACTAAAAGATGCTTTAGCTCGTGTTAAGCACATGGAAGAAATAATTAAACAAGATGAGGTAGCTTCTTGCTCTAAATGTCGCAAAGGCAAAGATGTTTTAATTGATTGTGAAAATTGTGTTAATCATGGAAAAGAACTTTCTTACTTGAAAAGTTCTTTGCAAAAATTTTCCGATGGTAAGAAACAACTTAACATGATTTTGGACAAATCAAAAGTGTGTAGCGACAATAAGGGAATAGGTTTTGATGCTCATGACTATTTCACCAAAAATCCTCCAAATGTTTTTAGGAATAACTGAAAACGGTGAAATTTTGACAAAACCTAACACCATGAAAACAGTTTTCAAGTCTGCTGGAAATTTGCCATCTCTTTCGTTTATCTAAAAGAAACTAAACCTAATCCTTCAAAACCATACATTACTAAAGAAAAGTTTTCTTGCTCTTTTTGTGGTAAAGATGGTCATCTTGTTGGTTTTTGTTTCAGATTAGCACGAAAACAGAAAAAGGAAAGAGAAAATAATTTTGCAAAATCAAAGTGGCAAAAATTCTGGTTTTTCCTCGGGAAGGCCGGTCAGACCACAGTTGGTCCATCGGTCAGACCGGACCTGGCACCCGGTCAGACCAACGGCACTGCCTCGGTCAGACCGGCGATGGCGCCCGGTCAGACCGACAGTACCGCAGTGGTCAGACCGGCCCCGAAGGAATTTTTCTGAAAATTCCAAAACTGTTTTTTTCTCGTGGTTTTGTGCCTATTGGATCTACTGGTCGTGTGTCTCAGTACTGGATTCCTAAGTTTCTTTTAACTAACCCCAGTACTGAGGCCTCGACATCCTTTGTTTTGTAGGCTTTTGTGACGAGGAAGGAGAACGTGTGGATCATGGACTCCGGTTGTTCGCGGCACATGACCGGTGATAAGAAGTGGTTCTCCTCGCTCAAGATGGCATCCAAAACGGAATCAATAATCTTTGGGGATGCTTCAACAAGTATCGTTATCGCTACCGGATCCGTCAAGGTAAGTGACAAGTTTGAATTAAAAGAGGTAGCTTTGGTAGAAGATTTAAAATATAATTTACTTTCAGTTTCACAAATTGTTGATGAAAACTTTGAAGCTCATTTCAAGAAAACTGGAAGTAAAATATTTGATTCTTCTGGTGACTCTGTTTTGAACATCTCTCGTTATGGGAGAGTTTTTAAAGCTGATTTTGAAAACCCTGTTTCTCCTGTTGTTACTTGTTCAGTTGCAAAATTCAACAAAGATTTGATGTTCTGGCATCGTGGACTTGGTCATGTTGGATTTGATCATTTGACTCGTTTAAGTGGTTTGGATCTTGTTCGTGGTTTGCCAAAACTCAATAAGGATCTTGATTTGGTTTGTGCACCATGTCGTCATGGTAAAATGGTTGCTTCTTCTCACACACCAATTCTTTCTGTGATAACGGATGCACCGGGACAGCTTTTACACATGGACACTGTTGGTCCAGCTAGAGTGCAATCTGTTGGAGGAAAGTGGTATGTGTTAGTTATTGTTGACGATTTTTCTCGATATTCTTGGGTTTTCTTCATGGCAACTAAGGACGAGACCTTTGGACACTTTCGAAGTCTTTTTCTTCGCTTGAATTGTGAAATTCCCAACTCTTTGAAAACAATTAGAAGTGATAATGGTGGTGAATTCAAAAATGCATCTTTTGAACATTTTTGTGTTGAAAAAGGAATTGAACATCAATTTTCTTCTCCACGTGTTCCTCAACAAAATGGTGTTGTTGAGAGAAAAAATCGTTCTTTGCTTGAAATGGCTAGGACAATGCTAGATGAATATCACACACCTAGAAAATTTTGGGCCGAAGCTATTAACACTGCTTGCTATGTTTCTAATCGCATTTTCTTGCGTTCTAAACTTGGCAAAACTCCTTATGAGCTTTGTTTTGGTCGTCGCCCAAAGTTTCACATTTACGTGTTTTTGGTTGCAAGTGCTTTGTGTTAAAATCTGGAAATTTGGATAAGTTTGAATCACGTTCAATTGATGGTTTATTTCTTGGTTATCCCGCACACACTCATGGCTATCATGTACTTCTTTTGGAGACTAACAAAATTGTCGAGACTTGCGAAGTCACTTTTGATGAGGCTAGTCCCGGTACTAGACCAGATTTTTAGGTACACGCCACGGGATCGGGGGAGTTTGGTCGAATCTTTGAAGACGAAAGTGACGACGACGACGATGAGATCGACCGCCGGTCGACCGGCCAGTGCCATCGGTCGACCGGAGGAGGCTGCTCGGGCGGACCGACCAGAGACCCGGTCAGACCGGCAGGGGCCAACCTCTTCGGACTCCGTCGATTCCAATCAAGAAGATTCTTCGGGGACCACGACCAGTGCTGAACCAGAACGTGAATCAACTTCTGAGATCACAGCACCCTTGCACATTCAGCGACTACATCCGTCGGTACAAATAATAGGTAATTTAAATGAGCGGACGACGAGATCTAAGGTAACTGCGCATGACTCTGCGAATTCTGCTTTTGTTGCTTCTTTTGAACCCAAAGATGTTACTCATGCTTTAACTGATGAATCGTGGATTAACGCCATGCATGAAGAACTTGAAAATTTTGAAAGAAATAAAGTTTGGTCTTTAGTTGAACCTCCTTCTGGACATAATGTTATTGGAACCAAGTGGGTTTTCAAAAATAAACAAAATGAGGATGGTTTGATTGTTCGCAATAAGGCTAGACTAGTTGCTCGGGGTTATACTCAGGTGGAGGGTTTGGATTTTGATGAAACTTTTGCTCCGTTGCTAGGATTGAGGCAATTAGGCTTTTGCTAGCTTTTTTTGCTTCTAAAGGTTTTAAATTGTTTCAAATGGATGTTAAAAGTGCCTTTTTAAATGGTTTTATTCAGGAGGAAGTTTATGTTAAACAACCACCGGTTTTGAAAATCCTGATTTTCCCAACCATGTTTTTAAACTTTCAAAAGCTTTATATGGTTTGAAACAAGCACCTAGAGCATGGTATGACAGACTTAAGAACTTTTTCTTGAAAAAGGTTTTCAAATGGGAAAAATTGATAAAACGCTTTTTGTTCTTAAGCATGGTGACAATCAACTTTTCGTTCGATATATGTTGATGATATCATCTTTGGTTGTTCGACTCACTCTTTGGTTGTAGAATTTGCTGAGACTATGCGTAGGGAGTTTGAGATGAGTATGATGGGTGAGCTGTCGTACTTCTTGGGTTTACAAATCAAGCAAACACCTCAAGGTACGTTCATTCATCAAACAAAGTACACCAAAGATCTTTTGCGCAGGTTCAAGATGGAGAGTTGCAAGCCAATCTCTACACCCATTGGATCTACTGCTGTTCTTGATCCCGATGAAGATGGTGAAGCTATGGATCAAAAAGAGTATAGAAGCATGATTGGATCTTTGTTGTATCTAACTGCTTCTAGACCAGACATACAATTTGCTGTGTGTTTGTGTGCGCGCTTTCAAGCTTCTCCACGTGCTTCTCATCGTCAAGCGGTCAAGCGCATCATGAGGTATTTGAGTCATACACTTGAGTTTGGTATTTGGTATTCAACTTCATCTTCTCTTTGCTTAAGTGGTTATTCAGATGCTGATTTTGCGGGTTGTAGAATTGATAGAAAAAGTACTAGTGGAACATCTCATTTTCTTGGAACTTCATTGATTGCATGGTCTTCTAGGAAACAATCTAGTGTAGCTCAATCTACTGCTGAATTTGAATATGTTGTTGCTGCTAGTTGTTGTTCACAGATTCTTTGGCTGATTTCTACTTTAAAAGATTATGGACTTGTTTTTGAAAATGTGCCTCTTTATTGTGATAATACAAGTGCCATTAACATTGCTAAGAATCATGTTCCACACTCACGCACCAAACACATTGATATTCGTTTTCACTTCTTGCGAGATCATGTTGAGAAGAAAGATGTTGAATTGAAATTTTTGGATACAACATTGCAACTTGCTGATATTTTTACAAAACCGTTGGATTCTTCTCGCTTTGCTTTTCTTCGAGGGAATTGGGAATCATTCATCCTTTTGGCATGTTTTGAGGGGAGTTTTTGCTCTTTGATTTGTCAAGCTACATGATTGAAATAAATTAAAAAAGAGAGCTTTATCCATACATATTGTTGATCATGTGCATGCTAGCAATATTATGAAGATTTATTTGTCACTAGCATAGCTTATATGTATTCTAGTATTTTTATGTGATCTAGATTTTATATTTAAGAGAAATAATGCATGACACTTTAACACAATAATTGAATTAAAGAAATATGCAATGTTGATACTCGTACTTGTGTTGGATTTTAAATGCTTATATATATATATATATATATATTATGTTGCTTTAATATTCCTCAAATTACTTAAAATTGCTCATTGTGAAAAGAGAATAAAAAATTGTCTATGAGAGAAAAAAAAATGAATACCGAATCCTTGGAAACAGTCTTGACGACAAGGACGTATTCGATGTGAGCAAAAATAATGAGTACCGAATCCTTGGAAACAGTCTTGACGACAAGGACGTACTCGGAATAATTGAGAGAAAGAAAAAACTATGAGCAACAAATATGGCTCAAATCAATATGAAAAAGTTTTTCTCTTGAATTATATGTGCAAAAAGGTATATTTGAGAAAGAATAAAGATTGCACTAGGTATATATATTTGGGTTTATCTTTCAACCTATGTGCTTGTAAAGATGTTGCATTATAAATCATTGAAATTCATGAATTCTTATTGTGTTATTGCTCTTAATTATAAAATATTTGATTCATGATTATACTTTAATGCATATTTGCTATCTAATTGATAAATCTATCTTCTTATTATTGCAACACATGACTTGACTTGCTTTATGTATGGTGCTAAGCTCTTGACAATCAAATAAACATAATTCCTATGCTTGATGAATTCATTGTCAAAAGGGGGAGAACATAATGTTGTTTGGGAGAACATTTGCATACAAAGTGCAAAAAGTGTTGTTTGGGAGAACATTTGCATAAAAAGTGCACAAGAATTTGCAAGTTTTTTTTGGGGTCAAAGGATTTTCTTTCTTTTCAAAATGGGGAGAAATTTTCTTTGATTTTTGAGCTCTCAAATGCTTTTTATCATTTTTGTTTTTAACTTTTCAAACACCAAAACAACTCTTTTATTTTGTTTGCCAATGTGTTCATCAAGGGGGAGATTGTAAAATCAAAGTGTGTTTGATTCTTTATTTAATGATGAACAATTGGTTATTTGGGATTTATTGGTTTGAGTGTTTTGTTTTTGAAAGAGTTAAATTTTCGGACGATGAACAGTATTCGAGTCGGTTGCCACGGCCGGTCGGCCGGGCGTGTTCGTCGGTCGACGGAGGTGTTTCGGCGGTCGACCGGCGATTGCTGCGGTCGACGGCCAGAGCCATCCGGCCGGTTGCCGATTTCGTTTCGGTTTTGGTTTCGGTTTGTTTGCTTATACATACATGGAAGTTTCGTGTTCCTATGCACGTGTCCGGTTGTTTATGCTAACAATGAGTCAAGTTTGGATAGCTTGTGCTCGGATATGGTATTCTTTATTTAATTGTGTGCAGGTATTCTTTACGCCTCGGGAAAGTGTTGCCGGTGATCGAGTCGGAGTCAACTTGGAGATAAGGTGACGTTCGAGATGAGGATCATGCGGGATGCTGAAGGGTAGAGATTAGTGCACATGATTGGAAAGTTTCCATATGGCATACAATGGAGATATTGTTGCGTATGGAAAGCGGAATTTCGGTTTTAGGAAAACCGGGATTGTTACGGTTGGTTTATGTATAGTTTGTTTCTTGTACGAGAAGGTTTCCTAGTGGATTAGGGCTTCTTGTATGAGTTGGATTCGTGGCTCTTGGCTGCGGATTTTGTGTATAAATAGTGAGGGGAGGCGTGGCCTCTCGGTATCGCTTCTATCGATTTTGAGTTCGAGTTTTAGAGTTTCTCAAGTTAGGGTTTCAAGTTTAGATTGAGATTTTGTGAGGAGTGCTTTGTTCGCACTTTGTAAACACAGATAGTTTCAATAAAGATCAATTCTCTTGATAGTTCTTTGTGTCTACTTCTTCCTCGGTGTGGCGGCGTTTTTCGGATCTGCTAACCGGTCAGACCGCGGACACTACGGCGGTCAGACCGTGTCTTCTTTTCGGTTAGACCGCGAGTACATTGGCGGTCGACCGGCGGGCATTGGTCTTCATCAGCATCGGCTACTACGGCAAATCGGCTAAGGCGATCGGGCACGGGCGGTCGACCGAAGGTCATCGGGCGGTCGGACCGCCGAAGCGGCTCGATCGGACCGGTGCGACACTGCGGTCGACCGGACTTCAGAAAACAGAGGTAAAGTTTTATTTCCACTAAAACTTTGTTTTTGGGGTACTCAACCTTTCACCCCCTCTCTGGTTGGCTTTTAGTTGGGCATTCGATCCTACAGTGACATAGAATTCATCATCGACCTAATGCTTGGTACTGCCCCCATATCCAAGAGACCCTACCGAATGCCGGCTAACGAACTAGAAGAACTCAAGAAACAAATCAGAGAACAATAGGAAAAAGGATTTGTACGCCCTAGTTCTTCTCCCTGGGGAGCCCCAGTACTCTTCGTCAAAAAGAAGGATGGAAGTATGAGAATGTGTGTAGATTACCGATCGTTGAATGAAGTGACCATCAAAAACAAGTACCCACTACCTCGAATTGATGACTTATTTGATCAACTCAAGGATGCACAAGTGTTCTCGAAGATTGATCTTTGGTCAGGATACCATCAGCTAAAGATTGGAGCCGGAGATATTCCCAAAATAGCATTCTCTACGTGTTATGGCTTGTATGAGTTCACCGTAATGTCTTTTGGGTTGACCAATGCCCCGGCGTATTTCATGAATCTGATGAACAAAGTATTCATGGAGTATCTTGATAAATTCGTGGTGGTGTTCATCAACGATATTCTTATCTACTCCAAAGACGATGAGGAACATGCAGAACACCTACGACTGGTACTGGAGAAGCTACGGGAGCACCAGTTGTATGCGAAATTTAGTAAATGCGAGTTCTGGCTTAAGGAAGTCGCTTTTCTTGGCCATGTAGTATCAGCCGGAGGAGTAGCGGTGGACCCTGCCAATGTCAAAGCTATTACAGAGTGGAAGGCACCCAAGTCAGTAACAGAGGTTCGGAGTTTCTTGGGATTGGCCAGATATTACCGGAGATTCATCGAAGGGTTTTCCACGATAGCCCGACCCATGACTCTACTTCTGAAGAAGGAGAAGAAATTCGTATGGAACGAGAAGTGTCAGGAGGCCTTTGACCAACTAAAAGAAAAGTTAATCACCGCCCCAATCTTAACCCTACCTGACAACCGTAAGGATTTCGTGATATACTGTGATGCGTCTTGACAAGGACTGGGAGGCGTATTGATGCAGGATGGATGGGTCGTAGCATATGCCTCGAGACAGTTACGACCCCACGAGGAAAACTACCCCACCCATGACTTGGAATTAGCATCAGTTGTCCATGCATTAAAAAACTGGAGGCACTATCTGATCGGGAATCACTGTGATGTATACACTGATCACAAGAGCCTGAAATACTTCTTTACTCAGTCCTATCTCAATCTACGTCAGAGACGGTGGTTGGAATTGATCAAGGATTACGATCTAGGAATCCATTACCACCCCGGCAAGGCAAATGTAGTGGCCGATGTGCTAAGCCGTAAAGCCCAATGCAACCATATGAGACTGGAAGGCATGGCCAGTGAGCTCCAAGAAGAGATGGCTCGACTCAACTTACACCTGATTCCTCACGGAGAAGTGAACTCACTAGAAATCCAACCTCTTATGAGGACTCAAATAGAAGAAGCTCAGAAGGGTAATGAAGAAACACAAGCGATCAAAGAGCGCATGGCCGCTGGGCGCGCTAAGGAATTCTCGGTAGATGACAAGGGAACCTTGTGGTATAAGAAAATAATCTACGTGCCTGAGCAAGGTGGTTTGAGAGGATTGATCCTAAAAGAAGCACACGAATCAGCCTATTCGTTACATCCGGGAAGCACGAAGATGTACCAGGATTTGAAGGGGGAATACTGGTGGCCCAATATGAAGAGGGACGTAGCCGAATACGTAGCCGTATGCGATGTATACCAAAGGGTAAAAGCCGAACATCAACGACCGGCAGGGTTGTTGCAGCCACTTAAGATTCCCGAGTGGAAGTGGGATGAGATAGGCATGGATTTCATCGTTGGACTACCCAAAACTGCAGCGGGATATGATTCCATTTGGGTAATAGTAGATCGGCTCACTAAGACCGCCAGATTCATCCCCGTAAAGACTAACTACAATAGTGCCAAGCTAGCAGAGCTATACATGAGTAGGATCGTGTGTCTTCATGGTGTACCAAAAAGAATTATATCAGATCGCGGTACTCAATTCACGTCCCATTTCTGGAGCAAAGTTCATGAGGCACTCGGAAGTCACCTTGCCTTCAGTACCGCTTACCATCCACGGACCGATGGGCAGACCGAAAGGACAAATCAAGTTCTTGAGGATATGTTGAGAGCCTGTGCGTTGGATTTTACCAAGGATTGGGAAAAATGCTTACCGTACGCCGAGTTCTCCTACAACAACAGCTACCAAGCCAGTCTGAAGATGTCGCCAAATGAAGCCCTATTTGGTCGGCGATGCCGAACCCCATTGATGTGGTCAGAAACCGGTGAACGAGTCGTGTTTGGGCCAGACATAATCAAAGAGGTCGAGGAAAAGGTCCGCCTGATCCGGGACCGATTAAAAATGGCCCAATCTCGACAGAAGAGCTATGCGGATACTCGTCGAAGGGACTTAGAGTTCAATATAGGCGACTATGTATACCTAAAGGTCTCACCACTACGAGGGACTCAAAGGTTCAAGGTCAAAGGGAAACTTGCGCCAAGATACGTGGGCCCATTCCTGATAAGCGCTAGAAGAGGTGAAGTGGCCTACCAGCTAGAGTTACCCGAGAACATCTCCGACGTGCACCCAGTGTTCCATGTGTCACAGTTGAAGAAGTGCCTGCGAGTGCCAGAAGAGCAAGCTCCTTTGGAAACCATCCATATCAACAGTGATCTCACATACCCGGAACATCCAATAAAGATATTGGACGAGGAAGAAAAGCAGACGAGAACCAAGTCATGGCGCATGTACAAAGTGCAATGGAGCAATCACACCGAAGAAGAAGCCACTTGGGAGAGCGAGGATTTTCTAAAGGCTAAATACCCACACCTACTCAACAACTGGTAAGAGATCTCGAGGACGAGATTTATGTTAGAGGGGTAGGTTTGTAACATCCTGAAAATTGAAGAAATTAAAATCGGAACGTAAAAATCGGAACTTACAAAAACTTTTGCTTATTGCCTTTTGCTCGTGTTTGTTGCTTCTTATTTGCCAGCTCAGTTGCATGAATTTAGTTGTGAACAATTCCTCTTGGTGTTTGTGAAAACCTAATGATTTGGATTTTCGTCGGGGGGGAAAGTCTCGAAGTCTAAGGTCAAGAAGGTACAATAAAATCGGAAAGAGATGCGGATTCGTGAAGATAGGTGTTTGAAAAATAAAACATAAATTGGTGACTATAAAATATTAATTAGGAAATATATATTTGAAAATGAATAATGGTGGTGAAAAGTTTGAAAATATATTTTTAACTAATTTTGGGAATACCATATATTTATTTGGGATTTATTGAGTGAAGCAAAAATTTGAATTGGAAAATGGAGTGGAAAATCGGAAAAATCGGAAAATACACTTGTTCATAGATCATCACCTGTTCGACGCTGTACCGGCCCCGGCCGTGCGCCCGCCGCGCGTTGCCCGACGTACCGCGCCGCGCCCGCACGCGCCACGCGTCGCGCGCACGCGCCCGCGCCCGTGCCGGCCCCGACTCGCCCGCAAGCGGGCCGCGCCCGCTGCGCGCCGCTCCCGCCACGCGCCGAGCCACCGTCACCGTGCCGCGCGCGCGCCACGCGCCGCCGCGCCGCGCCGGCCCGGCTCGCCCCGCGCACCCGCACCTCGGCCCGCTCGCTCGCGCCGCCGCGCGCCCGCCTCGCCGGACCCTGCCGCGCTCACGCCACGTGCCGCCGCCCCAAGCCGGCCCCGTGCGCGCCCGCGCTCCGCGCGCCCGGCCTCGGCCACCGCGCGCCGCGTGTGCGTTGCCGCAGCCGCCGCCGCGCCGACCCCCACTCTTTTTCGCCCGTTCGTTCCACGGCCGCGCCTATATAAAGAGACCCCTCCCCTCGTTTCCATCATAACGCAGTCGTTCTCCCCATTTTCCCCGTTCCTCGCCGATTTCCCAGCGCCGTCGCCGCAACCCTAGCCACCGAGCGCCGCCGTCGCCGCAATCCCCACCGCCGTTGTCGGAGCCCCACCGCCTCCCCGAGCATCGCCACCGCCGGTAAGCCCGAGTCGCCGCCCCTTTCCTCGTTTACGCCGGCCGCCGGCCGCAACAGAGAGAGAAGAGAGAGAGGGAACCCGGTCGAACACCTTGCGGCTAATGAATAGTGGGCGAGAGAAAAGAAAAAGGAAAAAGAAAAGAAAAAAATGGGAAAAGAAAAATAGAGAAAAATAGGGAAAAATTATAGAAAATTAGGAAAAATGTTTTGGAAAGATTTGAGTGAATTTTTGGGCAAAAATATATTATTTTATTGTATATTTTTCTCGGAGCAAAATCGGAAAATCGAAATTGGACTTTTTCCGAAATTTTGTTTCGCGTCGTTTTAAATCCGGATTTCATTTAATTCTTCCTCGCCATTTAAATATGTTTCTCTTTTGTGCCCGAACCTTCAAAACCTCGAATACAAATCCCTCCATTGATATTTCCAAATCTATTTTCTCAAATAATTACGATCGTCGTTTTGCGAAAACCCTAGGGCATCGACTCGATTTCAAAACTCGGATTTTTCCCTGGCAATCCTTGTCCGAACTCGAGTAGAATTCTATGCTAAACATTTGGGGTCATTTTCGTGATTTTTATGGTTCTTTTCGATCTCTCGGTATTTTATTGAATTCTAATTGAATTCAATTGATCTTTCGCACGTACGGATAGCACCTGAAGAAGCAGGCATCGACTCCGTTGAAGACCCCGCTCAACAAGCGTGCGAGCAAGGCAAGTCATCACACTCTTTGAACATATTGATCCCAATTGCGAAATGATGTTGTTTTAAACTTTAAACATGTATGCTATACACAAAGAATTACCTATACTTGTTATGCCATGCCTTGTTATTGATTACCTTTAGAATTATTCCTTGTAACCCTCGATGTGATACATACAACCGGAGAATATCTTCGGTAAAATGCTTAGCCATGCTATTTTTTAGATTCATGCATACTCATGATTTTATAAAGAGCTTTATGTTTGGGCAACTACCTTAGGGAAGGTAGTTGAGATACGGCATGTGAAGACATGAGCGCCACATTGTCATGAGAATGATAAAATGAGTTTTTGATGAAAACTGAAAATACCAAACAAATGTTTTAGACCGGGCGCTGGATGATTTGGGTGGATTCTGGAGAAAGGCAAGTGCCGACCCTGGTCAATTAAGGACCGAGCCATGAGATAGCCGGGAAACGAGCCAATACAACCGTACTTCTCGAATGGGTATAGACCTAGCGGAGTAGATAGCCGAGCGGAGGCGGTACCCTTGCATAGTGGTTCTTATGTATGAGATGAGATTTGAAAGGGATGATGGGAAATTGGAATTTATTATAACTTGATGAATGAAGTCTCCCCTTACCCCGGTACGCCGTAACTCCTCTCACCGCTAGAAAATGACGGCTAGAGTGCATGAGAACTTAAGTTCATGGAGCGGGTACTGCCAAAGTGAGGTTATCGAAAGGCTTTGCCGTGACCGTCTCATGTGTTGGGACGTAGGCTCATTTGTTGGGCAGTCGCGGAGTACGGGTAAAGTGTACATCCACTGCAGTGTGAATGAATCAATCTATTCGAATAGCCATGCTCGTGGATATTGAGCATCGTGACAAGACTTTCGCTTGGCTAGACTCTAAACTTTAAAATGATGGGATGGGTTTGCATGATGATTCTTATTCACTGGTGGATCAACTTCTCGAAAGGCGAGAAGGGGTGGACTCCCCAGAAAACCATGACGAACCGAAGGCAGGAAGCCATCCTTGGAATCACAATGGATGGTAGTCAGAACCGTCGCCGACTTAATGAATTGTGGAACTAAAACTTGACTTGGCTAGTTGTTAGGCTTGTGAAAAGATTTGTGAAAATTGGCTTTATGCAAAAGAACCCCAGCCATTCTTGAATGACTCCATCATATGCATCACTTCCGTGTTGGCTTGCTGAGTACGGTTGGTACTCACCTTTGCTATATGCACAAACCTTCAGATGGTGTAAATGAAGACTTGGAGGATCCATATGCCTACTACCAGGAGGGCGAAGAAGCTGATGGCGCTTGCTAGGTCTTAGTCTCTGGTCGTTGCCTGTGGCAATTGACAAGTCGCTGCCTTCATTCTGCTGCGTTACCTAAATTCTACTTTTGGGTTGTATCTGGACCATGAGGTCCTATATGTGTTGGATATTTCCTTCGGGTCTATTATTGTAATAATTTCGACGTAAGACTATTCGTGCATTTGCACCTGATTATTCAGTACTGTATGTCGTGGGTACCAAACTACTCGATCCAGGGAAATGGTACTATGAACACGAAAGATTCCCGTTCCAAAAACGGGGGTCCACAAGAAGTCCTGATGGATCGGCCCTAGCCGATCGTGAACGGACTGCCGATGTCGGTTGAGCTGAATGGGCCTTGGGACGAACCGAGTTGGACTGGTGATCGGCCGGCTTCTGTGTTCGTCCTTGGGGCACTCGCTGCAAGCCGGGCAATCTTCTAGCGTTGGCAGCCTCATCCCGGTCTCCCAGCAGTACCTGAAAAATTCGCAATACCAATGGGGATCGGCACCGCTGTGATTCTCGTCGTACCGACGGCCTCGTGTTTCTTGCTCTTGCCGATAAAACCTTTCAAACCGGGCCTCCACCCGCCACGATTGCTGTTGGGGGCGGCGTCGGCTGCTCGTGTTGATCGGCCGTCGATCAGCCGATCGGGAGCCACGGTGCACCATGTTGATCGGCGCGGCTCGGCTTCCAATCGGCTCACCTTCTGCATTGACCCCTTTCAATGTTTCGGCTAAGCTGTACGTCATTCTGCGCTGCCGATCAGCTTGCCTAGGGCCGGTTTGAACCATGTTGATTGGGAAGGGGTGGCCATCTACCTTCATCGGCCGATTGGAATCGATGAACTTGAGTTTCCCGGCTTCTATTGCTGACTGGGTTTGCTGCTTGAAGACTTTGCAATCGTTAGTGGCATGAGATGTGAAGTTGTGCCACTTGCAATATTTTTTCTTTTTCAGTTCTTCGGCCGATAGGATCATGTGGTTTTCAGGAAGCTGGATCTGTTTCTTCTTGAGCAATAAGTCAAAAATCCTATCGGCCTTGGTGATGTCGAAGTCATATCTTTCCTCTTTGGCCGTCTTCAGCAGCCACTGGCAGACGATGGCCTTTTTGTTCTTGGCCCATTCGGCTGCAGCCACCTCTGTGTCATCGTCATTAGAATTGGAGTCTGACTCAACGATGACTTGAGTTATGTTTTTGACGGCCTTCCTGGTGTCCTGAAATCTTTGTTCATGGGCCGTCACCTTCTGTGCCAGATGTGCTAGGCTGTCAAAGTCTTGAGCGGAGAAGCGCTCACGGATCGGTGTGATCAGGCCATGGAAGGCCAAATCGGCTAGCTGGGCATCCGATAGCACCAGGCTATAGCATCAGTTCCTCATCTCCCTGAAGTGTTGGATGTACTCTTGAACCGACTCATTGTGCTTCTGCCTGATGCTGGTGAGGTCTGACAACTTCATTTCAAGGTTGCCGGAGTAAAAGTAGCTGTGAAATTGTTTTTCGAGATCGGCCCAGCTCTGAATTGAGTTGTAAGGAAATGAGGAGAACCAGGTAAAAGCCGATCCCGAAAGGGACAGAGGGAACAACCGGACTCTTAAGGCGTCTATAGCCGATGCTTCGCCGCACTGCGCCAAGAATCAGCTGACATGCTCGTAGGTTGAAACATTGTGCTGCCCTGAGAACTTTGAAAAGTCTGGGATTTTGTATCGGTTGGGCAATGGAACCCATTCAAAATGCTCCGGATAAGGATACCGATACATGTTCCTTGAGTCTTTTGGTTTGAGGCCGAATTGGTCGCGCATGACGTCCGCAATCAAATCGGCCCAAGTCCAGTTTTCCTGCTGTATTGGCTCATATTGATCATATGGCACGGGTGCTTGCCGATCAGTGGTGGTGGCGTCTGAGGCCTATAGTGATGATCTTGGCGGCCTCCTTGATACTGGTAGTGGAGTGGATGATCAGCGGGAGGTGGCCGATTTGCCGGTGGTGGCGTTGGTGGACCCGGGAACAGCTATCAGCCACCGGTGTTGTACTGTCTGTCCAAGCCAATCTGGGCAACCGGCTCTAACTGCCGATTGTCGTTGAACATGTTGGCGACCTGATCCTGGGGCAACGGTAGCTGTTGGTTCAGCATGGTGATTACTGGTCTCGCAGCCGATCCGGACGGATTCGGCTGGTTGAGGACCCCTCCTGGCGGCCCTGGTTGTGCTGGCAATGGAATCGGCCGATTCTGGGTGGCCAACGTCCTATAACCAGGAAACTGGCCGTCTGTGAAGTACGTCGGCCCCCGCTGCAGTTGGTCGGCTATCTTGGAGTCGACCACAGTAGCAATCATGTTGTTAAGGGTGTTAATGAGGATGCTACTTTGGTTGACCAGCGTGTGATGGACGGCCGAATCAATTCGGTCTTGCAGAGTATGCAGGGCCGAATTGTCTTGTTCTTGAATTGGCTCCTCCACCTTCTGTTTGCCCTTTGATCCACTTGAGGAGGATGCCTTGCGTTCGTCCATGCTGAACTTGTACTTTTGATGCACGGCCCCGGATCTTGTCTGGGTGAATGATTGTAGGTAGTTCGCCTAGAGCTCTTCTACCATCTTTTTGTAATCGGCTTGCTGTTCAGCCGATAGTTGCTCCATCTTCACAGGCACGACGTTATCCTGAGAAATGCTGGGGCTCTTGGAATCGACCATCTTGTCGGCTGCGTCGATGCGTCCTAGCCGAGTTGACAAAGAAAGTCCCACTGGGCGTGCCAAGAAGCGTGTTGACGAGAAATTTCTCTCACGCGCTGGCCTGGGAGATCTGCTTAACTCCAGTGCAGGTCCTTCTCGGCTACCTATGTTGTGCAAGGCGTGCCAGTTGGTTTGATCTGTTAACCAACAAGAAAAATAGAGATATATGCGTTAAATATTAAGTCAGATCCTACTGGATTGGCTGCAGGAGTCAATCTACATATATATGCTATTCCAAAGTGTATTTAAACAAAGTGACTAGAATAGATCGGCTGTTGCCGAGACAGTATTAGCCACTTAACCCAAATATACCACAGAATAATAGATATATGCTTTAACAAACTTAGCCGATGTCATAAGTCCAACTGTGAATCGGCTAATACTCCGATTTATTTTATGAAAAGATATTGATCTGAGCTAAATGCGCTAAACCTAGATCAGTCGGCTGTCAGCTATAGCCGATAAACTGATTCTGGCTTATGGCGTTTAACTAGAGCGAGATCTTAATATAAGAGGCAGTTTTAATAATCTTGATGACAAATATATCAAAAGAACATTAAAACAGATAAGGCCGGCTGAAACCCCGGCACTATCTCTAAGCAGAATACATCTAGCCGAATAGATCATAAAGGTTCTAAAAACGACTTAATAGTTCAACACTGATGCACCATTAAGTATAAAAAGAACAATCTGATCTATTGTAGCTGATGTAAATACCTCGAGACGGTGGATATCGCATATAATCTAGGTCAACCTTTAGATCTAGCTCTATCGACTGCCGATTCTTGACAGGAACGAGCTAATGACGAGACAGATCTAAACATTGCTCTAGATCTAAATATTGACCTCTTTGCGTATTTTTTATAAGAACCCTTGATACTTTGATAAAAAGTAAAATAGCATTTTTATTGTTTATGTCTTGTTGTAATTGTTACGAAATAAACTTTATGCTTACGTGAAACAAAAGAAAATTCTATTTCTAAGTACTTCCAATTTACTTTCCCCCTATGTTCTCGTATATCAATGAAGATAGTACAACAGGAATTATTTATCATCTCACGCAATTTGCAAATTTCACTGGGTCCTTTTTCTCATTGACCTTGGCCACTCACGGATCCATGTCTATGATTCAATGGATAAACTAGAGTCTACCTTCACAAAGATTTTTTAAATGTTAGACAAGTGATATCATCTTAGTTGTTATTGCTACTATGCGATTCTTGGATAATTACTCACTAGCTTGTAACTGCACGTAGGGCATGGGCACGGCTCCGTGAGAAGATCCACGGGCATTGGAAAGAAAAACTTGCTGTGAGAATGAAACTTTCGGTGTGTACATACTCCAAGATTAATTGAATCATTAATTTGTTATAAAATAGAAATGCATATTAAATTTTTCGTCGTTTCTCCTTTAATGTGCAAAACAAGCACATAGGACGAACTTGTGCCGCTCCTACGTCTGCGACTAAATTCAACGCCTAATTCATCAAGTCACATGTCCTTAGAATCTGGATGTACGTATAACAATCATTCATACATTATGTCTCAATTTCTTATTGATATCATATATTTATTTCTTATTTTTTTCAAATGACAGATTATTTACAAGAGGAACAAACTTCCCCACGATGGTTTCATAGAGGCTTCTCGAGAAGCACTGATGGGATTTATCAACGAGCAAATTATTGATCTCGCGGAAGAGTACTACTAGGCTTGGGATGAAGATTCCAATACTAAACCGACGTCATAGATTAGATTTTGTAATATACAATATAGAATATTAAAAATTAATTAGGAATGTAATATATGTATATATTATATATGTGTACATATTTTGTAATATATGTATATATTTACTTAAGTACAAATATGTGTGTAAAATATATATTTGTACATGTACATGCATATTGCATATATATATAAATATATATTGAATATATATACAAATTACATATATATTATGCATATATATATGTATTTACACATATATAGACATAATATATAAACAAGCAACAAGGAGGATGAGCAAAATTAAAATAACCCCATATATATCATGCATATATATATATATGTTACAAATATATATGCATAATATATAAACAAGTAGCAAGCAACAAGAGCAATTTTTTTTAAAAAATATTTATTTTCGATTGGTAACATCAACCGAGACTAAATATGACGAAGTCATGTGACATCGTCATATTTAGTCCTAATTGATGTTACCAATCAGAACTAAAGATTTCTCGAATTTTTTAACCGAGATTAAAGAAAGTCATCTTTAGTCCCGCTTTTATCATCTCGGTTTATAACCCGAGACTAAAGGGGTTACAAACCGGGAATATACAGGATTTTCCTAGTAGTGTTTGTCCAATTTTTTCCACGGTACAATTTTTCTTCTAATTTGTACAATAGCAAGTACATATGGAAATTTGTTTTCACGGTTGGTTTTAGAGGGCGCTAAATGCAAAATATTTGTCGATGTGGACAGCCAAGTCAGAGTTCGGGACTTGTCAGGGGCTTTAGACCAGGGTTCATCTTACCGTAGGTGCATGACGTGCCGCTCCTCGCCAGTAAGACGGTTTTCGCGTAAAAACCGTGAAAACCGGTCGGTGATGAACAATACCAAATTTGAATTTAAATGATTTCGTGCGTACCGCAAAAACCGCGCCAAAAACCGCGAAAACCGCGCAAAAACCGTGAAAACCGCGAAAACCATGAAAACCATAATTTAAATTTGAACCAAATCCAAATCCATGTCGTGCCGCAGTTTTTGATCAAACCGCGCCAGATACCACGGTTTTCGCGGCAAACCGTGCGAAATTTATTTTTTATAATATATATATATTTGTGATAAAATGATTTTTTTCAAATTTTTGAATTCGCACGAAATTATTGAAATGAAACTATGGGAATACCGTACCACACCTCTGTGGTATGCGCGAAAACCGTAAAAACCATGACGGTTTTCGTGGAATCACGAAACCTGCTTAACATGGGGAGATGCATTGAACTAAGATTTTATGGATCAAAGTGACACCACAGCACTACAGTTCAAGTTTAAGTATTGGCGGTGTACTTCTCTATTTCCATTTAGCT
The DNA here is from genome assembly GCA_019925245.2 of Oryza australiensis. Classification (NCBI taxonomy): domain Eukaryota; kingdom Viridiplantae; phylum Streptophyta; class Magnoliopsida; order Poales; family Poaceae; genus Oryza; species Oryza australiensis. The sequence goes on from JAIFGZ020000094.1 coordinate 156,096, forward strand.
TTCTATCATCAAAATTTAACATGCAAAAGTCTAAAATGTTTAAATTGTCACGTATTTTTTGGGAAAGAATTATATATACACCCTCTATGTCAAAATAAATTAATTTTTATATATGAATCCAAAAATAAACAGTGTCTTGGTTCGTGTACAAAGTTGAATTTTTAGAACGGAGAAAGTACTAATATATACATAATACTTAAATTATTTATGCAATTAACATATATAAACACTATCAAATGCTCTTTGTAAAGTCAATGTATTTCCGATGAACAATGCCATTGTCAATTTGCTCATTGACATAAGAACATGATCCATTCATTCTTACTGGTCCGCAGCAAGCACATGGGGAAATTCATATACTTGTTCAAAAGCTTAGTACCACATGGATCACCCGACTACCAAGTGCCAACTCGATCAATCGACCCGTGTGTACGCGACGCGATGCACAAGCAGTTGCAACATACGCGTCATGCGGCCGCCGCGACGGGGAAGCCGATGCCGCGCCGCGTCGACGGGAACATGGCGAAGAGGAAGCTCCCCGCCGCGCCGGCCGCCATGGGCACTGCCGCGAGCAGCTGCCTCGTGGCCGGGGACTCCACCGGGTAGAAGCACGCCACCACGTTGCGGTCCACCATGGCCACCGCCAGGAACACCGCGAACGACAGTACGCCGTGCACCACGTCGCGCGCGACGAGCCTGTACCTGTCGTCCCGCGGCGGCGTCGTCGAGCCGGAGGCGGAGCCGTCGATGAGGCGGAGGCGGCCGCTGGGCGTGACGAAGCCATAGCGCACGGCGCCCCTGTCGTCGCGGTAGCTGTCGGTGAAGCAGAGCAGGAAGCAGCAGAGCGCGCAGGCGCCGACGAGGCAGGCGGTGAGCGCGCGGTTGGCGGCCGTGCAGCTGCCGTCCGCGGTGAAGGACGGCGAGAGCACCTCGAACGCGAGCACGGCGCCGGTCGGGAGGTGCTTCGCGAGGTCGGCCGTGCTGTTCAACGCCTTGCCGACGAGGCCCATCGTCGCCGGCGTCGTCTGGCCGTCGTCCGACGACGCGAGGAGCGGCGCCTTCGCCTCCGGGGACTCCTCGTCGCCGCCGGTTGGCCGCGACGCCATGACGAACAAGATCGCGCACCTAGCTAGCTAGCTACCGTGTCTTTGCTTTGGATTGATTGCTTCTAGCTCGATCGGCATTGCATTGACACGACGTATTTGAACAAAAACCATGGATGCATGCAAGCATATGCGTCTCGTTACTTCGTTAGCTAGGCAACATCTGGAGAATACTTCAGCACTTGCTCACGCTAATTATATATGCTTGAACACGCAAAGAACATTTGTGATTTTGTAATAACGCAAAGTATCCTAATTTTTAATCCTATTAGAGAAATGAAGAATGCATGCAGAAAGGCCAAGCCCAAGGAAAGGAGGAAAGTAATGGTGGTTTTGTCATTTGCCTGTTTGGGCCTATGGTTGTGGATTACACAAACTGCTCACTGGCTCAGTCCTCACAAGCTTCTCATTTTTAAAAACCAAAAACAGATAGTTATGAATCATTCTAAAAAATATATGAAAATATCGACAAAATAGGCGTTTACATCACACAAAATTTCAAGTCCGAACTCGATCCACACGGTGAGAAAAAAATTTCATATTATACTGGTTCATAGAACTAAATAAAACCATATTTTATGGGCTAGTGTACGTTATATTTCTTCATGGGCCAGATCGATTTAAGTTTCAAGAACTCTAGTGTGTTCTGGAGATTTGTTTTTGTAAAATCTCGAGTCATTTATAAGAGTAAACATTCAAAATTTCTTTTATTTATGATTTTTTTAATTTGATAAAGGTGTAAATTACTCTAATTTTTTAAAATGCCCATGTCGCACTTGATTTTGTGTGCCATTATATGTTATTTAATGTCATACCGAATTTATCTTTTTAATGGATAAGTTCTTGGCTAGGGAGGGGAATTTTTCTAGAATACTTTAACTCCTTCACTAATTTTTAATATTTTAAACATTTTTCATTCTTTTGTAGGATTTGGGATGAATGGTTGGAACACCAAAAATCAAACTTTTCACGGAATTAAAAGTTATCTTGAAGATCTCATGAAGATTGGTTTGACCAGAGTTGAAGCGCAGGTCCGACCGCACGGAAGCCTTCAGTCTTACCGGTGTAGTCACTCGGATCTAACCGCCCGTTGCGTCGCCGTTGCCTGCCATCACCTCCGGTCCAATCACCGTTGCACCGCTGGTTTGTCCGTACAATAACCGTTGGTCTAACCACCGGTATTTCGCTGGTGTGACCGCTGCACCAAGCAAAACACAAATCGAAGATTCTTGAAAGTAGGTTGAACTTTATTGCTTCTATTCATGTTCATAAAGTGCAACAACAACACTCCGCTCATAAATTTTGACTAAACTCAAAACCATAACTTTTCTCTAAACTCAACTCTCACAAAATCGATATCAAGAGGCCTCAACCCCTCTTCTATTTATACCCATAGGTATAGGCAGCCTAAGCCACTACCCAACTTGTACGAGAAGTCCTAATCCCCTAGGAAACCTTCCTGTACAAGAAACAAACTTTACAAACCCCGATCATACCAAATTTGTACTCCTTCCAAATTCGACTTCACATCCCATACGCATACAATCTCCCTATCATATGTCACATGGAATCTTCACCAACCACGTGCATTTTTTTTAGCCTAAGCAACCCGCATGATATACTGATCGTCCGGATGTCATCTTTTCCCAAGTTGACTCCCCACTCATCACCGGCAACACTCTCCCTAGGCATCAAGACATACCTAAACATGAATCAAACAAGAAACCATATCCGAGCAGAAGTTGTTTCCCAACTTGACTCAACATTAGCACACAACAGTATTACATACATATAGTATCCATCTAGAAGTCGTAAACATAAATTAATCTTATAAACATGAATTAATCACGAGTATCTAAATAAACATTCCAAAACCGAAACCGACGTAGTGTTGGCCGGTCAGACCGTCGGGCCGACCGATATGACTGCTTGCATAACTCCGGTTTGACCGATGGCACCTGCCCGGTCTGACCAGCTCCACTCAGCCAAAAACTTGTTGATCACGAAATCATTATTCACCGTATTTGTGTAGTCTGACTGGTACACAAACTGGTTTGACCGGCCCTAAAACCACTTCTCTAATATTCACCAAATATCAAACCGATTATCTATCATGCCAATTGTTCATCATAAATTAATAATCAAAACACACTTTGATTTCACACCTTTAGTAGCATCTTCAACTAGTGAAAACCATTGTAAATCTAGACAAGATTGAAATCTATATGGTTCCAATAATGCTTGATTTTAAACTTAAGGGCAGTTTGTCACGCACAGAAATTTAGCCAAATTTTCAGGCTATTTTGTGTATAAATTCCTGTCAAGGAATCATGCTACGGTACACAAAATGAGAAGTTAATATATAGATCCAAACATAAATAAAGAGTAAATACTTATAGAAGATGCGCTTAGTCCTCACACCCAAAGAAAACAAGAGTGGAAAAGGGGACCATCCTAACGGGGCTTCAGCTCCACTCCACAGGCAAAAACTTAACTGGGGTATAAGCTTTGGTCTTCTAACTCTGTCTTCAATCAGAAACACTAAACTTCTTAAAAGGAAAAATAATAGCAAGACTGAGTACAACTACCATACTCAACAAGCCACATCAACGCTGCAGATGTGCAAGGGAAGACAAAGGAAGGTTTGTGGCTATTTGCATAAACACAGTTGTAAACATTTATAGTTTAAAACTGTAAAACAATTGATTAATTAAGAAAATATTAAATCTTCACTGAACAACGCTAAGCCACGTTGAACAGACCCAACCAAACTAGTTGAACTACACCAGTTCATTAAGTCAAGTTAATTAGAAGCGTGTGGGACTAATCATGGTGAAGCTGGTCGATTGCCTATAACCGCGGGCACGACTATTCAAATAGTTTTACTCTGCCAGAGGTGCACAACTATACCCACAAGACACAACCCACCATATGTCACCGTGTCATGCCTAACACGTTACCATGCGAGTGATTATGACAAGACCCTTCGCATTACTTCCTCTAACCAATCGCACCACACTGCAGGTTTCACCCCCACTCCTAAGTTGAGGTGGGCAGTCCCTCCTTGTGCTATGACAAATCCGACAGTCGCATAGACCGTCACAGGGTCCATCCGAATTCCATCATGCCTGGGCACGTTAGAAAGGAAGAGTTGTAGTCCAAGTCCAACATTTGCCCATTCTTGCTTGGTAAGCACGATAAGTCTACTAGGGTTTTCTGTGAATCGGTCCTTAATTGCCATGGATGTGACAAGCAAAACCATGCACCCACATCCCATCATTAAGCTATATTTTAGTTGAATAATTACAACCAATAGAACATGGCCAAATGTCTTGAGCTCGTGGCTCATCAACATACTAAATGTATATAATGTGATTATCCCATTAAGTGTGCCAGTTGTAATTAAGCATGACTAAACATATATAATTTCAGCTAGGTCACATAAGGGACACAATCTAGTCAAGTTATTACCCAACTTTGACAAAGGATGGATGTTAAGTAAACATGGGACAAGCAAGTAGATAGGTAAACCCTATTCCCATGTAATTAGCAAAACATGCAATTTTTATGCAAACGATAAAAAATTTTATAAATTACTTTCAACGTGCTCAAGGAGGAATGTGTGACTTGTGCTTCTGCAATTAATCTTCCGAACTCTTTTCCTCATGAACGCGATCTTCCGAGATTACAGAATCTACATGCTGACATGCAAAACAAGAAAAAACTCTAATAAAAACCAAATAAACAGTACATAAAAAGTAAAAAACATATAGGTCTTAATTTTTGATGAATTTTGCAAGTTGAATGGATCAATTTGGAGTTCGTATGAATTAGTTATGAATTTTAGAAGTTTGAGCTATTTAAATGAATTTTCTAGAATAGACCGATTTATGACGCAATTATTAATTTTTTTCAACAAGAAACAAGGATTAATGACATCAGCCCTCGAGGAAGAGGGGCTGAGCCACTGTTGACAGTCGTTAAGTAACGATTACGACCGTCACAGACCTCAGAAATAAAAGGGAAATAGCGTTCGCTACTAGCATTTAAGTTTAGAATTAATAAAGCTCCACAAGTCCTTGGACTTTAGATGCTTTCAGAAACATTTATCACTTAATCGAAGCAAAGTCGAGCTCGCGTGGTGAAGAAACACAACTCCAACCTATCAGTGATCGCCACACAGGATTCCCGCGGATCGGAGGGCCCACAAGTCAGGTGAAACCGACATAGAATGGGACCAAACCACCGAGAACCACCTTAAGGGCCCACGTGTCAGAGGTGGAAGAAAAACGATGGAATATGGCGGTTATGGGGGTTCGGCCGAACCACCCTTGCAGCCTCTCCCACCGACATTTTGACGTGGCACTTTCCCATTGGTTCCCCAAGTCGGTAAGGTGGGTATGGCGGTTGGAAACGGCCATACAGCTGTCCTTGGGAGGCTATAAAAGGCGGAGCTCGCTTCGGTTCAAGACACACCACAAGAAGAAGATCCTATAAGTTCTATCTTAGTCATATAGGCAACTGGAGTTAGGAAGTAGTTAAGAGTTCTTTTCGGTTCCTGAGTTGCCTTCGGAATTCGGGTATATTTTTAGTACTCTTCTTCCTTTGTACGACTTTGAGCTTAATAAAGATATTATCTTCTAGTCCATATGAGTGTGGTACTTCTTATGCTTTAGTAGATAAGAGTTCCATTATTAGTTTAATTCATAGTTTTGTTATGTTTAGGCGAGTAACTCTATTGCCACGGACACGGTCCAATGAGCAATTAGGATATAGGTTTGCCTTTATCTTGCTCATGAAAGGTAGAGGTATTTATGGTAATGTAAGCATGGTACTTAGATTATTTCATATACATTGGTTATGACCACTTCCCATGGGTGAGAGGTAGGCGGCAGGTGGTGACAACCCTGTCCATCCTTTGTATTCCTCCACATTCAAATTTGGTGTAGGGCGAACGATAAGAGATCGCTTCGTGGTGGCAGGCCGAGCCACTGGGCGGCGGTACACCCGTAGTCCTGGGAGCATAGAACTGGGTTTAGGTATAGCTAGAATGATTAATTAAACTATGTACTCTAACTAGAAGAACTATAGGAACCTGACTCTAATTACTACTCTCCACTTAGCACTAGTGTATTATTTATCTAGGACTCTTCTGTGTGTGTCACACTACCTTTATCATATAATTATCTTACCCCTGTCTAGACTAAGGTATCTCATCTATAGCTTATGAATATCCATGGCATCTTAGTATTCTCTTCAAAACCACAGTCTTCCTTTGGAATAAAATAAATAATGATACCCTTGGAATACTCCCTGGGTGAAATGCTACAATGGTATATCCATGCGCTTGCGGATTTATTTGTGAACATAAGAAATACCAACAAGCATTTCTGGCACCGTTGCCGGGGAAGACAATGGTCTAGGAAGAAATAATATGTGCTTGGATATTCATATAGTTATATTTGTCTTACCTTTGCTCTAGCAGGCTTATCTTGGTTTGTTTTCTCTTTTATGTGAAAACAGGGTAGTGGATGACCGGTTTCAACTTGCCGAATAATTACAATCCAAATCCAGAGGCCCTTGTGAGAAGAGTTCGACCTCGTGTCATCCCTCCTCAAATTTTCCTCTCGGCAGTTAACCAAAGGTCATGGCATCATCGGGATCAAAGACTCTCCACGATTTCTCAGCACCCTCAGCTGAAAATGTCCGTATTGGACCAACAATCAACATTGGGGCGGCCAATTTTGAGATCAAGACGGGTCTTATAACCATGGTGCAGGCCAATCCCTTCTGTGGGAAGGCCAACGAGGACGCCAACGCTCATCTCCAAACTTTCCTGGAGATCTGCAACACTTTCACCATCAAGGGAGTCACACAAGATGCCATCCGACTCTGGCTGTTTCCGTTCTCCCTCATCGGGAGAGTGAAGCAGTGGTTCTACGCGAACCGAAGTGTTGTAGACACCTAGGACAAGTGTTCTAATGCGTTCCTCGTGAAGTTTTTCTCGATGGGCAAAACCAATGCTCTTCATGGAAAGATTTCAAGTTTTCAGCAAGCATCTGATGAGTCGATCCCAGAGGCATTAGAGAGGTTCCAGGAGTACATCCTGGCATGCCCTCACCATGGCATGGATGATTGGCTTCTCATTCAGAACTTCTACAACGGGCTGACTTCGGTGGCCCGTGATTATATTGATGCTGCTGTTGGAGGAGCTTTCTTCTCGTTAATGGTCGGGAGTACAACATCCTTAATTGAGAAGATGGTCTCCAATCTAGGATGGAGCGACGTTCGTCTCCAGTCCAAGAAGCGCGGTATACATACTGTCAAGGAGACGGATATGCTAGCCACCAAATTAGACCTCTTACTAAAGAAGTTCAAGGACAAGGCTGAAGGAGTCCAAGCGGTGGACGCTTGCATGACGTGCGAGACGTGCGGCAACACTGGCCACTCAGGAAATAACTGCCCCGAGACTAGTGCAGATGTCTGCTACCTGAACAACAACGGCTACCATCCTCAAGGAGGTCAGGGGTGGAACCAACAACGCTCGTACCATCAAGAAGGTAACAATTCTGCTCATGCTTTCAATCCTAATCAACCCTCCTTGAAAGATCTTGTCTTAGGCCAAGCTAAAATTAATGAGAACATTTCTAAGAAACTAGCGGTCGATGACAAATCCTTGGAAAGTATCAACGCTAAAATGGAAGGCTTTTCTTCTGCTATTAAGAACCAGCTGAGCTTTAACAAAATACTAGAAACTCAGTTAGCTCAGCTGGCTGTTGCTATCCCTTCATCTGAGGCAGGGAAGATCCCGGGGCAACCCGAGGATTCTCTTGAAAATGTTAGTGCGGTGACCACACGAGGGGGTAAAACCACTCGTGATTCGCCATATCCTAACAATGCAGGGAAGGCAAAGGAGAAAGAGGGTGAGCTGTCCAATATTCAGAACCAAGTTCATGAGGGAACACCGGCACCGAAGGATTTCCACGACACTACATTGTTGTCGTTCCCTCATCGCAACAGGAAGCCAACCATGGACGAGCAGTTCACTCGCTTTGTTGAGGTCATCCGGAAGATCCATATCAATGTTCCTTTGATGGAAGCGATGCAAGTACCTACATATGCTTGCTACCTCAAAGACATCCTCAACAACAAGAGGCCGATGCCTACCGTGAAAGTTATCAAACTGATGGAAGAGTGTAGCGCTGCTATACTCAACCAGCTTCCTGAGAAGAAGAAGGATCCGGGGTGTCCCACAATCACCTGTTCGGTTGGGACGCGACAATTCGACCACGCCTTGTGCGACCTTGGGGCTAGCGTCAGCGTCATGCCCAAGGAGGTCTTTGATCGGCTGAACTACACCACGCTAGCATCAACACCAATGCGACTGCAGCTGGCTGATTCGTTAGTTTGCTATCCAACGGGAATCGCAAAAGACATACCAATGAAAATCCAGGGATGTTTCCTTCCCGTGGATTTCGTGGTGCTCGACATGGATGTCGACAAGAGGACACCCCTCATTCTTGGGCACCTGTTCCTCAGCACCGCGATGCCCGCATTAATGTTGGAGCCAGAGAAATCCGACTCCACATTAATGGGAAGGAGGAAAAATTCAACTTCCAGCCAAGAGTGGAGCAATGTTCTATAGTCAAGATCAAGTACGGACCTAATACCAAGAACATTAAGGAGGTCGAAATTAAGCCCACGAAGATGGACGACCTGATCAAATTCATGAAAGACTTCATGGAGATGGAGTCACCGTCTCCAAGGAAAATCAAGAAAGAAAGGCGGGCGGTGTCATTTAAGCCATCGCCAAAGTCCAGCATTCCTTCTACCACACCAGACGAACAAAAGAAGATCAAGAAGGTATGGCAAGTGAAGTCGTCTGCGTCCGCTTCTCCGAGACCGGGCAATGCACAAGCTTAAACGAGCGAAGAAAGTCCGGCTCGTCAGACTTTAAATGAGGAGCCATGGCCAACAAGTAAAATCGGTATGTATCTCATATTTAATTTCCAAAATCATGTTTACTTCCCTTAATTTTGATTCTTGCATAATCAAGCATGGCATGTTTGTTTTTCCTCTCATGCATAGAAAATTGAAAAAATTTAAATTAGGATTTTTATATTGAAAAAAATTCTAGTACTCATCATGGTAAAACTTTAGCCTTGGATTCCACTCATCAAACCTGCACTAAGCTGAATAGAATAACTTGAGCAAGCATTGGATCCTTGGATGGGGGCCAACCCCCACTAGGGTGGTTCGGCCGAACCATTATTGGGTCCAATTGTCCTCAAACTTTTAGGTGTAATGGATGATGATGTGGAGATAAGGAATCCAAAGTTTGGAGGAGAGAGGAGCTCATCTTGGTTCAGCCGAACCAAGGGAGAGACCCATCTATAAAAGGGAAGGTAGGGAGGTTCATCTCCTTGCACCGACTTGAGCTGCCATAGTGTGCCCTCAAGTTCCCATCTCCTCCCTAGAGTTCTTTCAATGTGTTTTTCCTAAGTTTATCAAAAATATTTCCCTAAGTTTTGCTTGCATTTCAGAGTTACCTTCGTGGGTGTTGTCACGCAAGAACAATTTATGGTGGCGACCAAGCTCCACAAGAATGATTGACTTCGGATGGCTAACATAACGTTGTGCTAACACTTAACCCATCCCGAGTGTTCTTGTGTGCTTTGTTCTTTTCAGCTGCAGATGAAGAAAGTGTCAAGCGGTTGTTTGGCGCGATGCGCAAGGGATCGAGATCGAGCTCGGGCCATTCAAGCTCTGCTCCGTCCCCCGGTCATGTGCATAGCCCGACAATGCTGGATGTTCCGCAAGCCGCTCCCTCAAGAGGAGAAGGAAGTCATCATGGTTCCTCTCTCATCCATGACACTAAGCTCGATTTGAAAGACGAGCGAGAAAGACAGGCATACATCCTCCATGACACTAAGCTCGATTTGAAAGACGAGCGAGAAAGACAGGCATACATCCTCCTCAAGGACCGAATATTCGCTCCTATGTGAGCGTATGATCCAAAAATGCTCAGTAAGACATGTATGCACTCTGAATTTCATCTTGTTTGGCAATCATAGGATAGCAAAATTTTGCTCATGTGGAGGAAGAAGGTTCACGCCTTCTGACCATCCAATTTCTATGCACTTTGAAAGAAATTGGAGGTGGTACTCTTTCCGATTATTCGGGAGGGAATATTACTACACATGGAAAGAATTTAGTCTCTTGCTTGGTTTCGCTCATCAGTGTTCTATTGTGTGGGAATCAAAATTGTCAAACTTTGATAAACATAGTTTTTGCAAAGTATATCAGGAAAATCCTTTTGTACTAAGCCAAGGGCTAATGACATTCATAATCCTACTCTAAGACTGATGCATAAATGGGTAGCATTTACCATTTTTCCTAGAGAGGATGTCCGACCTGTTAGAGTAGATGAGTTGATGATTCTTTATGCCATGGTGAAAAAGATTAAAATCTCTCCTGTTAAAGCTATGATTAAACAATGGTTAGAACAATTTAAGATGAAGGGACCTACAGAATGCACTTCATTAATTACTCGCATTGCTCGTTATGTCGAAGGTTTGGGGAATGTGCAACTCTTGTACATCACCGAGCCCCGTGAACTTATAGATGCAGTATTTAGTGAAGAGTCACACTTTGAAGCATGGCCCCGATGGATCTCTTATTTTCTTCTACCCCGGATATACAAATGAAGTTCCGCTTCCTAACCCGGAATATCATTTGTATAAGTGTCGAGCGCTAACCATTGCTCTTCATTCAAGAGAGATTGCCCGCAGGAGTAGTATTTCAGGCAGGATCACAAGGAGAAGGTCTAGAAGAGCTGCTATGGAGGAAGAACCGCAACCGTCTCCACAACAAGTGCAGGAGCCGGGTGGGTTCCAACTTGGTATGCATCCGGTTGGGACCAGCCTCAGCAATATTATGAGGCGGGATGCTCTTCATGGCAGTCAGCTAGCAGTGCTCAATAGGCACATGGACCTGGCTGGCACCATGAACAAGCCACGAAGTCATCAAGCTCCAGTGGTTTGCCTCTATCGTACAGAGTTCCATGTTCGTTCTCGGCACAAGGTTTTCGTAGCCAAGAATACACAGATATCACCGTATGACCGGGAACATTGGACATGAGGACTGCGGAGATGCAAGGTGAACTTCATCAGCTTCATCAGCATTTCCAAGGTACTCAACAGTGGTACGACCAGGCCAATCAGTGGCAGCAACAGACCGCTGATCAGCTCTGGGAGATCAACTCCAATCTGCAGCAGAGCCCGTCTGATATGCTGGCATACTTTCAGTTGCAAGGGTTTATTCCCTATCACGGTCCGTAAGTAAAAGCACAAACTTGGGGGAGGATCCCCACATGATACCCTGTATCCCTTTGTTTTATTTCTTTCTTTCCATTGCATCTAAAAAAATCTAAAAAACTGAAAAATTAAAAATGCCAAAAATATAATAATATAGATATGCTTGGTAGGAATGTTAATTCCTCATCTTTGGATATGATGAATAGTTGCTCTATTTTAATTTTTTGTGCCTAGTTTACAACTTAGCATTCTCCAAGTTTTGAGTTTGTTGGCTTAGGTATGATACCATGAACTTGAAAACTTTGTGGGTAGCAAGTGCATGATCTAAGTCTAGGTTGTTGTGAAATATGAGATGGTAAGAGTAGAGTAACTATGATCATATTCCAAGTGAAACCAAAGTCTGGAGAATTTTATTTTCAAAAAAATATCTAAAAATTGTTGAGTTCCTCAAATGATGATACATTCCTACTAGAGCCATATGTCGATCACAAATGAATTATCCCCTACATATGTTGCTTGTTATGAATTTGAGTTTGGTCAAGTAGTTAGACTCTTGTTAGAATCTTTTCATGCTTTTCTGGTCTAAAGTCTTGTGCATATCCACCATAAAAAATGATCTCCCTCTACACTAGAGGTTTAGCCACAAAAATATTCCATATGACAACTTCTATCCCGGAAGTTCGCATCCACCAAATAAAGACTCCAAAAATTATTATGGCCTTCTATCCTCATATCCTTTCCAAGAGAGACATGAGCTAAGAAAAAAGAGTGCACGCAAAAATATTTGAAAATTTTCATGATGCTTACAAAAGGAGAAACAATTCTTCTTGAGCATGATGACAAAAAAAGGGGTGTGCTCATGGCCATGATCTCCAAATAAAATATAGGGAGGAGGACAATACAAAAAAGAGTCATTCATTTTCCTTTCTACCATCTATATTTCCACCAAATGAATATGCACAAGCTTGGTCCTGATTGTATGATTAGAGTTCTACTAGGATCTGCTTTTTGACTTTACAAAATAATTAATGCAAGTATGCCTCATGATTTTCCCTATCTTGAGCTCCACATAAGCTTAGTCGAAGTAGGTGGAAAGAAGGCACAATGTCTTGGTAAGAAACTATACACATTTGAGTGATACGAGAGTATCATTCGAGGAACTCTCCCTTTTGCTTTTCAAAAACTTTTAAAAAATCTCCGGACGGAAGTGGAACAAGGAGTAAGAGAAATAGCACTCTCATCTACCGTTCTGTTTCTCAATCGCCCAAGACAAAGTGAAGCCAAAGCTCCCGTGAGGACTAAGGTAATATGGGTGAGATTACCATTGTCATCTTATTCAATTCTAGGTAGAATACTTGGTTGTAGGCATGATACTTTAAAGAAATAGAACAAGTTAGCAACTCCTGATCCACCGAGCCTAAGTCTTAACTTTGCTCATGTACGAGCAAAGGATAAGCTTGGGGGAGTTTGTCGACGGTCGTTAAGTAACGATTCCGACCATCACAGACCTCAGAAATAAAAGGGAAATAGCATTCGCTACTAGCATTTAGGTTTAGAATTAAAAAGTTCCACATGTCCTTGGACTTTAGATGCTTGCAAGAACATTTATAACTTAATCGAAGCAAAGTCGAGCTCGCGTGGTGAAGAAAGACAACTCCAACCTATCAGCGATTGCCATGCAGGATTCCCGCGGATCGGAGGGCCCACGAGTCAGGTGAAAACCGACTTAGAATGAGACCAAACCACCGGGAACCGCCTTAAGGGCCCACATGTCAGAGGTGGAAGAAAGACGATGGAGTATGGTGGTTATGGAGGTTCGGCCAAACCCTGGTTCGACCGAACCACCCTGGCAGCCTCGCCCACCGACATTTGACGTGGCACTTTACCATTGGTTCCCCAAGTCCGTAAGGTGGGTATGGCGGTTGGAAACCGCCAACAACCATCATTGGGAGGCTATAAAAGGCGGAGCTCACTTAGGTTCAAGACACACCACAAGAAGAAGATCCTATAAGTTCTATCTTAGTCATATAGGCAATTGGAGTTAGGAAGTAGTTTAGAGTTCTTTTTGGTTCTTCAGTCGCCTTCGGAATTCGGGTATGTTTTTAGTACTCTTCTTCCTTTGTACGACTTTGAGCTTAATAAAGATATTATCTTCTAGTTCATATGAGTGTGGTACTTCTTATGCTTTAGTAGATAAGAGTTCCATTATTAGTTTAATTCATAGTCTTGTTATGTTTAGGCGAGTAACTCTATTGCCACGGATACGGTCCAATGAGCAATTAGGATGTAGGTTTGCCTTTATTTTGCTCATGAAAGGTGGAGGTATTTATGGTAATGTAAGCATGGTGCTTAGATTATTTCATATACATTGGTTATGACCACTTCCCACGGGTGAGAGGTAGGTGGCAGGTGGTCACAGCCCTGTTCGTCCTTTGTATTCCTCCATGTTCCGATTTGGTGTAGGGCGAACGGTAAGAAATCGCTTCGTGATGGCAGGCCGGGCCACTGGACGGCGGTACCCCCCTAGTCCTGGAGCATAGAACTGGGTTTAAGCATAGCTAGAATAATTAATTAAACTATGTACTCTAACTAGAAGAACTATAGGAACCTGACTCTAATTACTACTCTCTACTTAGCACTAGTGTATTATTTATCTAGGACTCTTCTGTGTGTGTCACACTATCTTTATCATATAATTATCTTACCCATGTCTGGACTAAGGTATCTCATCTATAGATTATGAATATCCATGGCATCTTAGTATTCTCTTCAAGACCACAGTCTTCCTTTGGGATAAAATAAATAATGATACCCTTGGAATACTCCCTGGGTGAAATGCTACAACGGTATTATCCGTGTGCTTGCGGATTTATCTGTGAACATAAAAAATACCAACAGCCACTAACATGTGGCCTCCCATGTTAGCGAGAGGAGGTGGCCAGTCCGCGGTGGATCGGGACCACGGAGGCATGGGTGCGGGCGCACCACATGGTGACCACGTGGCGGCCATGATGACCCGGCGTGCCAATGGACTGCCGCCACGTGGATGGCCCTGATCTTACCGAAGGTGGATTGGCAACCACGAGCAAAGAAGGCCAGCTTACCGGTCGGGCCGAGTGGACGGCGGCACGGCGTCGGCACCCAAGGCCAAACGGCCACCGATGAAGAGCGGTGGCAACGCGAGAGGGTGCACAGAGGGATGCCAAGGGAAGAGGAGGGGGAGGCAGTTCTCACCATGCGTAAGAGGGGCTCGGGGACACCTAGAATGCAATCGAGAGTGAGGGATTAACGGCGGGCTCCACAGAAAGGCAATGCGGACGGCGGTCCGGCATTGTCTGGCGAAGGCAGAGGGTCCGATGGACCTGGGGGAAGAAGGTGTGGTTAGGGGAGTGCTGGGTGGCCGGAGATGGCGAGGAAAAGTGGTCGAAGACCGGCTTTTGCAGACCTCACCGGTCATGGTGCGGACGGAGGTGTGATTGACGAGCTTGCGATGTCGATGGGTTGGTTGGGGCTACCGATGGCGCTCCTACCGATGACGAGCGGTGGCTGGAGGCGTCGTCGGCAATGGCGGCTTGGATGCGTAGAGAAGAGGGTGCCCCAGCGTCATTGGTGGAAAAGGAGTGGTGGCTGGGCTTCCTTGGAGGTCGGTAAAGCTGAAGGATGAGGTGCCATGGCACGAAGTGGCTTCGATCGACGGTTATCGCTGGCTGAAGGTTGTGGATGTGGTAGCGACCTCGGTTGGCGGTGGAGGTGGCGCTTCGGTGGCAATATGGAGAAGTGGAGCGGCGGCTGTGGTTGCTCTCGCTGCAGCGAGGCTAGCGGGGGTAGCGGCAGAGTGCGGGAGTGGCGCTAGAGGCGGCGGCGATCGGCCGGAAAGCGACAACGGGCGACGGAGCTTGGGCTCGACGGTGTAGAGCACGGTTTAGGGCGTGGTGAGCTTGGGGAGGTGGGGGAAAAGAGAGATGGAGGTCCGAGGATACTTTTTATGGTCACGAGGAGGCGAGATCAGGACCGAGGCAGCGGGAAAGGTCGAAGGAGTAGGGGTGGCGATGTGGGGAAATGCGGCTCCATCCGGTGCCGATTCTAGTGGGGAAGTGGGGGAACGAGTGCAGGATGTGGAGGAGACTCCGTTCGCGTGGTTCGAGGACAAGGGCAGGAGCGTGGGATGCGGGAGGGAGCGAGCGGCGGCGTGGGTGACGTGGTGGCCGGGAGAGGTGGCCAGAGGTTGGGGAAGGAGATGATAGGTGGGGCCGCCGGTCCCACTTGTTGGCGAGAGGGAGAGAGGAGGGAGCCAGAGTGGACTTCTCAGGAAAGGGTGAGCGGGCCGAGTGAGGGGAGAAAGGAGGCCGGCCCAAGGGAGAGGGGGGAAGGAGGGAAGGGCAAGCGAGCTGAGAAGGAGGGACAACAGACTTGGGCCGGAAACAGCCCGAGAGAAAGAAGGGAATTTTTATTTTTTCGATTTATTTAATTGATTAAATAAAATTTTTATTATTAAAATTACTTCTTGAGATCTGAAAATTCATGGGAGTTTGTAGAGAGTACTTTAGGGTATGAAGAATATTATAAAAATATTTTCAGCCTTGGTTTTTAAAGGAACTTTTATTTTCTACATTAAATTCACTTGTAATTAGCTTTTAACTTTTAATATAATTTGTAGAAATATATTATTTAATGATTTTTAATCCCGAACGAAAATTGAGGTGTGACACAGCTTTTCAAACAATCATGAAAGTTAAGGCTACAAAAAGTCACTTTTTTCACAAATAAGCAATTAATTTTTCATTCTGTTGGCCAACTTGGTATCTGATACCGGTCTTTGATTGAAAGCAACGGCATCTAATGTACGCTAGAAACAGAGGAAATTCCTTAAAATTCCTTGTATACCCTGAAACTTTGCCTAATTTCTTCTATGCCTTTAAATTTTGCTCATTTCCTTGCATATCCTAATTTTAGTTTGGATTCTTTCTATACTCCTTCCTCCTTCCATTAGTTGACCATTAAATTATTAATAAAAAGTCCACTTTACCCTTTGGTATGAAGAAACAAATATATAAATTTATATATTATATTATTGGAGTATAAATATTTTTAGTGTCAATTTCACTAAACTACAAATTTTATGTTCCAAGTTACAAAAAACTACACATACATTTACACTTGACACTTAACTACTTATATTTTCGATTAAAGTTTCACAAAACTACTATCAATGAATTGATCCACCGGCTAGATGACGTGGCTATTCCAAGGATGCAGACTTGGGAGCATCATCCTAAGTAGAACATTCACGATGCCATAAATAACCATGTCATCTTGCTAGTGAACCCATTGGTTGATAGTATGGTTTTTTAAAACTTTAATACCAAAATATATGAAGTTCATTATCAAGTATCAAAATGTGTGTGGTTTCCTGCGACTAGGACCACAAAACGTGTAGGTTTTATGAAATTTACTCTATTTTTATGAGACTTTTATATTTATGAGTTTGTGACATGAGATATTATTTGTGACAAAATTTATTTTTAGATATAAACTAAAAGAATAATATTTATTTTCTTAATTATAAAAAATTATATAAGTAGCATATTTTTGTTGATTGTAGTACAACATATTAGCTGTATAAGACAAATCTATTTATATGCTACATAAATATTGTTTTTATGTCATATCTTCAAATAATTTTTTAATAAATAATATCTCGCATAACAAACTTATGTTATAATAGTCTCAAACAACAAATATTTATCTTCCAACAATCTCCATATATATATATATATATATATTTGTTCATACCCAAAGGTAAAATAGACTTGTTATTAGGAATTTAACGGTCAGCTAACGAAAAAGGTATGGAAGAGATCCAAACTAAAATTCGGGGATACATATGAGAATAAGTAAAACTTGAGGGCGTAGAAAGGATTATGTAAAATTTCAAGGGTACATAGAGGATTTTCTCCTAGAAATACTGTAAACTTTAATCTCCTTTAGCTATTTTCCATACTATTCATAATGATATCATATATATACACGGTGTATTTTCAATAGAATGTTACTGAAGTTATAGATTTGCTCTTGGCCTCAACTTTTTTGCGTGTGTTAAGAGTGCTTGTGTCTTCCGTGCATGTTAAAAAAATACTTAGACATATATTTAATCATTTGTCTTATTCAAAACATTATTATTATTTATTTTATTATGATTTTTTATTGTTAAAGAGGTAATCTAAGTATGAAGGTAATCTAAGTATAACTTATATTTTTACATATTCGTACAAATGTTCAAAATAAAACGAATAGTCAGAAATGTTAGGAAATAATCTCTCGGCTATGGAAATCGAGAGAAAATCACGCAGGTTTATTTCCACCCGTTAACCAGCGTGATCAGTGAAATTATATCATGATTAAATTTTCTTAAACCGACGAGCAATAATTGGTACCGCTACAAATGATTCCTTTTGGAGCAGCCCGATTCCCTCAGCGAAAAAAATAAGAAGGGAGGCTGGCCTATGAGAAAGTTGATGATCTCTCTCATGGTTCCAATGTCCTCGACATCCCAAACCCTAATTCCCGATACAAGTGGAGGCCCGAGGGACGCCACCATATTGTCTACACCACTACTATGACCACTACACCTACGTGGATGATCACTGGAGCGGTTCGAGGGATTTCGTCCGCCACCTCCACTCCGGCCAACGGCATTGCAAAGGGTATAAGGAGAACAATGACAATGGCTTCAAACAATGGCCAGTGATCCCTAAATTTGGCATAAGAGTGATCTATACGCTTAGCATATTATGAATTAGTAGATTTCAAAATCTACAAGAAATCAACGGCATTAAAAATTAAAGATGAGAGTAATAATGGCATTGTAAGCCCGTGGTAAGACATGAAAACTGCTTGGACACATGGCCTACAAAATCTCACATTATACTAGGCACCACATTGGCATAGATGGTGTCAAATCCCCAAATCCAGACCTACTACTCCCTAGTTGGTGTCAAATGCCCGATAATCCACGGACTAGTCCCTAGTCGAGAAGCAGGAGAGATCTAAACTGAGATCGAACTATTATGACCTGCAATGATCAGGTCCCCTTGAGCAGAGCAGATAAGTTGGTGGATAACCCCAGGGCCACTTTTGTCTCCCAAATGCCTTCACATCACCTCCATCGTTCTAGCTGTAGATATGGCCACTCCATGGGATTCACAGCTCTTAGCACCAAACACACAAGAGGGCCCAACATGTCCCCTATCCCAAATGCATTGCCTTTCTTACCAGGTGGATATGGCATGCATAGAAAGAGTGCCTAATCTATCTTTCTCTGAATGCATGGAGGTACAAATTTTGGATCAAATATTCTGGGTCCCATGGCTCCTGGCAGACCCAACAGGTTGTTGCCGCCCCTAGCAGAATAAGAAATCCAAGCTCTTGAGTTTGGCTCAAAATCTATCGCTATCTGTCGAAACTTGGTTTCGGCAATATATTTTCTGGGGTCGCAGTCGAGATCGCCAAGCACAATGGGTTAGAAGAAGAAGAAGATTTAGACAGGTTCAGGCCCTCTCGTGAGGTAATACCCTACTCCTGTTTCGGTGGATTCGATCCGCCGAGTGTCTTTATTGATCTCGTGAGCTAAAGCTGAGAGCTAAAAGCTGAACTCCTATCGGAATATTTGATCTAGAATCTGATATCCCTCAAGGGACGCCCCTTACCCCCCTTATATAGTCTTGGGAGGAAGGGTTTACAAGTCGGAAACCCTATCTTATTCTAAGTCGGTTTCCTCAATCTTACCAAACCGTGACTATAGGCCGATTGCCTTATTTCTATCGGCAACCGTAACACCTAAGTCAAGTTCGGCTTACGAGATATGGCAGGCGCAATCTATCCCTACCTCCGGTCGGATAAGCTTGCCATGTGGATACCCGATTGCCACAATCTCCACAGTAGCCCCGAGTCCTTTTCGGTCGACGAGACAACTCGGCTTCGAGACCAAAGCGGCACTCAACCAAAAATCTCTTTGACCGAGTGCTTTTGGCGCCGAGTGATTCCATCATCTCTGCTGAATCTTCCCGAGTGACTCCAAAGGCGTGAAGGGCTGGAAAATATATATAAAAATTTCTCAAAAATAAATATCTAGGTGCATCTCTGATGCACCTAATTATAGGTGTAGCCCCCGACTATGTGGTTAGTCAAAAATAGACTAAGCATATAGTCAAGAACTATAAAAAATTACTCTCATGTAGATGCCTAGCTCATGCTAAAGCAATCATAGAAATCTCATTACTCAGCAAGTTCATACTCAACTAAGTGAATTTGCCCGAGTCATCTCAGAACAAATAATTCAATCATCCCTCATGGGTAAAAAGCACTCGGTAAACTCTTGCTCAACCGAGTGGATTCGTCCGAGTAATCCCGGAATAATAACTCAATCAACCCTAGCGGGTAAAAAGCACTCGGTAAGCTCATGCTTATCCGAGTAGATCTGCCCGAGTCATCTCGGAACAAATATTTTAATCACCCCTTATGGGAAAACAAGTTTTTTCAATCATATGAAAAATATGACCAAGTTATTAAATAGCTTTTGCCATAATACTGGTCTCAATCTTATAAAGATCTTCACCAAGGTGGAAAATAAACAGCATCGGCAAGATTACCCGACCAAATGCCGAAAAACCAAACAGCCCTTGTTCACCAAGGCGGCTATAAAAACTCTGCTGTTGGCCACCTTCCAAATTGCATCGTGTCAGCTTCTCATGAAGTTAGACAAACCGCGGTATGGAAGGATCTTTAAAGGTATTGGGCACTCGGACACGCGCATATTGCCAGGGCAAATCTGCTTAAGCTCATCCGCTTAAGTCCCTAAGGACACGTATCAGACCACACCTTAGTTGGGCCGTAGATTTTCTTATGGGCTCGGCCCACTCACCAGAAAACCTAGCGCAACCCTCAAATCTTTCTTATAAAGACGCGAGGTCATCCCCGCCTCTTCATCTTCCAAACGATTCCCCTTCTCACGGTACTGTTCAACAGCTCACCGCGGAGAACCCTAGGCTTGCGCACTTCTCAGTCCATCCGCCAAGAAGCTCGCTTGCCGCGACAACTAGCTTCTGCAGCCAAAACTCCCACATCCATCGCCCAAGATCTAACCTTTCTCAGCCAGATCCACTCCCCAACAACCTCGCTCTCATGGCGGAGGAGAAGAGGATTCCGTTCGACCAATGGGCCACCTCGGACGTGAGGGAATACACCCTCAAGGAGATGGTAAAGCACGGCGTGCTTCCGCCGAAGGAACTTGTGGGATGGCGCCCGGCGGCGGGGGAGGACTTCCCGACCCCAAACACCGGTGAGCTCGTTGTCTTTACCTCCTTTTTCTATTGCGGGTTCAGCCTTCCCACCTCCGAGTTCTTTCGGGGGCTCTTGGATTATTATGGCCTTCACATCTACCATCTGAACCCCAACTCGATGCTTCACATAGCACTCTTTATCCATGTATGTGAAGCTTTTCTCGGCATTCTCCCTCATTTCAAACTTTAGTCGTATGTTCTACACGAAACCCCATCCGAACAAGGATCAACCTTGCGTCGTTGGTGGGGCAGGCTTTCAACTTCGCGGATCTCTCCGCAAAGACTACTTCTCTCTCCCCTTGAAATCCTCGAACAAAGGCGGCACGCGGCGGTTCTACATCGGCAATCTTGAACCCGGCCTTCCCGCCTTTGTCGGTCTTCCTCCTGTCCCCAAGCCATCTTGGAGCACCGTCCCGTAGCCCAAGAATGGGATGAAGCCAACGATCTGCTTGCGAAGATCCTGGCGATGAAGAAGAGGAATCTTCGCGGGGAACAAATCACTCGGCACTTCATCAGGTGCCGACTGGCGCCGATTAAGGAACGGTCAAAGCCGGCCTTCGAGTACGAAGGCGGAACGGACCCAATCGGGAGGACCCGGATCCACTCACATACGAGATCACGAAGATCCGGATGTACAAGCTCTTTTCATGCGGGATCGCGGTCGAGCGAGCCCTCATTACTGTCCTCCCATACGGCATCCACCGACCTCCTCCTCCGTAAGCCGATTGGTTGCTTCATAGTATCTTTCAATCTTGACATCTTGTTGCTTAGTGTTGCACCTTCCTTCTTCTGTAGGAAAACGCCTCTATCACCTCCAAGCCATATGAGATGGCTCATGATGACGCGCCCTGCGTCGCCAAGAAGCCGGGCGGGATCAAAATCAAGCGATCCGGTCGGGAAGCGGGCGCGCGCAGTGAGGACTCGAACAAGCGCGCAAGCAAAGGCGGCGATCATCGAGGACTCGGATGACGACGTCCGGCTCCTCCGGTCGAGACCCCGCCTCTAAGGCGATCACGCGGACGGCGCCGAAGATCCGCCGATCCTCCGGGTATGCTCGAAACCAAAGTCCCGAGCTCTTTCGTAGAAAACTTTTCTTTATCTTCGTTGTGTTCACTGTGCGGGAGGCCCCGGGACATAGATCTGCTGGAGGATGAAGGGCCGGCCTCATGCTCTCCCGAAGTGCCAAGGCCGTCGAGCCAAAACCTCGGAGCCCGCAGCCGAGTGCGAGCGTTCGGAGAGGCATCCTTCTCCTCGAAGGAAAGCGCCCCTAGGGAGGAGCCCCGGCGCCGGCCGGGATATCCCAGCGGAAACCGGTCAGTGCAGGAAGCCCACGGCTCGCGGCCAGCGCCCCCGGCGAGGGTCACTCGGCACAAAGCCCGAAGAAGAAGAAGGGCCCGGCTGCCCCACCTAGGCGGGCGCCACCGAAAGCCGGTGAGATTTGCTTGGAACTTTCCTTTGTTCTTTCAATTTTGAATCCTTCATGTCTTCATTGGTCTTTCTTGTTTGCCAACCACGGTAGAAGAGATCCCGGGCTACGATCTGCTGAGACACAGGTTCCTCCGATCGGGATCGAGTGGCGGGACTCGGAAGGCGAGAGACGGGGCATCATCCTCCCGGCAGGCTGAAAAGGATGAAAGGGATGCCCTCGTCGAGAGCCTGAATGAGGCGACCCGCGCTAACGTAAGCCTTCATCTTTCTTCTTGATTATATCTTTGTTATTCTTCGATCGATCATTCTTACGCTTCGCATGCGAAAGAATATTGCCGCTCAATGGCAAAATCCGAGGAGTCTTTGGAAAAGCTGGTGCCTCACTTAAACTCCTTGGAGGACGTTCGGCGACGTGAAGGTCACTCGGGAGGAGGCCGCTTCGAGGAGGCCGCTTTGGGAGGAGATCTCGGAGCTTCGGGAGGCGAACCTCGACCTCCGCGGATCAATCGGAAGTAAGCGCCTCTCCCGGCTTTATCATGATTCTTTTGTTGATCTTGTCAATTGATAACCTTCTTTTGTTGTAGAAAATTCTTCGGAGGTCCACTCGCTTCAAGTCCGGTGGAAGCGGCCAACCTTGACAAGGCCGAAATGGAGGCCGAATTTGAAGGTAACCTTCTTTGAAGTCAAATCCCGTGTGCTGCTTTATTTCCGAGTGCCTTGACTGATCTAGGACTCCTTGCGGCTTATAAGATGAAGACCCGAGCCCAATACGATGTCTTGCTTGGGCGGATTAGGTCCAGCGACGAAATACGGGAAGAGGTCGCTAACGCCGCCACGCCGATCTTAACCTCCTTGTTTGATCAAGGAGTTGGGGCCGGCTCGCTAGAGCCGATCGAGATCTTCGACAAACTCGGATGGCTCCCGAGCGATATCGAAGAACATCGCCGAAGCGGCCAACATGGGGGCTGGTCTTGCTCTTGCACAGACCAAGTCCCTCTACCCCCGAGTGGACATTCATTCGATCGGGGAGGGCTTTGCTGAGGGGACAACAGACGAGCAGCCTTGGATATGCTCGGCGAGGCGCAAGAGGCGGCGAAGAAGATGTCTTTAGATGTAGTAAACAATTTTAAGCTTTGAACTTATATTCGACTTCGCTTTGTGAATGTCATGTAATCGTAATACTCTTGACATGGAATCTTTGTGACTATTTTTAGTTTATTTATGTCAATGCCTTGATTCGAGCTTTTGCGTGAAATTTCTTAAGTAGTTTTCGTCATTTGTCATCAAGCCTAGGCTCGATTAGGTCATCGGAAAACTCTCGGTCCTTAGACACCGAGCTCGAGTCGAAGGACATTAAACAATGATAAACCAAATTGTGCACAAAAATTTGATGAGGAAAATTCGAGCTTTATTAATATGTGTATCGGCCCGATTGCTAACTCAAGAAGTCATCTTGCTTGAGGTTGGCGAGTCAAAGGAAACTATGAGGCCTTAGCCAAATTAGGCGTAAAACCGTCGAAGATGCTCGATGTTCCAGAGTTCTCCACCATGGACCCGTCTTCGCGCTTTAGCCGGTAAGCACCGGCCGAGTCACTTCGGCGATTATATAGGGTCCTTCCCATAAGGGAGATAACTTGTGTCGGTCTTTGGTGGTCGGATCTTGCGTAGGACCAGGTCGCCAACGATGAAAGCTCATGCTCGCACGTTGCGGCTGTGGTATCTTCGAGCCCTTGAAGGTATTTGGCCGATTGGATGAGGGCGCCTCGCGGGCCTCTTCCAATCGGGTGAGGTCATCCACTCGGTCGATGTCGTAGCGTTCATCGTTGAAGGCTGCGGACCGGAGGGACTCACACTCCATCTCGTTTGGCAACATGGCCGCGCCATAGACCAAAAAGAAAGGAGTTTGGCCGGTGGCCCGACCGGGTGTGGTTCGCGGCGACCATAGAACCGAGGGAAGTTCTTGGACCCACTTGCCGGCGTAAGGGCTTAGCCGGTCGAAGACGCGAGCCTTGATGCCTTGAAGGACCATGCCGTTTGCTCGCTCGACTTGCCCATTGCTTTTAGGGTGTGCTCGATGCATAGCGAGATCTTGATTCCGAAGTCTTCGCAGAATTCCTTGAAGATGCCTCCCGTGAATTGAGTCCCATTATCGTTATGATTACATTCGGGACGCCGAAGCGGTGCACGATGTTGAGGAAAAATCCCGTGCTTTGTCGGCGGTGATTGTGGCAACCGGCTTGGCCTCGATCCACTTGGAGAACTTGTCAATTGCGACGAAGAGGTGTGTGAATCCTCCTGGAGCTTTCTTGAAAGGACCAACCATGTCCAGCCCCCATACCGCGAACGGCCAGGAAAGTGGGATTGTTTGAAGCTCTGGGCGGAACATGGCTTTGCGGGCGCGGCAGCCTTCGCAGGTTCTTACGACTTTGTCCGCGTCGGAGACCGCGGTGAGCGAAGAATCCTTGTCTGTAAGCTTTGCCGACTAGAGTGCGTGCTGCCGCGTGGCTTCCGCATATGCCCGAGTGGATATCTTGGAGTAATTGTTTCCCTTCTTCGGGTGTGATGCATCTCATTAGAATTCCGGAGGGGCTTCTCTTGTATAGATCGGAGTCGACCATGACGTATGCTTGGCAACGACGCCGGACGCGTTACGCTTCATCCGGTCATCGCGGCTCTTGCTTGAGTTAAGAATTTGATGAGCGGCGTCCTCCGTCGGTATCGATCATGGTGACTTTGTTCGTGGTTTGCTCGTTGGGAGCTGTCTTTGCCGTGACGGTTGGCTCGTAGAGATGTTCGACAAAGACATCGTTGGAGCGGCTTCGCGCTTAGATCCGAACTGCGCTAGCTCATCGGCGGCTTCGTTGTTATGTCTCGGGACATGTGAGAGTTCTAGCCCATCAAACTTGTCCTCAAGCTTGCGGACCTCTTGTCGGTAGGCCTCCATAGTGTCGTTCAAGCGGGACCAGTCTTTCATCACTTGATTGACGACCGGTGGGAGTCGCCTTTCACAATAAGCCGTCGAATCCGAGTGAGCGCGAGGCGCGATCCATGTAGAAGAGCTTCGTATTCGGCGACGTTGTGTGAGGCGGAGAAGTGGAGGTGAAGGGCATATCTTAGCCTTTCCCCAGTCGGGGAGATCAGCACAACTCCTGCTCCCAGGCCGGTGATCCTCTTGGATCCGTCGAAGTGCATGGTCCAGTGTTGGAGGTCTTCCCGAGGCACGTATTCTTGCTGTTCGGTCCACTCGGCCGGGAAGTCCGCTAAGGCTTGTGACTTAATGGACGTCACGGGCTTGAAGGTTAAATCCGGCGGCATCGGTTCCGGGGCCCACTTGGCGATGCGCCGGTTGCCTCGCGGTTGTGGACGACGTCGCCGAGTGGAAAAGAGGTGATGACGGTGACCGAGTGACCCTGAAAGTAGTGTGCCAATTTCCTCGCGGTTATTAGAACACCATAAAGCAATTTTTGTACCTGGGGGTATCGGATTTTGGCTCCTGCCAATACTTCGCTGACAAAGTAAATTGGTCTTTGAATCTTCTGGGCCCGTCCTTCTTCCTCTCGTTCGACCACAAGGACCGTGCTGACCACTTGGTGAGTGGCTGAGACGTACAGCAAGAGGGGTTCTTGGGGCTGAGGTGAAGCCAGGACGGGCGGCGTGGTAAGGAACTCTTTGAAATCTTCAAAGGCCTTGTCGGCTACGTGGTCCACCGGAAGTCGTCTGTCTTCTTGGCTGAAGAAGGGCATGCCTCGTTCGCTGAGTCGAGATGTGAAACGGCTTAGTGCCGCCATGCAGCCAGTAAGCTTTTGGACGTCTTTCTGATTACTCGGGGGCTTCATGTTTAAGATGGCGTTGAGTATTGGAGGTTGCGGCCACCAGGTCTTCAGATCGGCGCTTGCGATCTTTCGGGCCCTGGTTGCCGTTGTTGCTGCCGTCCTTCTTAGGATTTCGGCTTCCTCCTGCTTGCTTGTCCTCTCTTCTGTCAGCCGGTCTTGACGGGCGGCTTTGATGGCGTCGTTTGATTTGGCGTATGAATTCGCCGTCTCAAACATCTGCTTCACCGTCTTCGGTGGCTTTCGTCCGAACTTGCCGATAAGCGGCTCATCACGGACTCCCTTCGGAAGGCGGCGATGATGATGTCATCGGTGATGTTCGGGATCTTGTTGCGCTTCTCGGAGAAGCGACGAATGTAATCCTTCAGAGGCTCATCCGGCTTCTGGATGACATTGTAAAGGTCGAAGTGCGTGCCGGGCCTCTCGAAGGTGCCTTGGAAGTTGGCGATGAAGTGGTCCCTCAGCTCGCTCCACGAGCCGATTGAGCCTCTTGGCAGGCTGGTGAGCCAATTTCTGGCTGAGTTTGCGAGGGCCACGGGCAGGTAGTTGGCCATGGCTTTGTTGTCGCCACCTGCAGCTCGGATGGCAAGAGTATACACAGTTAACCAAGATTCGGGGTCGGTTTTGCCATCGTACCTTTCAATCCCTGTGGGCTTAAAGCCACTCGGCCAATGCACTCGGCGGAGCTCCCGAGTGAAGGCCGGTACTCCATCGTCGCCGCTATCGGGTGATCCCCTCCGATCTTCTGAGTGCGACGGTCGCGCTCTTGGTAGCGGCGGTCGAGGACTTCCGCGAGATCACTCGGCGGGGTCTTGATGGCTGGTTGGGTAGCTGGAACTGTTGCGGCGGACTCGGTGGTGGACGGGCGGACGTCCATGTCGTTTGTGGCGAGAGTCGACCGTCTGCTCTTGGTGCCTTGGCGTGGACTCGGGAGGTGGGCCTCTTGGCCTAGTTGACGACCGAGCCGGCTCGGGCCTCCTGTAGTCTCCTGACCTTAGGGGTGGGAGCCGGCTCTTGTCTGGTGTTTCGGCCACGGATTCAGTCGGCCTTCGCGCCGAAGTGGTGGGAGGGCCGTTGGCCGTGGCGGCAACGATAGTCTTGATCTTATCAAGTATGGAAGTCACGTTGGCCGGAGCCGTCTCCATGACGGTATCCAAGAGCGTGAGTGCGCGGCGACGGCGTTACCGCGTGGCGTCTGGAAGACATTGGTGTTGCGCACCCGTGTTTGGAGGATGGCCTCTGGGCGATCGTCCGGCCGCACGCAGATCCTGCTTCCTTTTGTCGGCCTCATCTTTGCGTTGTTTGTCTTCTTCGGTGTCTTGCGTTCAAGCTCCACTCGCTCGCTCCTCTTCGGCAAGCCTTCGGCCATGGCTGAGTCGGACTCATCGGCTCGGCCATGAGGACGTCAAGCACTTCGGCTCGCAATCCATATGGCGGTCGGAGTTGTCGGCTTCGTCGAAGGGATGCCGTAAAGATTGTCGAAGCCGGCGGAGCGAGGTATCCGTTGAGCTCGAAGATGAGCGGGAGCCAAAGGACGGGAGGATGACGCGACCTCCCTTGATCGGGAAATCCGGATCTGGATCGCTCCGTCCGAGTCGGAGCTTGGGGATCGGGCTCCTCCGAGTGGATTGCCGCCAACTCGGGGAGAGCAGTTGATGTAGATCTTGGCGACATTTGGTAACCCAAACGGCACCGAGAGGTCTTGGTGAGTAGATTGCTTCCGTCGGGAGGCAAGGAGATTGGCGCAGATCTCGGCGGCATTCGGTAATCCGAGTGGCGCCGAGTGAAGTCCGTCGTCGGAGAAGGTGGATCGCATCTTGATCTTCAAGACGTTGTTGTAGATTTCGCGCTGTTGGGAGTCCGAACGGCGCCGAGTGGGTCTTTCCCCTCGGCGGTTCGAATCCGAGTCGAAGGAGGGGTTGTCGACGAAGTTGGCGGCAAAGTCGCCGAGTCTTGAAGGAGATCCCATCACGCTTTGTTGGCGAGATTGTTGAAGAAGTCTCGACGCGCAAGCCCCTACAGCGCGCCAAGCGTCGAAACTTGGTTTCGGCAATATATTTTCGGGGTCGCAGATCGAGATCGCCAAGCACAATGGGTTAGAAGAAAAGAAGATTTAGACAGTTCGGGCCCTCTCGTGAGGTAATACCCTACTCTGTTTCGGTGGATTCGATCCGCCGAGTGTCTTTATTGATCTCGTGATCTAAAGCTGAGAGCTAAAAGCTGAACTCCTATCGGAATATTTGATCTAGAATCTGATATCCCTCAAGGGACGCCCCTTACCCCCCTTATATAGTCTTGGGAGGAAGGGTTTACAAGTCGGAAACCCTATCTTATTCTAAGTCGGTTTCCTCAATCTTACCAAACCGTGACTATAGGCCGATTGCCTTATTTCTATCGGCAACCGTAACACCTAAGTCAAGTTCGGCTTACAGATATGGCAGGCGCAATCTATCCCTACCTCCAGTCGGATAAGCTTGCCATGTGGATACCCGATTGCCACAATCTCCACACTATCGTTCAAACATATGTGACATATTCTTTGACGTTTGACGAATAAATGTTCGACGCAATCTGAATATTAGAGACCAAAACGATCGAGCTAACTGACATTAAAAAAGAAATGTTTTATTGTTTCTTCCTTTGGACAAAAGCAGCAGATCTCGTTCCCTTTCCAATTCCATTTAACCTAGTTATCTATTTGGCTCTCAAGAAATTATATGGTTTTTGAAAGAAAAATTGTTACCTCCTTTTTGCAAATTATTTTTATAATTACACATTAGCTTTGGTCACAGGCTATTCTCCAGAAATCCAATTTGCATGATTTTGTCATTGAGGCTTATCTATAATTAATGTAGGTATAATTAGAAGTTTTTTACTCCGATACATGGGTGACGATCTAGTCTACGGATAGATGGCCCTTGATCTTTATTTGGCTTTGTCTTCTTAATGTATGTGCGTGTGTGTTGGGTTTGTGCACTGTGTAAAAAGTGTCCTCGGAATAATATATTTGGCTGAGTTTAATAAAGTTTTCATTATTAAAAAATGGCTCATAAAAAGAAAGACGGACATTTTAGATGCTAAACTGATGGTTAATTAATGAAAACCTGGCTAGACTGCGCGTTGAATCAATTTGTAAATGTTAGTCTTGACGATACGTTTGGTTGGCGAGTTCGCATGAGAGGATGGTAGAAGTACGAGGTTATTAATCCCTTTATGTAAGAGATAATTATGCTGTTGACTCTATTATGAAAGCTAACTATTAACTGACCACTTTTTTCAATTTTGTTCATTTGATCCTATCTTTCAGAAATAAACTTACCGTCTTATCCTATCCTCTTCTACCCACACCGTAAAGAGTGTTATTAGAAAATGCATTTAGAGAATGAACAAGACAAAAATGTCCCTGGGAAAATATGTCAAACCTACATCAGTTTCATCATATATTTTAGTCAAATTTATATCGTATATTTTATAAGGATAAATTGAAAAAACTGAGTTGAATACAATAAAAAATTAAGAAATTATGAGCAAATGAGGAAGGACATAAGCAATATTTTTTCCCTAAGATGACACCATTAAATTGCCTTCATGAAACATGGTCAGACCTGATCTTTATTTTTGGAAAAGAGAATCCAATGAGCAAACTTAGCTTCGGTCAAAAACTCATTACCCCGTTTTTTTAATTATAGCATATAGGAGTTTTGGTGCGATAGGTAATTAAGGAGGGAACTTCCTGCTTTAGAATACATGTGTCGGGGTGGGATGAAAGTCCTCACGAGCTCCAGACAAATCTCTAACCCATACACACGGTAAGGGAGAGATCCAAGGGTCCAATACTCTCTCGCATGGAGACGCATAATCCCACTGAGCCTTACTCGTTTCATCCATGTAAACAAGTGATTGGAAAAAATTGAGAAGAATAAATTTACATCTATGAAATTAATCCTATCTAAATCTCCCTCAATCTTCTTGGACAAGGGATTCACTATGAAAAAACCAAGGTTGTCGAGTGTCTGGAACACTCGGTAAAGGCTAAAGAGCTTTTTGTCAAGTTTTTTTTGACGCTCGACAACTTCGTCGAGTATCGGACGGCTACTTAAAAAAAGGTGGGAAAAAAGATGGACCAGCACTCGGCAATGAACTAAGCCTAAGTCTTTTGTTCTGTTAATCTCATCCACAAGAGGATTTAGGAATTTGGAGGGAAATAATTTCATGCCTATTAAGATACGAAAATAATTTGCTCAATTTTTTTCGATCACTTCTTACATATTAACCGAACAAGACATAAATGTGCATGTATTATATCCATTCCTAGCAGCGTTAAATGGTTAACTCCTATGAAAACCATAGGGAGCTGAAGAAAAATCCGCACCGGTCACCCACCCTGCAGGTTGTTTGCTCCACCGAGCAACGCTTAATAGCGAACTTATCATGATATCTCTCAAGAAGTCTGGGCGTAATAAGAGTTCTTTGACTGCCCTTTATCACAGGAACCGAATTAACAAAATATCTCGAGGAAGTACTGATACTACTTAGACTTGGGCCACCGACTAATATTTAGGTTATGACGAATGAAAGTGTGATGCTTAAAATGTGCTTTATCTTTTTTTCATATTATAAGTAGATTATAAAATTTTTATAAAATACCTACAACATCAAATTAGTTTTAATTAATATTTAATATATTTGATAATATGGTTGTTTCGTGTTACAAATATTATTATATTTTTTTATAAATTTAATCAAACTTAAAAATATTGGTCTAAAAAAATTAAAATGATTTATAATATAAAACGAAAGAAGTAATATACTTAGATTTAACATGCAATACACTATAATATTATATAGCATTTGTAAATTTCTTTAAAGATGAGTGGTCAAAGTCTCAAAATGAATTAATAATGCTCAGTATCAGTTATCAGAGTGAATACCAAATTTAACATCTCATGTCACTCATTTTGGATATGGGTGTCGCGGAGAGACGGAGTCTCTCCATTAAAACCCAAGAAAGACAATGGACACTAGTTTTTTTAAAAAATAATAAAAGGAAGTCACCTACTTGGCGGCGAAAATGACTCAGTTTGGATGGTGAAATACATCAAAACCGCCTTTCAAAGCCGTTATGATTGTAAGTGATCATTTTCCACCAAGAATACTGACAAGATATTGGTGTCATACTGCCAATGATGGCCAGGCTACTGAATTCGAGCAAAATCTCCTGTCGTTGGTGTGACCTGGCTGCAAAAATACACACATTATTCATTGTATAGATCCTACTTTCCAGCTGCATACAAATGATTCTGTTTTTTTTTTCGCCAACATTCTTGCGAGATCGAGGTTGCATGCTTTAGTGGGTATTAAAATGAAAATTTTTCAGAGTTCGTAGAGGCAAAAGATATGTATTCGTCGTGTATCAAGACAATTGTCTTAGGTAGAAATCTGGCTTCAATATCGATATACGCAACGGAATATTACAAATAATAATCTAGGTCTTATAAGTTTTTTAATTAGAATATTATTGGTACATTGCAACGAGATTTTAATTAAAAAAATTATCTTATTATTATATTTTAATTTTTTATTGTTGTAAATATTTTTAGCCTTACACCATTATTTTTTCTCACCAAAAATAAAAAGTTTATGGGAGTAGTTGTCATGTGAACCATCTAAACTTACATGTCATTTGTTTTTTAAAATAAGTTAGAAATTGGTAGTGGGAGTGGTGGCAGAACCACCACCACTACTTTATTTTTGTAATGAGTATCTTTATTGATCTTAGACAATTACATCAAGAAGATACAATTACTTCGACCACCCTTAGCCTCTGCATAACTAGGATACACACAACCTATCATTATTACAAAAGAAAAGAGAAAAGGGCGACACAACTACAGAAATAGTACCGTAGCAATCTACAAACATAAGTAAACTTCATCTTCAAACTCCATCGAATCAACACTTGAACTACCATAAAGACACCCCTAAAACAATGCCTCAAAAAAAGAACGATGTGCTCACGTGCCATCATTGTTGCTTCGATCAACTAAGATCAGACCATAGGTTTTCACTCAGAGAACTTATATTAACTTCAAACAATATTTTCTAGAAGGAAGCGAACCGCCATTGCCATGTACAACTAGCTAAGGCCAGACAGACCTAGGGATTTAACCCCGGAGTCAAAGAAATTAGCATAAGCACCACCTAAACGAAGGCTCCTAGTATTGCTGCCCTCCTCATTCTAAGACAGTGCTACCATACCTTACAAACTTAGCACAAACGTAATTGGCCACGGGCACCACTTCCTGCAACCTTCTATAGGCTGTCTATAATAGACATGATACCTTGAATCAAAGCCAAGCTGACGTAGGTCTACAGGCAGATCTAGAAATCCATGCCTTATGATGAAGAAAACCTCGTTGTGATAAGTAGCTGCTGGAGAGACCGTCATATCCGTGAGATGAGAGGAAGGCTACCGTCAACATATTTTTGAAAAGAAAAGCGCTCTGCTAGCAGGGCACACCAACAAGGTGTCGGCCATCACTGCCCAACTCACCAAGTCTCGACGCCACCATCACTGCTGGGAAAATCCTATATAGTCCCGGTTTACAACCCCTTTTACTCTCGGGTTGCAAACCAGGACAATGAGTGCATATCCCAAATTGGTTCCTCCCTTTTATTGCAACGAATGAGGATGGCCATGACGTCCCATTCAATTGCAGCATGTCCGATTGTCTCCATACTCACCGCCTGTCACAAGGATCCACCGAGATCTTGCGAAAGTTAGGCATCCCTGTCGCCACCTAAGCGAAGCTCCACACGGTGTGTAGCAACATAGGGGAAGATGGCGATGTTCACCAACGCTGCAATGGCGGCACACGTATGGTGCAACCCGACCATGCCATCAGTGCCCCTGCATGTCGAGGAGCCCATTTGCTCCAGATTCGATGGACAAGGATGGTCGACGGTGTTTCGCTTGTCGCTCGCCGGC
Organism: Oryza australiensis; assembly: GCA_019925245.2. Classification (NCBI taxonomy): domain Eukaryota; kingdom Viridiplantae; phylum Streptophyta; class Magnoliopsida; order Poales; family Poaceae; genus Oryza; species Oryza australiensis. The sequence continues at coordinate 189,099 of JAIFGZ020000094.1, forward strand.
AACCACGAAGCTAGTGTCGACCTTCTCCAAAACCCAGCCTCGTAGCCATATCCAGCCCCATAGACATCGGATCCGGCCGATCAGTTATTGGATATGGAGAACAAAGTAGCTGGCACCGACACCATCGCCTCCGTCCTTAGCTGAGCAGCGACGAGGCGAAGGAGGGAGGGAGCGGCGATGCACTTGGGTGGCTAGGTTTTTCGCCCCTCGGAAGCTTATAAGTTATGGTTAATTAGATCCATGCCATTACAAATTTGCCATATTAGAAAAATGCCATTACTATTCATGATGTCGGCTGGGTACCACTAGAGTATTGTAAAACTAGATCCATGCCATCACCGTCACATTTTCCATCTTTATATGTACCAACATACCCCTAGATGTGGGACCCACACATCAGTTCCATATTTTTCCTCCACCCTCCCTCTTCTCTCTTCCCTATCTCTCTCCACCTTGTTCTCGTTGAGCCAGATTAGGGCGACAATGAGCTAGCGAGGGAGGCAAACGGGGAGGCGGCGACAATCATGGCTGGGAAGTGTCAGCTCCAGATGCGGCGGGTAGTGAGGAGGATGTCGACGCCCTCCGTGCTTGTGACGATGACGGGGACATAGAGGACGATGTCAAGGAGAAGGACGTTGACGGGGCCACCGCGACACCGACGAGGTGTATGTCATCGGAGTAGACGATGAGTTCAGCCATGTGTGTGCCTTCTTCTCGCGCCCCGTCCCGCTCTGCGACCTCGTCTCATGTCACGAGGCCTCCTTCTCCATCGCCTTTGACTTCTTTATCGCCGCCCCTGACCCCTCTGCTGCCTCCACCGATGGCCTCGCCTTCTTCCTCTCCTTATTTCCCTCCGTGGTCCCCAACAACTCCGTCGGCGGCTTCCTCGGCCTCTTCAACTCCTCCGCCAATGGGGCCGGGGACATGGGCATCCGCTTGTCACCATCTTCCTCCTAGCCCTCTAGGTGTCCCCGTCCTCAACTGTCACGCCCAAAAATTCAAACCCAAATTTCCAGACTATTTTGTGTATTTAATCCCTGTCCAGGCATCAACCAGGGTACACAAAATAACAAATCAATACACAGGTCCATACGTATAAATAAAGCGTATAAATACTTACAAAGGAGGCACTTAGTCTTCACACCCAAAAGGGGACAGCAGAGGAAAAGAAGGACGATCCTAACGGGCTTCAGCTTCACTCCACAGGCAAACTCAACTGGGGTCTGAGCATTGGTCTTCAAACACCGTCTTCAACTCAGAAGCACTACACTTCTGAAGGGGGAAGAAAATGCAAGGCTGAGTACAACCACGTACTCAACAAGCCACACCAAGGAATGCAAACATGTGAGGGGAGGCAAGGAGGGGCTTGGGGCTACTTTGTGGAAAGGCGGTTGCAAAACACTTTATTTTGAAAACGTTAAAAACTGTTGAGTAGTTAGGTCAATATTAATTCTCCACTGAACAACGTTATCCCCACGTTGAACAGGCCCAACCAATTCCCACCTGGTCTAGTCCAATCACGGTGAGCTCGGTTGATCGCCTCATTACCGCGAGCACGGGTATTCGAATAGTTTTACTCTGATCAGAGGTGTAGAACTGTACCCACAAGACACAGCCCCACGACACGGTCTCCCATGCGGCCGGAATACCACAATGGTACCCCGGAAAGGAAACTGTGATAGGACCTTTCGTGTAGCCCCCCAGTAACCAAGCGAACCACACCAAGGTTTCGCCCCACTCCCGTGCCTGGGATGTGGGCAGCCCCCCCTCCCGAGTGCCTCGGTGAATCCGGCAGCCCAGCAACCCTTATACCAGGGCCGACTGAAACTCCATCTCGCTCACCCTTGCCGATGGGTTTGTCAGCTAGGAGAGGCTACACTACGGGACCCACCTTACCCATTTTGGCTTGTGGTTTGCACGGTCATTCTCCCGAGGGGTCCCGTGAACCGATCCTTAACTGCCATGGGTGCGACAAGCCAAAACCATGCACCCACAGCCCACCATTTTTCATATTTTAGTTGGAATATTACGACCAATAAAACATGGTCAGGTGTTTCGAGCTTGCAGCTCATCTGAACTAATTTTAGATAGTGTGATTATCTCATTTAGTGAGCTAGTGGTAATTAGCATGGCTAAGCATATAATTCTAGCGAAAGTCACGTAAGTGACTAAAGCTAGTCAAATTATCATCCAAAGTTTGACAAAGGATGGATATCAAAAGGGTATGGCACAACCAAACAGATAGGTAATCCCATCATTTCATGTAATTCGCGAAATATGTAATTTTATTTGCAAACAGTAAAACATTTGTAAAATAGGTTCAATATGCTTCAAAAGGAGTGTGACTTGCTTTGCTTCTTCCAACCAACTTCCGAACTCTTCGCGCGCACGAACTCCGAAACGACGAAAACTACTCGCTGGCACGCAAAAGAAGGGAAAAACCCTAATAAATACCAAATAACAGTATGTGAAAAGTAACCAACATGTAGACCTCAATTTTATATGAAATTTGCCATTTGAATGGTCTAATTTGGAGTTCGAATGAATTAGATATGAATTTTAGAAGTTTTGGACTATTTAAATGAATTCGGAAATTAATTAGATTTATTGCGCAATTTTTAATTATTTTTCAAAGGAAAAATGATGATGCTTGACGTCGCGCCGGCAGGACGTCGCCGAGCGCACGGCGCGGCATGCGTCGGCGAACCGGATGCGCGTCGGCGGCTAGGGCTAACGTCGGCCGCGGCAGCGCGGTCCACGGGCGATTCACCGTGGACCAAGTCCACGGCGGTCCACGGGCGAGCGCGCCACGTGGCGCACACGTGGCGCTGACGCGGCAGCCACGCGGCGGCCGGATGGACGGCCACGATCTGCCACAAGGCAGATCGGGCGGCTGAGAGGCGGCGACGACCGACGACTGCCGACGACGGCACACGCGGCGGCGCACGCAACCTGATGGTCGCCAGCGGTGGCCATCGGCGCGGCGGCGGCGGAGGGGGCAAAAGACGGAGTGGGAAGGCGGCTCACCGAGCATGGCGGGAGAGGGCACAGGCAGACGGCGGCGAGCGGCGCGGAGGCCGACGCTCGGGACGACGGCGCGGCGGCGGTTTGGCCGTGGTTAGCGGCGGCAAAGTGGCGGCCGGCGCTCGGGGAGACGCGGCGGAGCCGATGGAGGGGATGGCACGGCTCGGGAAACGGCGGCGGAGGTGGCTATCGCAGCGGCTCGGGTTGCACGACGGCAAGGCACTCCGGCGGCGATCCGGGCCGGAGACGGCGGACGGGGTGCGCGACACGACAGCGAACGTAGTGGCCGGCTTGGCGCTCGGCGGCGGGGTCGGGAACGGCGGTGGCGCTTGGCCAGAGGGCGGCGACGAGCGGCGGAGAGAGGAGAGTCGCGAGGAGAGGCAGGAGGGGCTCGGCGGGCTCGGGCACTTGGAAATGGGAGAGGAGAGCGCGACGATCACTTTTATAGGCCGGGGAGGCGTGGGGGAGGTCGGCGCACGGCGGGATTAGCGGGGAGAGGCGGTGGCCGGCGGCGGCAATCGCGGGGAGTTAAATGGCGATTGATGGCGACGGTTTTCGGGGGAAATAAAGGGGAATGGCCGGCGGCTTGAATGTGACGTCAAAGCACGCGCGGGAGCGGCGGGGATGCGCGGGAATCGCGGCACACGGGCGCGGCTTGCGGCGACAATGGTGGCGGGCGCGAGGAAGGAGATGACGGTGGGCCCCACCTATCATCGGCTCGAAGAGAGGAGGGATGCCGGATGAACTTGGCGGGCGTGCGTGCGGGAGACGGGCCGCGGCCTCGGGCCGGCCCGGGGAAGGAGAGAGAAAGGGCGCGTCGGTGAGGATGGGCCGTCGGTTGGCTGAGTTGGAGGATTGGGCCGTCGGTGGGGGGTGGGGGCGCGCGGGAAGGAGGAAAAATGGACTTCAAAGAGGAATGGGCCGAAAACCGGTCCAGAACCCGGGGATTTTAATTTATTTTTCCATTTAAATTAATCGCATAAATGGTTTTAGAATTTTTATAAATACTTTTATTGCTCAAATAATTCCAAAAAATTCTTGAAAATAGATGGACACTCAAAGTATTTAATAAAAATATATCCATACCATTTAGTGATTAATTTATTTATTAAATAATTGCTGGAATGCTCTTTGTAGTATTAAAGTTATTTCTGGAGCTCCAAAATTTCACGGAAAATTTCAGAAAATATTTTAGGGCATGGAGAATATTTCAAAAATATTTTCAGTCATGATTTTTAAAGGAAATTTGAATTTCATTAATAATTTCACTTGATATCTTTCTTTTGCCTTTTTATTTTATTTCTAGAAAATGATTTATTTAATGATTTTTAATCCCGAACGAAAATCGGGTTGTGACAAATCTACCCCTTTACGAAATCTCGTCGCGAGATTACGGGCTAGAAAAGAAAAAGGGTATGGTTGGATTGGGTTGGCTAGCTGACCTCTACGGTTTTCTTCTGGCTCACACTGACGGAAACTGACCAAACTCGGACAGCTGAACCTGCTGGCACCAAACTTGGTGTTTTACTGCCTTTGCCAAAACTGCACTAGCTGGTCTTGAACACTCTGACCTCTGCAATTCCTTTAGACTGCTCACTTCACAACCGCATCTTCGGTAATCTGAGAATTCCCTTTGACCCGAAACCGATGAAGTTGTTCTGGAAACCTTGAAATTCACTTTCAAAAACCACGGTCTCTGAGTTTCGCTTTGAACTGCTCTTGAGTTTGACGGCAGGCCTTCCAAAGAGCTGCTTGATCTGCCCTTAAATTGCGTGTGTCTTGCGTTATTGCTTCTTTGGTTGAACTGCGGACATGACTGCTTGGTGTGTCTTAGATTCGAGCTTGTTAACTTAGGATTGATGTAGCTCCACTAACGGCTTGCAACTGACTCCTTTGATTACAACCCTGCCCGCTTCACAGGGTTGAACCTCTGAGCAAAACAGTTACGGGGTAAATCGAATTTGACTTCAAGCTCTCTTCACCAGGGTAGATGGGCTTTCATCTGACTACGGCTGATGAGGCTACTGCCCTTGGTAATAGTTGACTTATCTGATTTATAAGGAACTTGGATCGGTAGAACTGATTCTTCGTCATTCCCTCGAAACGAAGTATTGACAAATCTCTTTTATTCTGGGAAGGCCTAGAATATATCTTTCAATTGACGATAGGGACTTCCTGGTAAAAGTGATTCTGATTCACCTTTACAACGAGTATCCATGCCTTCGTCTGACCACGAAAAAATGCACTACCATCTTTGGGTTTGTCCCTCATCTCTCTGATTTACTAAGAACCTTGACTTTACCAGTGGGATCCTCCTTTGGTCGATCGAAAAGAGGCAAAGACTGTGCACTTTTATTCCAGGGACTTTTGAAACTCAACACTCAACTAATGATTGTGAATCCTTCCGAAAGGGTGACTCTCATACCACTATCGAGCATCCTGACTCTTGATTGACTTTCCCATCAGTTGTAGCTACTGACATGACTCTTCTGCTTCTGGCTTGACTGAGGCAATCAACCTTTTGCCCGGGTTGTTCAGTGGCTGGCTTGTGGAATGAACACTGGCCACTTTACCAAACCACATCAAAATGGTACTCTAGCAAATTCTTATTTCGTTGGTTCTCGTATCATTTTCTAACTTTGAATGCTGACAGGTCCCCAAACTTTGATGAAACTGATGAACCATCGAGAACTGCCTTTGAAACAACCAAGCGTTCCTATTGTTGATCTCACAAGTTCACTTTTAACCCTTGAGTAGAGGTGGTTCACCGTGACGAATTTTCCATAGCATACTTGGGTAGCTGGATGTTCTTAGCCTGACATTTGGATCCATTTGACTCTGAGTAGGACGATGGGAAATTTTCTAATGTCGTTCTCTGGGAGACATCGAGGTGGTTTTCGAGAACTGGAATGGTTGCCTTGAACTAAGGATAGCCATTCCTGATCCATATTCACTGCTAGGGGGCAGCTACACTTCGTGCTTTCTGGTGACACTTACAAGATTGAGAGTTCGGACGCTTCTCCCATGATGTCATTACTAAACTTTCGTCATTCTTCTCATTTCCTTGAGATGTCCCTAATTCTGACTTTTAAGGAGATCGCATCAGCTGAATATTACTGTGGTCTGAACATTCGCCTTTCCTTGATCCGTGTTCACACCACCAAGGTGCTATTGCCAATCACCACGTCCTTACGACTTTAAAGGTTATGGGATTCCAGTAATCCTTATATAATGTTCCACTCGAACATTTCGTGCACCTTCCCATACTCTTCGGGTATCCATTGTACGACCCTTTTGATGTATCTCTTGAGGTTAAAGGTTTCAATGGTCTAACCATTCACACATCCTTGATCAACCATTTACTTCTTGCTATTAGCAATTTTGTCTTGAGGCCTAACCGAAACTGGAATCAGCGCGGAGAGTGAAACTCTAGGTTTCATATAACATTGGCAGTCACACAAGCTAACTTGCTTTTGGGATGTTCGAGACGAATCATAACATGAGAGAGACTGTGCATCTCAATCTTTATTCCATAATCCCTAGTTATTACATAACTTGTCATGAAACTTCTATGTACAAGCATAAACTTCCTTAAAGATTACACAATTGTAGACTATTGTCGGCTTGACTAGCAGACGTCTTGACAAGTGTGACCTTTACTCCTGTGATTCTGGCCGGGTTGACTTGATTGGTCCTTGCTTACAAATTGGTGTTCCAACAGGAACACTACTTCGCATGCAGACACTTCTGCCTCCTTAGTAGCTGCAGTAGGTAGGACCTTCTTGCTTGGGGTGTTACTCTTGTTCGGTGGATTGCTAAGCATCTAGGCTGAGGCAACACGGGCGCCTTGCTAGTCTTCACGGTAACTTCATGACTTGGTGCTGGCGACAATCGCTGCGATTTCTACTGAAGGAGAGTATCGTTCCTTCCCAGTTGGGGTGGATCACTGCTTCCTTGGCACTGCTTTCCCTTCTGTTGTTGGATCTGTAGCTTGGGGATAGGTTGGCGGGTGAATCTTAGAGCCATTACTGGTGCCATTAGCGACAACACGCCATGGTGGAGATTTCATGCATAGGCGATGACTGATATCCTTGGGCTGACGGGCGCCTTTTGGTTGGATTGGACCTTGCAGCGCTGGAACTGAAACAACTTGCAGAATTCTAGCGTTGCAGGCAGCGCTGGTACTTAGAGGATGGTGGTGCTTGGGCACTGGACATCTTCCGTATATGTGTCATGTTTCCTCACAGTTGAAGCAACGACGAGCATCTTTTGCTGGCCTTGAAAAGGGACATTTATTGGAATAATGTCCTGGATTGCAACAGTTGAAACAAATCAGACCCGTTTTACCATGGGGTGCACTCGTCTGGGTCTGCAGACTCACAACTGGAACTAAAATGTGCACTAGCTTGCGAGCCTCGTTTTCCATGCCTTTGTTACTGCTGGTGGTCTTCACAGGGGTTGGAGTTGGTTGATGACCAGGAGCATCATCGCCATGGATGGTACCAACCACAAGTGGACTGACACACTGCCGGGTTGTCCCATGGTTTTTCTAACCGACAGCTCTTGGGCACATGATCTGTTCCCTCACACAAGAAACATGTGACCTTGCGCATGGGGCATTCTTCTGGTACATGGGTGTCATCACCACAAAGGCAGGTGTGGTTGCACATGCTCGCAGGGTGTCCAACTTCACCACAGCGAGTGCACGCTTTGAGCTCCATTTCTTTTTCACAGCCATCTTCGGAGATTGCTTTCCCATCCTCATCGGAGGATACCTCTTCTGACTCATCATCCTTTGGCTTGGGTGGGCCATAAAGCCTGAGATGACGGGTTAGCTGACGTGCACCATGGAAAGTATTCCTTCTTAGGCGTCGGGAAATCTTCCCCGCACCTTCGGGAGTAAACTCTGTACCAGTGACGATCATCTTGCTGGCACATCTTGTATTCCATTCTGGTGCCTTTCTCTTCTTTCAGTTGGATGGTGGCATACCAAAACTCTGGCTAATTGGTTGACCGAAAACTTTCTTCCTTCGGGGACACTGCATCTCATCATTGGTCTGTGTCCTGGCGTACACTTTCCATGAATTGTTCCTTGCATTACGATCTTGCTCCTTATAGCCGTAGCAGAGGTCATGTGTTTCCCTTTGGCTTGATGGCGAGGTTGGTGCCTTCATCTCCTGAAAACTTGATGACAAACTCGCCGGAGTCACCAGCGCTAACATATGTTGTTGCTGTTGATTCTGCCATTGCATCAGTTGCATCATCATGGCCACTAACTGCATCTGATTGGCCACTACCTGGGCTAGGGTTGGATTCCAAGGAGAATGAAGTGGAGTCCTCACAGGGTTGCTCTGAGCTGATCCAAGGGACCGTCGTGGTCTTGATTTACTGATACTGCCCCTGACTTTACCCATTTGTTGCCGGAGAAGAAGGGAGAGGGGAAAGAAGAGGTTAAACTAAAGATGAGACCTTAGTCCGTTTGATTACTGATCTGATGTGGGTGCATTTTTATTGTTCAAGTTGATTAAGCAAACAACCTAATATGGTCACATCCCCACCACTGATGTAAACCATACCCTTGCACAGCGCAAACAACACACGACCTAGAAAACTACCGATACTATTCTTTCGTGAAGGATTGGGTTCAGGCAAACTCCGGGAGAACTTCGCTTGAAATCTCGGGAAGCGTTGACTCTGAGCTGCTCAGCTTGAACTCCTTGCTTGAAACTTGGACTGGACTTGGCTTCCGGATGGCGCTCCAGGCTTAACCACCAGAGAGTTGGAGGGAAAAGGAGAGAAATTTTGACAAATTATTTTTCAAATACTCCAGAGGGATAGAAGAGATATTTTCGCAAGTAGGGTTTTTACAAAACTAGTCCTTAAGACTTTTGACCATTTGGCTCAACCTACAGTCAAGATGGCTCTGATACCAACTTGTCACGCCCAGAAATTCAAACCCGAATTTCCAGAATATTTTATGTATTTAATCTCTATCCAGGCATGAACAATGGTACACAAAATGACAAATCAATACACAGGTCCATACGTATAAATAAAGCGTATAAATACTTACAAAAGAGGCACTTAGTTCTCACACCCAAAAGGAAACAGCAGCGGAAAAGAAGGACGATCCTAATGGGGCTTCAGCTCCACTCCACAGGCAAACTCAACTAGGGTCCGAGCCTTGGTATTCAAACACCGTCTTCAACTCAGAAGCACTACACTTCTGAAGGGGGGAGAAAAAATACAAGGCTGAGTACAACCACGTACTCAACAAGCCACACCAAGGAATGCAGACATGCGAAGGGAGGCAAGGAGGGGCTTGGGGCTACTTTGTGGAAAGGCGGTTGCAAAACACTTTATTTCGGAAACTGGAAAAACTGTTGAGTAGTTAGGTCAATATTAATTCTCCACTAAACAACGTTATCCCCACGTTGAACAGGCCCAACCAATTCCCACATGGTCTAGTCCAAATTATTAAGCCAAACTATTAGAGTGGGACTAATCACTGTGAGCTCGGTTGATCGCCCCATTACCGCAGGCACGGCTATTCGAATAGTTTTACTCTGATCAGAGGTGTACAACTGTACCCACAAGACACAGCCCCACGACACGGTCTCCCGAGCGCCGGAATACCACCATGGTACCCCAGAGAGGAAACTGTGATAGGACCTTTCATGTAAACCCCACTAACCAAGCGAACCCGACCAAGGTTTGGCCCCACTCCCGTTCCTGGGATGTGGGCAGCCCCCACGAGTGCCTTGGTGAATCCGGCAGCCCAGCAACCCTTATACCGGGGCCGACTGAAACTTCATCACGCTCACCCTTGCCGATGGGTTTGTCAACTAGGAGAGGCTACACTACGGGACCCACCTTACCCATTTTGGCTTGTGGTTTGCACGATCATTCTCCCAAGGGGTCCCGTGAACCGGTCCTTAACTGCCATGGGTGCGACAAGCCAAAACCATGCACCCACAGCCCACCATTTCTCATATTTTAGGTGGAATATTATGACCAATAAAACATGGTCAGGTGTTTCGAGCTTGCAGCTGATCTGAATTAATTTTAGATAGTGTGATTATCCCATTTAGTGAGCTAGTGGTAATTAAGCATGGCTAAGCATATAATTCTAGCGAAAGTCACGTAAGTGACTAAAGCTAGTCAAATTATCACCCAAAGTTTGACAAAGGACGGATATCAAAAGGGTATGGCACAACCATACAGATAGGTAATCCCATCATTTCATGTAATTCGCGAAATATGCCATTTTATTTGCAAACAGTAAAACATTTATAAAATAGGTTCAATATGCTTCAAGGGGAGTGTGACTTGCCTTGCTTCTTCCAACCAACTTCCGAACTCTTCGCGCGCGTGAACTCCGAAACGACGGAAACTACAAGCTGGCACGCAAAACAAGGGAAAAACCCTAATAAAAACCAAATAACAGTACGTGAAAAGTAAACCAACATGTAGATCTCAATTTTAGATGAATTTTGCAATTTGAATGGCCTAATTTGGAGTTCGAATGAATTAGATATGAATTTTAGAATTTTTGGACCATTTAAATGAATTCTGAAAATTAATTAGATTTATTGCGCAATTTTTAATTATTTTTCAAAGGAAAAAGGATGATGCTGAAGTCAGCAGCCGAGGGCTGAGAGGGCGGCGGCCATCGCCGGCGCGAGCGGCGGAGGAGCGAAAGGCGGAGAGGGAGGCGGCTCACCGAGCACGGCGGGAGAGGCGCGCAGTGGCGGCGAGCGGCGTGGAGGCCGCGCTCGGGGCGGCGCGCGGCAGCGGTCCGGCCATGGTTAGCGGCGGCGGGCGGCGGCGCGCGCCGGGAGACACGGCGGAGCCGATGGAGGGATGGCGCGGCTCGGGAACGGCCGGGCGGCGTTAGCGGCTGCCGGAGGCGGCTATGGCGGCGGATGCTCGGGTCGCACGATGGCAAGGTGCTCCGGCGGCGATCCGGGGCCGGGAGACGGCGGACGGGGTGCGCAGCATGGCGGCGAACGTGGTGGCGGGCTTGGCGCTCGGCGGCGGGGTCGGAACGGCGGTGGCGCTTGGCCGGAGGACGGCGGCGAGCGGCGGAGAGAGGGGAGTCGTGGGGAGAGGCGGGAGGGGCTCGGCGGACTCGGGCACTTAGGGGAAATGGGAGAGGAGAGCGCGGCGATCGCTTTTATAGGCCGGGGAGGCGCGGGGAAGGTCGGCGCACGGCGGGATCAGCAGGGAGAGGCGCGGTGGCCGACGGCGGCAATCGCGGGGAGTTAAACGGCGATTGATGGCGGCGGTTTTCGGGAAATAAAGGAGGAATGGCGGCGGCTTGAATGTGGCGTCAAAGCACGCGCGGAGCGCGGGGATGCGCGGGAATCATGGCGCATGGGCGCGGCTTGCGGCGACAATGGCGGCCGGGCGCGAGGAAGGAGATGGCGGGTGGGCCCCCACTGTCATTGGCTCGAAGAGAGGAGGAGGCCGGATGGACTTGGCGGGCGCACGCGCGAGAGACGGGCCGCGGCCTCTGGGTCGGCTCGTGGAAGGAGAGAGAAAAGGCGCGTCGGTTGAGGTTGGGCCGGTCGTGGAGGGGATTGGGCCGTCAGCTGGGTCGGCGGGTGGCGCGCGCGGGAAGGAGGAAAAACGGACTTCAAGGAGGAATGGGCCGAAAACCGGTCCAAGAACCCGGGGATTTTTAATTTGTTTTTCCATTTAAATTAATCGTATAAATGGTTTTGTAATTTTTATAAATACTTTCGGTGCTCAAATAATTCCAAGAAAATTCTTGAAAATAGATGGACACTCAAAGTATTTAATAAAAATATATCTAGACCATTTAGTGATTAATTTATTTATTAAATAATTACTAGAATGCTCGTTGTAGTACTAAAAATTATTTCGGAGCTTCAAAATTGCACGGAAAATTTCAGAGAATATTTTAGGGCATGGAGAATATTTCAAAAATATTTCTAGCCATGATTTTTAAATGAAATTGAATTTCCTTAATACTTTCACTTGATATCTTTCTTTTCTCTTTTTATTTTATTTCTGGAAAATTATTTATTTAATGATTTTTAATCCAGAACGAAAATCGGGTTGTGACATCAACACTCTCCCACTCATCAGCCTGGCCCCGCACTTGCGGCGTGATGGTGGCATCGTCACCATGCGTGACAAAGATAGATGTGTCCGTCGCGGGCCACTGCTAAGGGGACTCCTGCCTGACTAGGCAGTGGGCGCGACGTTAGTCCAACGAGGAGCTCTGGGAAGAAGCGGGCGTAAACGACCGATGAGGAAGAAGGATAGAAGAAGAAAAGAAGAGAAGGAAGAAGAAGAGCGTGACGGAAAATATGATGGCGATGGCATGGATCTAATTTTACAAAATTTCAGTGGCACTCAGCTGATATCTCAAATAGTAGTGGCATTTTTATAATATGACAAATTTGTAATTGGCATGGATCCAATTAACCCTATAAGTTATACCTAAGGAACACCGAAATATAAAAGAAAAGATAGGAGGGAAGCTTTAAATCTTCTTCCGTCTTACTTCAAACTTGCTCCTTTCATATGTAACAACAATCCAGCACACCACTCGTTTAAAACTTCGATGTCAGCATCATATGTCATATTGATCTTTTGCTGCCTGACGAGCATTGCCACACAAAAACCACATTAAGACAATCTTGAGAACCGGTTCGAACTCTTGCAACCTGTTACCGACATCCACCTATTTTACTAATGTGAGTTCCAGATAGTAGCCAAAACATATGGAGTCAATGACGATGCCTACAAGGAGAACACGACCCAACACGCCACCACCGCCAATCCAGTTAGCCGAAATTGGGTTTTCGCCCGAAACCTTCACACAGTACAGAAACACCGCCTTCATGGAGGAAAATGACGCCCGAAATCATCACCATCGCCTACACCAATAGAGGTAGGTAGGGTCACACAAATGCTACTTAGTGGTAGCCACACTGCCTCTGACCACTGCATCGGCTCCTCAAACAAAATCTCGATCATTTGTTATAAAATGAACACCAATATTGATTTCGAAAGCCAAACATGAAAGAACACTATAGAAGCTCCAAAGAGACGAGGGATTCAAGGCTCGATACTTGTTAACGAGGTTCATTGAACCTACATTCCAAGGCACTAATTACAGTGCATCCGGGTATATCATTAGTACAGATCCTCTCATTTGTTAACGAGGTTCATTGAACCTACATTCCAAGGCACTAATTACAGTGCATCCGGGTATATCATTAGTACAGATCCTCTCATTTGTGACGACCTATCACATGCCTTGGTTTTGCGGGCTCTCACAATGAAGTCATCTCAAAAGAGCCTAAAAAGAGGCCGACAAAGATATACTCGTACAGACATGTTAGATATGCATAAAACTCGAGCCCGTCATGGATGATCCATATCAGTATAGGCTCACATCATGGCCTGACAAAGATAATCGATAATATCTTTGTCGGGCCCTAACAGGAGCCTGTCATCGATGTTCATCATTAGTGACAGGCTCCAACTTGAGGCCCGATTGAGATAAACATTAGGCCCGTCATCGTTGAATGTCATCGGTGATGGGCGCCTACTTAGACCCGACAAAGATGACTGAAATATCCGTCACCGTTGTTAGTTTGTTGGCCGTTATTTATTGCATGCTATAGATACCCTAATCACCTAGTGTATTGGTTATCTCACTGTTCACTATTTTGTGGGAGGATCGGGGGGAGATTTTTGTCTCTTTTTTCCAAGAAAATCAGAAATTCCAAAAGTAATTAAAAATAGTAGTCAATTCTCATAAATCTAGTAAATAATTACCTACAAAATGTTTATCTAATATTTTTCCACTTTTTTGCATCTCAACGATGGATCAAAGTTGGATGTATGGGAATGTGCGATGTCATAGCAAAGAGTATAGAAATAGTGTATTAAATTTTATAAACGCTGTAGAGAAGAATAGGAAAAGAAGAAACAATGATTACATGTGTTTTCCATGTGCAGATTGGCAAAATGAGAATATGTTTGATAGCAGAGTGGACGTACATACTCATATGGTACAACGTGGATTCATGGAGGGCCACACATGTTGGGTGAAGCATGGAGAGCAAGAATCAGGCAGTGGTGTAGCTGCAGACAGAAGTGGTGCATAAAATCAAAAAAATGAAGATGAACATGATATGTTTGTACCTTCTCCAATGGGCGGTGAAATGATTGATGTGGATCATGATCTACTGCAAGACATGTTACATAACGTTGAGGACCCAACTTACAACGAGAGAGATTCCATGAAGTTCAACAGGTTGGTTAGTGACTCGGAGAAGCCTCTATACGTCGGATGCAAGGCAAAACACACCAAATTGTCAGCTACCTTTGACCTAATGAAGCTGAAGGCGAGTAGTGGATGGATAGACAAGAGTTTCATAGATCTTTTGGTAATTTTGAAGGCCATGCTTCCTGATGAGAACACATTGCCCGAGACGACATATGAAGCAAATCAGGTTTTGTCTCCCCTGGAGTTAGAGGTCTGTAGAATTCACGCTTTTTCAAACGACTGCATATTATACCACAAGCAATATGTGGACTTAGATGCTTGTCCTGTCTGCAAGGATTCTTGATACAAGCGAAAGAAAAGTACTGACGAAGGAAAGAAGTCAAAGCAGGATGGTCCAACGAAGGTTGTATGGTATCTACCTAACATTGATTGTTTCAAGAGAATCTTTGCCAACCCCAAAGAAGGAGAGTTAGTACGTTGACATACCACAGAAAGGAACGATGGCATGCTAAGACACCCTGCAGATTCGATTCAATGGAGGAATATCGATCGAAGACACCCAGAATTCACAGCCGACCCTAGAAACATGAGAATATATTTGTGTACGGATGGCATGAATCCTTTCGGAGACATGAGCAGTTCTCATAGCACTTGGCCATTTTTGATTGCAAACTATAACCTACCGCTATGGTTGTGCTTCAAAAAAAATACATTATGCAGTACTTGTTAATCCAAGGACCAAAACAACCCGATAATAATATTGATGTGTTCTTGGAGCCTGTTATCGATGATCTTAAGATTCTCTAGAAACACGGTGTGGAAACTTGGGTTGCATATGGTTAGGAGAACTTCAAACTATGTATTCTATTGTTCTGCACCATTAATGACTATCCCACACTTGGCAATCTTTCTGGACAAACTATGAAAGGAAAGAAGGCTTGCTCTGACTGTATGGAACATACACGCAGTAAGTGGCTGAAGAAATCAAGAAAGATGGTTTACATGGGTCATAGGAGATGGCTCCCACTACTTCACGCATTTAGGAGAAAAAAGAAACTTTCAACGGTAAGAGGGAACTTCAACTTGCTCCCAAGGATGTGCCAAAGATGAGGTCCACAACATGGTCAAGGACATAACTAATGAGTTTGAAAAGAAAAGAAAACGTAGTAAGGCAATGGATAATGGTATGTGGAAGAAAAAAATCCATATTTTGAGGACTACCTTACGGAAAATATATTGAGGTCCATCATTACATTGATCTGATGCACGTAGAAAAGAATGTGTGTGAGAGTTTGGTTGGCCTATTACTGAATATTCCTGGAAAGACAAAGGATGGGTTGAACGTGCGCCTTGATCTATAGGAGATGAATATTCACAGTGAACTCCTGCATGTAACAGATGCAGAGACAGGAAGAGTGTACCTCCCTCCAGCTTGCCACACCTTATCGAAGGATGAGAAGATCGCAATGTTATCATGCCTGAAAGATATTAAAGTTTCATCGGGCTATTCAGTGAGGATAAGTAAGTAAATTAAATTAGATGATCTAAAACTAGTTGGAATGAAGTTTCACGATTGCCACATGCTAATCACACAGATCTTGTCAATTACTATCAGAGGCATTCTTCCACCCAAAGTCCATCACACGATCCAACGTTTGTGTGCCTTCTTCAATGTGATTGGTCAGAAGGTTATAGATCCCATAGATCTAGATGGGTTGCAGACCGATATTGTCAATACCCTCTGTCACATGAAGATGTTTTTTCTGCTGTCTTTCTTTGATATCATGATTCATCTCCTAGTTCATCTTGTGAAACAAATAAAACTATGTGGCCAGCTTTTCTAAGAGAAATGTATCCGTTCGAGAGGTACATGGGAGTTCTGAAGTCGTACTTTGAAACAGACCAAAATCGGAGGGGAGCATCATTGAAGGTTACACGACCGAGGAGGTTATTGAGTTCTGCGTCGACTACATGTCCGAAGAAAGGTTGTCACGAAGGAAGGTTATCTGGTGTTGGCACAATAGACAGGAAAAAATTGTGCCCGATCAAGCCTCCTATGCACAGGCTCATTTCACTGTGCTCCAACATATGGCGGAAGTTGCCCCATACTTTGAGGACCATTTAGCGAAAATCTGACAGGAGAACTTGGGGCGATCGGATATGTGGATTAACAGAGAACATAACTCTCGGTTTAATGAATGGTTCAAGAATCGTATTACAGTGTCGATGGATGTCTCAAATGAGACAGTGCGGTTGTTGGGGATGGGACCGTGTTGGGACATAGACACATGGCAAGGATACAATATTAACGGATACATGTTTTACACAGTCAAACAAGATGACAAAAGCACAGTGCAAAACAGCGAAGTTTGTATAGATGCATTCCAAGATCAAGTTGGGTCGAACACATACTACCGCCGTATTGAACAGATCTGGGAGCTGAACTACGTTAAGTTCAATGTCCCTTTGTTTCGTTGTCGTTGGGTGAATATACACAGTGGTGTCAAAGTCGACAAGGAAGGTTTCACTTTAATAGATCTATCCAAGGTTGGATAGACCGATGAACCATTCGTACTTGCGAAACAGGTCGAGCAGATTTTTTACATAAAAGACCCTACAAATAAGATGATGCACATCGTTAGGAATGGCAAGCGCTGAATTATTGGGGTTGACAACGTCGTTGATGAAGAAGAATACAACCAGCATCTTCATATAAGACCTCACATCGACCTTGACGATGATCCCCAAGAGGATGTGGTATATGCTCGTTTAGATCATACGGAAGGCATAACTTTGTGACTAATGCCTTTGTACTTATTTGTTTTGCTATTTCTTGTAATGAATGAAGTATTTTGTATTAACAAGCCTTTTGTATAAATCTTTAGTGAATTATATGAAAATAGTAATTTTTATAGTGAATTTAGTTAATTTGGTGAATCATTTAGTGAAATAAATAAATTATTTAGTGAATTATTGTACTTTATTGAATTATTTAGTGAATTATTGTATTTTACTAAATTATTTTTACTACATCTCAACAATGTTAAAATAAGAAAGAGCAAACAAATATAAAAATTAATTTTTTATATGTCAAAATGGAAAAATCTATCGGTGATGGGCCTTAAGTCAAGCCCGATAAAGATGACATCATCTCAATCGGGCTTAAACTTTAAGCCCATAACGGATAATCTCATCCATGACGTGTCTTAAGTAAAGCCCGATAGAGATGATGACAGGATCAATCGAGGTTAAACTTTAAGCCCATCACGGATGCTCTCATCGGTGATGGGCCTTAATTAAAACCCAATAGAGATGATGACATCTTTATCGGGCTTAAACTTTATGTCCGTCACGGGTGATATCATCCGTGACGGGCGTTAGATTAAGCCTGATTGAGATGATGACATCTCTATCGGGCTTAAAGTTAAGCCCGTCATGGATGTGCTTCGAAATCTTTTAGCCTAGGGCACCGATTTAGATCTACACATTACCGCGAAAAATTTCTAAACCCCCACTCACTACACATTGCCCTAGGGCCGCCCTCCCTCGTGCCCTCCTGAGCCCGATGCTGTCGTCCTCCCTCGCCGCCACCTTTGCGTCGTCGTCCCCGAGCCCGGGGTCGCCATCGTCTGATCCACCACCATCGTTGTCGCCCTCCCTCATTGCCACTGTCGTCTCTCTCGGAGCCCGCCGTCCTCCCTCGCACCCTCTAGAGCCCGACGTCGTCGTCCTTCCTTGTCGCCACCTTCACGCCGCTGTCCCTAAGCCCGGGGCCGTCGTCATCTACTCCACCACCGTCTCCGGCGCCCTCCCTCGTCGTCGCCGCCCTCCCTCGCACCCTCCCTTGCCGTCGTCTCCTAGGTAAGTCCACCGAGCACTTGGCCAACGATTTGATTTAGAGGACTTTGTGATTTCTAAGTCCTTACTCATTGTTCAGAGGACTTTGTGATTTAGCTTGTGTTTAGCCCGGGGCCATTTTGACAAGGATTTTGCCCCTATTTTGACATGAATGTTCACATATTTAGTTAAATAAAATAAGGGTAAAAACCTTATTTGTTCGGGTAGCATGTATCTTTGCATATTTAAGCCATGTACTAGTTAAATAGGTGAAGTTGAGAAGGAAGGAAGGATGCATGGGATGTCGGATGTTGGATTTTAGCTCTAAAATGAATGATTTCTATTGTGGATAGGCTTTGACTTAACATGATTTATGGTGAAGGAATTTTTATTTTATCTCTTTGCATATGTGAGTTACAAATTTTACAATTTCCATACTAGTACTAGGTTAGTTATGTTCTATTGAATTTTAGATGTAGTTTAGGTTCAAGTTCAGTGAAGTTTTAGGTCATTGCAGAAAGATAACACATTTTTATGAGTTCAATAAAATTTAGTTCACAATTTTTAGAATTAGCATGAATTTATTATGATTTTTAAAGCTATATGACACATAGTAGTATTTATTTGCTATACAAAATTTTATAAGTGTTCGCATTGCAGTATGTGCCATATTTTAAATTTTTTTGGATGTGATGTGATGTTTAGATGTGATGTGATGTGCAGTGAGAAAGGATTGGTTAGTTTTGGATTTATATGCTGAATTTTGGATAAATTATCAAATAAATTTATTGTTTTGAAAAGAAAGGAAATCCAAAGATTCAATCGGAGGAAGAGATTGGTTGAGATTATTCTTGCGTGAATTTTGAGTCCCAAAATAAAAAGAAAAAGGAGAAAAGGTGCTGCCGCTGCCGTCGCGCCTTCGGGAGGGAGGAATGGGAGATCTTATTGCAAAGACGGGATCACATCACATCTTTATTTCTTTCTTTCTTTCCAATCCCTCTTCTTCTTGCTCCTCAAGCCGCTCTCCCTCTCCTCCTCTGCTCTCCATGTCTCCATGGACCGCGATTGTTTAATTTATGAAAACATATTTTTAATAAAATTTCATAATAAATTTTTAGGTTATTTGGGATATTGGACTTGTGATTTAGGGTAATTAATTAATTTTGTATTTTTATGATTTTGTAAGTTATTTAGACGATGTCTCAGCACGCCGAACCAATGTCGGTGACAACTAATGGGTCCACAAGGACATTAACCCCTAGGAGTGGAAATAAAATCCCAAAGGAACAGTACAACATAACAGAGCTGGACCACCTAGGAGTGTTGACCGCTCCCCCGAATGTTTGCAAGAAGTTCAGGTCGATATGCGGGGTGATAGGGAGGCAGAACTTCACAATTTTGAATGATGACATCAAGCAAGTGTCGGAAGCAGAGAAGAACACCGCTTGTCTATAATTCAAGGAGAGCTTCGAATATCCCGCGCCGACGAGGACAGGCTCAAGCGGGCGACTTTCAACACAATGGGACTTGCTTGGAAAAACTTTAAGTCCAAGCCGGTCGGCGAGTACGTCTTCAACCCGAGCACTCCGAAGCCATTTGGGAACTTTGAGTTCATCACGCCAACCGTGTGGGAGCAGTTCTACGATAAGAAATCAACCCCCGAATCTTGGGCTAGAAGCGGGGCTTATCGAGCACTCTAGGCTCGGAACTTGAACCCGCATCGGCTTGGCACCACAGGATATGCCGGGAAGCAAGCGCAATGGCAGAAGGAGGATGAAGCGGCAGAGGCATCGAACACGCCGCCGCCATTTGCCGATATCTTGCACCCACGGGCAAAAAACTTGGCAAGGGCAAGGGATGTGAAGAACAACGATGGGACAATTACTTTGCCAAATGCCCAAGATCAAGTATATTGTAAGTGTCTCATCTCAATATGTTTAATTTGTTTACACAGGTCGTAATCTTGATTTAACCCGAACTCACTTGTACTGCAGAAGGAGTTGGTTGCCGTGAGGCAGTCATCGCAAGAGGCTTGCTCACATAGACGTGAGGACGACATCCTCACTCAAGTGTTGGGCACCAACGAACACTGTGGACGGACAAGGGGCGTTGCCTCCACCGTTCCCTAGAAATATGGTTTTCCAGAATACATGGGGCAGTACAAGAAGCGACCTCTCACGAAGGCCGAGAAAGATGCACGCCTTGCTAAGAGGATCTGGGAGCAGGTCAGAGCCGACCTGAGCTTTGAATTCGACGAGAAGCTGGTGTAGGTGGAGGCACGGATCAGGCAATAGAAAGTGCGGATTCCACGTGGCAACCAGTGTGGATTCCATGTGTGCCACAACATGTGGATTATATACAATGAAAAGGTGAAGACTTTTGCGAATTTGAGGTTTGTGATCTCAATTGTGATATATACTAACTACTTCGAAGTATATATATATATATGCATATACATGTACATACATATACATATACATATACATATACATATATATATATATATATAGACTAATTTTGAAGTATGTACATGTAGGAAAAATATTCAAGTCGCACCTACCGCTTCGAGGAGATTAGAGAGGAGATAGCGAGGCTTCATCGTCCGTGAGATACCGCACCCCAAGGGAATGTTTAGACTACGAGGTTAAAATTAAATGATGAACATTATTGAACATTTTCAAAATTAATGTCAAAGACATGTAATTATGTAATACTTATGTTTATATTGTAAATTATAATCTGGTCAAATGTGTATATACATGCAATGCTAAATATAAATTTGTTACAATTTATAACTCGGTTTTACAGATTTTGATGCTTACCACTTGAAGATGTTATTATGAAATATGTGAATAATGGATGTGTATGTGAATGGATGTGTGAAATATGTGAATATCATATGTGAAGACATAATTGGGTTTCCTATGAATAATTTTTTATATGAATGGGGATGCTAGAAAAGAAAATATATATCTCTGTTTCTCTCATTTTGCAGCGGACATGGCTAGTAAAGGCTTAAGGCTAGCAAAAAACATTGTTTTTTGAAAACACTCATCGATGACGGGCTTTAACTTAAGCCCGATAAAGATTATTTTTTTGTTTGGGAAACACTCATCGGTGACGGGTTTTAACTTAAGCCCGATGGAGATGACACCATCCATGACGGGCTTAAGTTAAAGTCCGATTGAGTTGTTAGTCATTCGTGACGAGCATTAATTGAGACCCATTTGAGATTATATCATCGGTGACGGGCCCTTGTTTGACTAGTCTTCTGGGTCAAACCTGTCGGTGACGGGTTTTAATTTAGACCCGACAAAGATAAATGCATTGGTGACGAGATTTTACCCGATAGAGATGACTTCTCAAATCAATGACCTTTGCATCGAAACAAGCGTTATAACCGACACAGTTGAGGGTTGTCGCTCGATTGAGATGAAGGTGACCGTTGTAGTGTACGGAGGTTTACATTTTATAACCGATGACTGACAGAATTACCATGAAATTTACACCAAAAGAATGGGCGAATCTAATTATTATGAGCCACGGTAGTGTGTAACAAAAGGTCCATTGGAGGCAGAAATGCCAGTTTGGATCTTTGACTAATTTTTAATCCGGATCACGTTGAATGTTTAAATATTATTTTAAATTATTAAATGTAGAATATTTACAAAACTCATTCATAATCGAAAACTAATTCACGAGACAAATCTAATAAACCTAATTACACCATGATTTGACGATGTAATAAGCCTAATTACGCCATGATTTAATGATGTGATGCTACAAGTAAACATTTATTAATCATAGATTAATTAGTAAGATTAATTAGGCTTAATAGATTCATTTTATAAATTATTCTCTGATTCTAGAATTATTTTTATAATTAATTTGTGTTTAGTCCATTAATTAAGTCCTTTAAATTGATGTTCAAACATTCGATATGACACGAACGTTTTAGTCTCCAATCCAAGCACCACCTAACCAGCCTGCTCTAAGAAATATGATGAATCTAACCATATCCGGTCAGAGCAGACCATACCCTCAAATCTCCAAATTTGAAGGGAACCCTCCAAAGTTACCCAAATCTCAAAATTTTAAGATAGTACTCCAGAGATGAATCACAAAACCAGCACTGCAGAAATGATGGCCCATCAAACTATGCGCATCATTTATGTGCACAACCTAGAGCAGCAAAGCAACAGAGTTCCTGCATGGATAAGGACTTTGGTACACAACATACAGATACTATACAATTGAGCAGGTACAAAGAGGCCGGTATGGCCACCTACCCCATCGAAGTCCTTACCTTTTGCTGTTCATAATCCCAGGACCTGCAAAGAGTCAGAGAAGCTGACACAATTCAAGACATGAGCACAGTCCCTCACACAGCTTAGCCATCCAATCCATCCATCCAGCCCACTGGTCCTCCAGCTCAGCTCCAAGTAAATTTCACTGAGCTGATCAGAATCCTGATCAACACAAAACAGATAGGATGTGCAGGCAGGAAAAGATTTTCTAGAAAATCTTTACTAACACTTGCCGACAAAATGCAAGCTTCCTGAATTTCATCCTGAGTGTGCCAGGTCCACTTGTCAGAGGGCAGCAAGTAAAGATCGCATGATGATTTTTTTTCTTCTTTCAATTGTACTCCTACTACCAACAGAAGGACTAGGACTTGAATGCTATTCACCAATTGAAGCCTCATCAAGCTGTTCAAGACCTCAGCAATGACAAAGTGGAGGGAAGTGAGGCCACACTTTTGACTTGGTCCTGGCAGAAAGTAGGGTGGCAGCAAATGCAAGTAAATGCACACCAGTGCTGCAGCATATGCATGCAACTGGGTACTGGAGCTAGATATGCAGAAGCTGGATACCATTTCATTAGCTATGTAGCTGGACCAATACTTGACTCTCTAGGCATCTAATTAAATAGGACAGCTAATCAAACCCGATAAACTTGATTCTTTACCACCAAAAGAGATCAATGCCTGATCCCTGTATCAGCACATAATTAGCAAGGATCACTAAACGCAAGAACCAGCCCAAGCTACCATGCAAGCTGCTCTCTAAGTCTTAGACACCGTTGTTGTTGTTGCTGCTGCTGTTGTTGTCATGCTCCTCGTTAGCGGTGAGATGATTGGTGCCATTGCCGTTACCACTAACATCGCAACTGGAGCTGTAGTAGGTATGCTTCTTGGATGAGCCCTTGCACTGGCCGGCTGGGTACTTGCTGGCATTGATCTCCAGCTTGCGTAGAGCAGCGCTGCCAAGATCGACCCCGCACATGTCCGAAAGCCTGACGAGGTAGAGGAGCACGTCGGCCAGCTCCTCCCCCAAGTGCACCTTCTCCGCCTCGTCCCAGCCGGGAGCCCCTTGGGCACCTCCCCTTTCCACTGGAATATCTCAGAGAGCTCTCCTATCTCCCCTACCTGCACAGCACACAAGAAACGGCAACAGGTTATACACAAACTATAAAGAAGACGACTGGATGAGAAAAAGATTGTTGCGCTAGCTGCCAACTTGGCTAGGGTCCTGGATTGAGCTAGATGCCGAGCTTACAGTTCCCACAATTGTTCTCTTATGGGCATCTCCTAGGTGGGGGCTGTGGGCAACACTTGGAAGAAAGGGATTCTGCTCTAGGCCTTTTGGGTTAGCCCCCACCACAATGCAGAAGAGCACATTGTGGACTGGGTGAGGTGACGTGAGTGGGATCCTGCTTAAGTCCAACTCATGCAAACTATTGATATGGATAACCTAACAGTGGAAAGGCCAAAATAGGATACATTGCATTGCAACGTGTGTATTGGCAGCAGCTATGTATGTCCAAGGTGGTCAGGATTAAAGATTTTTTATTTCCTCCTCTGTTGTACTACTGCACATATACCTTTGTCAGGAAATGGTTGGTGAGTGGATTATGTTGGTTTGAACGTGGGGGTAAGCATAAATTGTTCTATAATATTGTTTTTATCCCATTTTTACTTAGAACAAAACAAAGGTCCTTGACTAGATAGAACATTTAGAAAATAAAAAATTGGATTCAGAAAATTCTAGATACCACAAACAGTGAGGCAGAGAAAGGTTAAACCCAAACGCTGCACATAGTTCTCAGCTAAAATTTGATGAAAATAAGACAATATTTCCCTCGAAAAAAAGGATCCTCCCTATATTCAGTTTTCCAATTTTCTGAAAAGAAAAGGACACAATGCCGATTTTTACTGCCAAGTTAACATCACTTAGACTGTCATGAGACATCTCACAGACAAGGGGATCATAAAGCTCCTTTCTGTTCAGTAAAGCAGAAAAGAGTTTGTTCAAATTGACCCCTCAAAATCGACATCTAAACTTTAATGTTATATGATGCCCTCGACATACCTATTTCTAGTTGGCCTTTACCCTGACACAATCGTAGTAAGACTATGTACTTTGATAAACCTTGAGATCTAAGAGTAATGATCTGTACAAAGGCCCTTTTCAACACTATATGATGTAGGCAGATGTCATGTCCAATTAGAATAAGTGGTTTACATCAAATCATTCTGTAAAAATCATAGCCATATAAGATTTAAACAATGATATTTTAGAGCAAACATGATTAGGCAAAGCAAAGTCCCTTGCCATAGGCACATCGGTTCAGAGCCAGGCCGATCATGCCAATAGCACTCGGTCATCCATAAACCGGAGACACAGTATTACAGCGGTACATTGATAGCATTTAAAACGAAGTAATTAATGTAACAATCCGGTATTCCACTATGAACAGATCAAAACTATTACCAGCAATAGAGCGTAATTTACCTTTTACCACATATAAACATCCATCCGTCCATCCGATCATCACCCACTGTGTGAGATGACAGTGTTATATAATCACATCGTGCGATTAAAGTATTCTTGGAACACTGTTTCTTTATACATATCACAGCCATTGTACCTATGTATCTATCCCCATTTCACCCTCGTGCATGTCAAAAGTCGAAATACCATGATGGAGTACTACTATACTTGTACACTTGGTCCCAAAAGAGAAAGGCGCCATCAACCATTGAACCTTGCAAGGCCAGTACTGAAACCAACCTGAAAAGGATGATGGACTAGTACGTGCAATTCATTCTCAAACTTCGTCCCTTTTTTTTCTTTCTTGGCACCAAGAAGCCAAGAAACCCTCCCAAAATGAAGTGAATGTAAAATGAGAAAAAATAGAGAAACGAATTTGGGGCATGTGAAATCGGGAGGATGGGGAGGGTGAGGAGAAGACGAACCAGGGCGAGAAGGAGGTTCCTGGGGGAGTGGAACTGCTCCCAGTCCCTCTCCCTGGCGAAGTCCGCCATCCTCTTCCGCAGCTCCTCCAGCCCCACCGCCGCCGCCGCCGCCTTACCGTCACAAACACCGTCGCCACGGCCGTCCTCGCCCCCTCCGACCACCTCCACGCCGTTCATCTCTCTCCTTCCGCTTCTTTGGTGTGCGAGAGGGAGTAAGGGAGGAGATTGAGGACGCTATAAATAAAGAGAAGGGAAGAGAAGAGGAGGAGAGTGGCGGCGGCGCTATCGTTGGGCCGGCCAAGGCATGCCGGAGAGCTGGAGGCGGCAGGTTGATGGGTTGGTTGGGCTCCTCCGTGCGGCCCATCATGGTGTATCGTCCGCGAAAGGAAAACAAAAATTAAAACCGGCTCACATTGTCTGTCCGAGCGGTTTTGTTCTACATGACGTTGATGTCTTCGTCCTACGTAAGCAGTTTATGAAGCGTTCACACGTTATCAAGTATGCAAATAAAAAATAAAGATAATAAAGGTGGTGAACCTACATGTAAGTCTCTTCAAACAAATTGCAAAATTTATAAGTGGGACACACATGTCATTAGGGTTGGACCAAGGGTTAGATCAAAAGCTCGTGGCTTGTTAGCTCACTCGACTTGTAACTAGCTCGACTGATAATGGCTAAGTTTGGTAACCAAATCTCTAAGTCCCTGTCGAGATGGAAGCGGAATTGGATCGGAAGAACAGAGGTCGAGTCGGCTACGATACAATCGGCTACAAAGGCCAATCAGTGAGGATGAATCGGACAAGGGCGTAGATAGCCGATCTTGAGTCGAGAGAAGAAGATGGGGCTTTTCCGATGAAGGTGCTTAAAGATAAATAGAAGATTCGGTTTCCAAATTACGTGTTAAAAGAAATTGTCATCTATGAATAGGGTCATGTAATGGTAATTATATCTATAAATTAGGAATTTGTTTAGATTTTCTATTGTAATGCGGCATAGGACTATGTCCCGGGATATTGTCGTACCATGTATAGTAGATTAGATAGAAACCGTGTTTTGCACGGGTAGTTTTATTTTTGGGTATAAATAAGACCCGAGATCCCTGTAAATAACACACACAATCAATACAACTTTGGCGCATCGCCTTCTTTTTCTTCGGACGAACACTTGATCCGGCTTCGGGCTTCATCGTTTTGATCCCGTTAAGGTAAATGTTTGTCATTAGTGGTGTATCTCGTCGAATTTAGTGCTTTCATTGCTATGATACTCTAGATTTAATGATTTATGCTGCGCTAGTTATCATATATCACATATAATCTAGAACGATGTTTAGATCTGTCTTGATACCGGCCTGTTTCTGTCAAGAACCAACAGCCGATAGAGCTAGATCTAGGGGTTGGCCTAGATTATATGCGATATCTACCGTCTCGATGGGTTTACATCAGCTATAATAGATCTAATTGTTTTTTATACTTAGTGTTGCATCTTTTTGACCTATTAAGTCGTTTTTAGAGCTCTTATGATCTATTCAACTAGATGTATATGATTAGAGACAGTGCCGGGGTTTCAGCCGGCCTTATCTGTTTTAATATTCTTTTGGTATATTTACTATTAAATTTATTAAAGCCGCCTCTTATATTAAGATCTTTCTCTAGTTAAATGCCCTAAGCCAGATGTTAACGATCAAATTTGGTAGCCAAATCCCCAAGTTCAAGGTCGAATTTGAAGCGGAATTGGATTGGCGGAATAATCTGCGGAGAGGCAGAGGCTGCGTCGGCTATACTCATATCGGCTGAGTAACGATCGGCTATGAGGTCAATCGGCT
Source organism: Oryza australiensis (assembly GCA_019925245.2). Lineage (NCBI taxonomy): Eukaryota > Viridiplantae > Streptophyta > Magnoliopsida > Poales > Poaceae > Oryza > Oryza australiensis. The sequence goes on from JAIFGZ020000094.1 coordinate 216,312, forward strand.
GAGGTTGGATCGGACAAGGATAGCCGATAGCCGATGCTGAGTCAGAGGAGAAGATAAAACCGTTTCCGATGGAAGTGCTTGAAGATAAATAGAAGATTCGGTTACCAGTTTGCGCGTTAAAAGATATTGCCACCTATGGATAGAGTCCTGTAACGGTAATTGTATCTGTAAATTAGGAATTTGTTTAAACTGTTTATTGTAATGCGGCATGGGTCCTTCTCGGGATATTGTCGTATTTTAAATAGTAGTTTAGATAAAGTCCAGGGTCTGTACAGATAATGTTATTCTTAGGTATAAATAGGACCCGAGATCTCGTAAATATAACACATAATCAATACAAGCTTCGGCGCATCACCTCCTTTTTCTTCAGACGAACAACTCATCCGGCTTCGGGCTGCATCGTTTTGATCCCCAAGTTCAGGTAAATGTTCGTCATTAGTGGTGTATCTCATCGAATTTAGTGCTTCCATCGTTATGACACTCTAAATTCGATGATTTATGCTGTGCTACTTATCATATATTGCATATAATCTAGACGATGTTTAGATCTGTCTCATCATCGGCTCACTTCTGTAAGAAATTGGCAATCGATAGAGCTAGATCTAAAGGTTGACCTAGATTATATGTGATATCCACCGTCTTGAGGTATTTACGTCAACGCAATAGATCGAGTGTTCTTTTTATACTTAATGTTGCATCGGTGTTGAACTATTAAGTCGTTTTAGAACTTTCAATGATCGTTCGGCTAGATGTATTTGGCTTAGAGACAGTCTGGGTTTCATGGCCTTATCTGTTTTAATGTTCTTTTGATATTTGCTATCAGGATTGTTAAAACCGCCTCTCATATTGAGACCTTGCTCTAGTTAAATGCCCTAAGCCAGAATCAGTTTGTCAGCTACAGCCGACAGCCGATTGATCTAGATTTAGCGCACTTAGCTCAGATCAATATCTTTTCATAAGATAAATCGGAGTATTAGCCGATTCACAGTTGGACCTATGATATCGGCTAAGTTTGTTAAAGCATATATATATTATTCTGTGGTGTATTTGGGTTAAGTGGCTAATACTGTCTCAGCAACACCCGATCTATTCTAGTCACTTAGTTTAAATACACTCGGAATAGCATATATATGTAGATTGACTCCTGCACTGATCCAGAGGATCTAACTTAACACTTAATGCATATATCTCTATTTTTTTGTTGGTTAACAGATCAAACCAATCGGCACGCCTTGAAAGATAGGTAGCCGAGAAGGACTCGCACTGGAGTTAGCGGATCTCTCGAGCGCGCGTGAGAGAAATTTCTCATCAACACGCTTCTTGGCACACCCGGTGGGACTTTCTTTGTCGGCTCGGCTAGGACGCATCGACGTAGTTGACAAGATGGTCGACTCCAAGAGCCCCAATGTTTCTCGGACTATCGTGCTCGTGAAGATGGAGCAATTATCTGAAACAAGCCGATTACAAGAAGATGGTAGAAGAGCTCCAGGCCAACTACCTACGTCTTTCACTCAAACAAGATCCGGGCCGTGCATCAAAAGTACAAGTTCAGCATGGACGAACTCAAGGCGTCCTCCTCCGGCGGATCAAATGGCAAATGAAGGTGGAGGAGCCGATTCAGGAGCAAGACGATTCGGCCCTGCATAATTTGCAAGACCGAATTGATTCGGCCGTCCATCACGCACTGGTCAACCAGTGTAGCATCCTTGTCAACACCCTTAACAACATGATTGCTACTGTGGTCGATGCCAAGATAGCCGACCAGCTACAGTGGGGGCCGACGTACTTCACAGACGGCCAGTTTTCTGGTTACAGGACATTGGTCACCTAGAATCGGCCGATCCCATCGTCAGCACAACTAGGGCCGCCAGGAGGGGTCCTCAACCAGCCGAATCCATCTCAATCGGCTACAACTATCTGAAGAACCCCTCTCAATCGGCTACAAGGAAACTGCGATATAAAGCATTACGATATGTTTTGCTCGATGAAGATCTGCATTATCAGACGATTGACGGCGTGCTCCTTAAGTGTTTGGGAGCCGATCAAGCCAAAGTGGCTATCGGAGAGGTGCATGACGGGATTTGCGGCACACATCAATCGGCCCATAAGATGAAGTGGCTACTTCGGCGAGCAGGATACTTCTGGCCAACAATGCTGGAGGACTGTTTCAAGTTTTACAAGGGTTGCCAGGATTGTCAGAAATTCGGCGCCATACAACGAGCACTAGCATCGGCTATGAATCCAATCATCAAGCCTTGGTCGTTCAGAGGATGGGACATTGACATGATCGACCAGATCAATCAACCCTCAAGCAAAGGGCACAAGTTTATTTTAGTGGCAACAGACTATTTTACAAAATGGGTGGAAGCAGTCCCCTTAAAGAAAGTTGACTCTAAAGACGCAATCGAGTTTGTCAAAGAACATATTATCTACCGATTCGGCATCCCACAAACAATTACGATAGACCAGGGATCTATATTCGTATCAGACGAATTTGTTCAGTTTGCCGACGGCATGGGGATCAAGCTACTTAATTCTTCGCCGTACTACGCACAGGCCAACGGGCAAGCCGAAGCTTCAAATAAGCGTTTGATTAAATTGATTAAAATAAAGATCTCTAAGTACCCCAAGCAATGGCACAGCCGATTAGCCGAATCACTGTGAGCATATCGGATGGCATGCCATGGATTAATTCAAGTCCCTCCATACAAGCTAGTCTCCGGGCATGAGGCAGTGCTACCATGGGAACGCATCATCGGCTCAAGGCGCATTTAACTACAGGATCTACTCACAACCGATGATTATTATCACTTGATAGTGGACGAATCAGAAGACTTAGTTTTATCCAGGATGAGAGCCTTGAAAAAAGTTACAAGAGATAAAGAACGAGTAGCCAAACACTATAATAAAAAAGTTATGCCTAAATCTTTTGAAGAAGGTGAACTCGTTTGGAAATTGATACGCCGATTGGATCCAGAGACAATAAATTCGGCAAGTGGTTGCCAAATTGGGAAGGACCTTTCAAGATCCACAAATGTGTCTCTAAAGGGGCCTACATGTTAGAAGGGTTGGATGGAGAAGTATTTGGAAGGGCTCTAAATGGAAAGTATTTGAAAAAATATTACCCAAGTATATGGATCAACTGTTTGTGTTCAGCCGATTCGTGTTAGCCGATGCGTTGTGACGCACGCATCGCCTTTAGGTGATTTTCAAGCCATGTTTTTCCTCTAAGTTCCCCGTGATCGGTTAACGGTGGCCGATGGTTATGACAACAAGATACAAGTGTATTAAGCTCATAATTTTATCGACATCAAAGACATCAACGAAATTAGGGGCGATGCATATACAAAATAACATGATATCGAGGAAACGGAGCAAATTTTTCAAAATTTTTCACATCTTCAAAAGTTTAACGTGATCGGCAAACATGCATTAAGCAGGAATCAAGTAAAGTGAGAAACAATGTTAGCCGATTACGAAGTTGGACAATGTAAGCCGATTACAAGTGATAGTTAGGTTTCTTGTCACAACCCGATTTTTGTTCGAGATTAAAACTCATTAAATAAATCATTTTCCAAAAATCAAATAAAAAGGCAAAAGAAAGTTATCAAGTTAAAGTATTAGGGAAATTCAAATTTCCATTAAAAATCATGGCTAGAAATATTTTTGAAATATTCTCCATGCCCTAAAGTATTCTTTGAAATTTTCCGTGAAATTTTGGAGCTCCGAAAAATTTTTTAATGCTACAGAGAGCATTCTAGTAATTATTTAATAAATAAATTAATCACTAAATGGTGTGGATATATTTTTATTAAATGCTTTGAGTGTCCATCTATTTTCAAGAATTTTCTTGAAATTATTTGAGCAACTGGAAGTATTTATAAAAATTCCAAAACCATTTATGCGATTAATTTAAATGGAAAAAATAAATTAAAAGTCCTCTCTCTTCTCGGGCCACTTTTGGCCCATTCCTCCTTGAAGTCCGCTTCTCCTCCCTGCTTGCACGCGCCCTCCTTTTCTCTTTCCTTTCCCGGGCCGGCCCAGTGGCCACGGCCCATCTCCTCACGCCTACACCAAAAGTCTAATCTGTGTCCCTCCTTTCTCTGGGCCGATGACAGGTGGGGCCACCTGTCATCCCCTTCCTCCGGTCGACCGCCATTGCCGCCGCCGCCACAACCTCGCCACCGTGAATCCCGCCGCCTCGCTCATCCCGCTCGCTCTAAAGCCGCGCAATCAAGCCGCCGCTTCCCTTTATTTTTCCCCAAATCTCGCGCCTTCAATCGGCGTTTAAACCCCTCACGCCTTTTCCGCCGCCGGCCACCGCCTCTCCTCGCATTTTCCGCCGCCTCGGTCACCACCGCCTCTCCCGAGCCTATAAAACGCCCGTCGAGCTCCCTCTCCCTTTTTCCCAATTTTCCCGAGCCCGCCGCGCCCACACCGCCTCTCCCGCGTTGCCCCTCTCCCCGCCGCTCGCCGTCGCCCTCCGCTGAGCGCACCCATCGTTCGAGCCCCGTCGCCGAGCGCCAAGGCCGCCGCGCTTCCCGCATCCTGCCGCACCCGACCGCCGCTTCCTGCGCCGGATCGCAGCCGGAGCGCCTTGCCGCCGTGCGACTCGAGCCGCCGTCGCCATAGCCGCCTCCGGCCGCCGGTTCCCGTCGTCTCGCCGCTCCCCAAGCCGCACCGCCTCCTCCATCGGCTCCGCTGCACCCTTCCGAGCGTCGGCCGCCCCTCGGCGTCGCCAAACGCGGTCGGACGCCGTCCGCGCCGTCATCCTGAGCGCCGGCCTCCGCCTCGTTCGCCGCCGTTTGCCCCCGTCGCTTCCCACCGCGCTCGGTGAGCTGCCTCCCTCCTCCTCTCCTTTCCGCCCCGCTCCGTCGTCCTTCGCCGCTTGCCGTCGCGCCGATGGCCGCCGCCGACGACCATCGGGTCGCGTGCACCACCGCGTGTGCGTCGCCGCCGACCGTCGGCCGTCGCGCGCCTCGCCCGCCCGATCCGCCTCGTGGCGGATCGTGGCCGTCCATCCGCCGCCGCGTGGCCGCCGCGTGGCCGCCGCGCCGGCGCCACGTGTGTGCCACGTGGCGCGCTGCCGTGGACCACCGTGGACTTGGTCCACGGTGGACCGCGCCCGCCCGCGCCGACGTCGGCACTAGCGCGCGCGTCGCGCATCGGCTCGCCGACGCGTCATGCCGCTGTGCCTGCCGACGTCGCCACTCGGATCCGACATCAGCATCAACCTTTTTTCCTTTAAAAAATAAATAAAAATTGCGCAATAAATTTAATTAACTCCTAGAATTCATTTAAATGGTCCAAAACTTCTAAAATTCATATCTAATTCATTTGAACTCCAAATTGGGCCATTCAAATTGCAAAATATATCTAAAATTGAGCTCTACATGTTGGTTTACTTTTCATGTATTGTTATTTGGTTTTTATTAGTGTTTTTCCTTGTTTTGCGTGCCAGTGTGTAGTTTCCGTCGTTTCAGAGTTCGTGCTCGCGAAGAGTTCAGAAGTTGGTTGGAAGAAGCAAGGCAAGTCACACTCCCCTTGAAGCATATTGAATTTATTTTACAAATGTTTTACTGTTTGTAAATAAAATTGCATTGTTTTGCTAATTACATGAAATGATGGGATTACCTATGGGTTTGCTTGTGCCATACCCTTTTGATATCCGTCCTTTGTCAAACCTTGGGTGATAATTTGACTAGCTTTAGTAAAACTATTCGAATAGCCGTGCCCACGGTTATGGGCGATCGACCAGCTTCACCATGATTAGTCCCACCCTTAATAAATTGACTTAACAATCTAGATTAGACCAGGTGGGAATTGGTTGGGCCTGTACAACGTGGGGATAACGTTGTTCAGTGGAGGATTAATGTTGACTTAACTATTCAACAGTTTTCCCAGTTCTTGAAATAAAGTGTTTTGCAACCGCCTTTCCGCAAAGTAGCCCCAAGCCTCTCCTTGCCTTCCCTCGCATTTCTTCATTTCCTTGGTGTGGCTTGTTGAGTACGTTGGTTGTACTCGCCTTGCAATTTCTCTCGCTTGAAGTGTAGTGCTTCGAGTTAAAGACGGTGTTTGAAGACCAAGGCTCGGACCCCGGTTAAGTTTGTCTCGTGGAGTGGAGTGAAGCCCCGTTAGGATCGTCCTTCTTTTCCGCCTGTCCCCTTTTGGGTGTGAGGACTAAGTGCCTCTTTTGTAAGTATTTATACGCTTTATTTATACGTATGGATCTGTGTATTGATTTGTCATTTTATGTACCCTGGTTGATACTTGGACAGGGATTAAATACACAAAATAGTCTGGAAATTTGGGTTTGAATTTCTGGGCGTGACAAGTTGGTATTAGAGCCATCTTGACTGTAGGTTGAGTCAAATGGTCAAAACCCCTAAGGACTAGTTTTGCAAAAACCCTATTTGTGAAAATATCTCTTCTATCCCTCTGGAGTCTTTGCAAAACGATTTGTCAAAATTTCTCTCCTTTCCCCCCAACTCTCTAGTGGTTAATCCTGGAGCGCCATCCGGAAGCCAAGTCCAGTCCAAGTTTCAAGCAAGGAGTTCAAGCCGAGCAGCTCAGAGTCAGCGCTTCCCAAGGTTTCAAGCGAAGTTTCCCGGAGTTACCTAAAACCCAATCCTTCCCGGAAGAATAGTATCGGTAGTTTCTAGGTCATGTGTTGTTTGCTGTGTGCAGATGTATGGTTCACATCAGGGGAGGGGATGTGACCATATTAGGTTGTTTGCTTAATCAACTTGAACAATAAAGGTACACCCACATCAGATTAGTAATTAAGCGGACTAAGGCCTCATCTTTAGTTTAACCTCTTCTATCCCCTTTCCCTTCTTTTCCCAAGAAGATGGGTAAAGTCAAGGGCGTGTCAATAAATCAAGACCCCAACAAGTGCCATGGATCAGCTCAGAGCAACCCTGCGAGCACTCCACTCCTTTCTCCCCGGAATCCAATCCTAGCCCAGTGTAGTGGCCAATCGACACGCCGTGCCCATGATGATGCAAGTGAGGCAATGGCAGAATCAACAAGCAGCAGAGATGTTAGCCCCGGTGACTTCGCGAGTTTGTCGTCAAGTTTTCGGAGATGAAGGCACCAACCCCGCCATCAAGCCAAAGGGAAACACATGACCCTGCTGTGACTATAAGGAGCAAGGTCATGGTGTAAGACACAGACCAATGATGAGATGCAGTGTCCCCGAAGGAAGAAAGTTTCCGATCAACCAATTAGCCAGAGTTTTGGTATGCCACCATCCAACTCAAAGAAGAGAAAGGCACCAGAATGGAACATAAGATGTGCCAGCAAGATGATCGTCACTGGTACAGAGTTTACTCTCGAAGATACGGAGAAGATTCCTCGACGCCTAAGAAGGAATACTTTCCATGGTGCACGTCAGCTAACCCGTCATCTCAGGCTTTATGGCCCACCCAAGCCAAAGGATGATGAGTCAGAAGAGGTATCCTCCGATGAGGATGGGGAAGCAATCAATGAAGACGGCTGTGAAAAAGAAATGGAGCTCAAAGCGTGTACTCGCTGTGGAGAAGTGGGACACCCCGTGAGCATCCGCAACCACACCGCCCTTGTGGTGATGACACCCATGTACCGAAGAATGCCCCATGCGCAAGGTCACTTGTTTCTTGTGTGAGGGAATAGATCATGTGCCCAAGAGCCGCGTTGAATTCGGTTCTAACCAAAAACGAGAAAAACCATGGGACAACCCGACAGCGTGTCAGTCCACTTGTGGTTGGTACCATCCATGGCGATGATGCTCCCGGTCATCAACCAACTCCAACCCCGTGAAGACCACCAGCAGTAACAAAGGCATTGAAAACGAGGCTCGCAAGCCGTGCACATTTCGGTTCCGGTTGTGAGTCTGCACCTGCACGAGTGCACACCATGATAAAATGGGCCCGATTTGTTTCAACTATTGCAATCCAGGACATTATTCCAACAAATGTCCCTTTTCAAGGCCGGCAAAAGATGCTCGTCGTTGCTTCAACTGTGGGGAAATAGGACATGTACACGGAAGATGCCTAGTGCTCGTGCGCCACCATCCTTTAAATATCGGTGCTGCTCGCAACACCGTATTCCGCAAGCTGTTTTGGGCCCAGTACGCAAGGTCCAATCCAACCAAAAGGCGCCCGTCGCCCAAGGATGACAGTCATCGCCCGTGCATAAAATCTCCCCACGACGTGTTGTCGTTAATAGCACCGATAAAGGCTCTAAGGTTCACCCGCCAACCCATCCCCATGCTACAGAATTAGCAGCAGGGCAAGCAGTGCCAAGGAAGCAGTGATTCACCCTAACGGACAAGAAACGATACTCTTCTTCAGCAGGAACCGCAGCAATTGTAGGCATCACCAGGTCATGATTACCGTAAGGACCAACAAGGCACCCGTATTACCTCGGCTCGGATGTTTGGCAATCAATTGAGCAAGAGCCACACCTCAAGCGAAGGGTCTACCTACGGTAGCGCTAAGAAGGCAGAAATGTCTGTACGCGAAAGAGCACCTCGTTGGAACACCAGTATGTAAGCATGGGCAGATCAAGTCAATCAGACCAGAATCACAGGAATAAAAGTCACACTGGTCAAGACGTCTGCTAGTCAAGCCGACAACAGTCTACAAGTGTGTAATCCTTAAGGAAGTTTACGCTTGTACATAGAAGTTTCATGGCAAGTTATGTAATAAGAAGGGATTATGGAATAAAGACTGGGATGCACAGTCTCTCTCCTGTTATGATTCATCTTGAACATCCCAAAAGCAAGTTAGCTTGTGTGACTGTCAATGTTATATGAAACCTAGAGTTTCACTCTCCGCGCTGATTTCAGTTTTGGTTAGGCCTCAAGACAAAATTGCTAAAAACAAGAAGTAAACGGTCGATCAAAGATGTGTGAAGGGTTAGACCATTGAAACCTTTAACCTCAGGAGATACATCAAAAGGGTCGTACAATGGATACCTGAAGGGTATGGGAAGGTGCACAAAATGTTCGAGTGGAACATTATATAAGGATTACTGGAATCCCATAACCTTTAAAGTCGTAAGGACGTGGTGATTGGCAATAACACCTTAGTGGTGTGAACACAGATCAAGGAAATGCTAATGTTCAGACCACAGTAATATTCAGCTGATGCGACCTCCTTAAAAGTTAGAATTAGGGAGACCTCAAGGAAATGAGAAGAATGACGAAAGTTCAGTAATGACATCATGGGACAAACGTCCGAACTCTCAATCTTGTAAGTTTCACCAGAAAGCACAAAGTGTAGCTGCCCCCTACCAGTGAATATGGATCAGGAATGGCTATCCTTAGTTCAAGGCAACCATTCCAGTTCTCGAAAACCACCTTGATGTCTCTCAGAGAACGACATTAGAAAATTCCCCATCATTCTACTCAGAGTCAAATGGATCCAAATGTCAGGCTAAGAACATCCACCCACCCAAGTATGCTATGGAAAATTCGTCACGGTGAACCACCTCTACTAAGGGTTAAAAGTGAACTTGTGAGATCAACAATAGGAATCATTGGTTGTTTCAAAGGCGCTCTCGACGGTTCATCGGCTTCATCAAAGTTTGGGGACTGTTAGCATTCAAAGTTAGACAATGATACGAGAACCAACGAAATAAGAATTTGCTAGAGAACCATTTTGATGTGGTTTGGTAAAGTGGCCGTGTTCGTTCCACAAGCCGCCCACCGAACAACCCGCAAAAGGTTGATTGCCTTAGTGAAGCCAGAAGCAGAAGAGACATGTCAGTAGCTACAACTAATGGGAAAGTCAATCAAGAGTCAGGATGCTCGATAAGTGGTATGAGAGTCACCCTTTCGGAAGGATTCCCAATCATTGATTGAGTGTTGAGTTTCAAAAGTCCAGGAATAAAAGTGCACGATCTTTGCCTCTTTTCAATCGACCAAAGGAGGATCCCACTTGTAAAGTCAAGGTTCTTATAAATCGAGAGATGAGGGACAAACCAAAAGATGGTAGTGCTTTTGTTCGTGGTCGTGCAAAAGCATGGATACTCATTGTAAAGGTGAACCGAAATCACTTTTATCGGGAACTCCCTATCGTCAATTGAAAGATATATTCTAGGCCTTCCGGAATAAAAGAGATTTGTCGATTTCGTTTCGAGGGAATGACAAAGAATCGCTTCTACCGATCCAAGTTCCCTATAAATCGGATAAGTCAACTATTACTAAGGGCGTAGCCTCATCACCGTAGTCGATGAAAGCCCATCTACCCCGGTGAAGTGAGCTTGAAGTCAAATTCGATTTACCCAGAATCGTTTTGCCCGAGGTTCAACCCTATGAAGCAAGGTCATAATCAAAGGAGTCCGTTGCGAGCCATTAGCGAGTTACATCAATTCTAAGTTAACAAGCTCAAATCTAAGGCACACGCCAAGCGGTCATGTCCGCAGTTTAGCCAAAAGAAGCAATATCACAAGGCACACGCAATTTAAGGGCCGATCAAGCGGTTCTTTGAAAAGCCTATCGTCCGAGTCAACAGCAGTTCGAAGCGGAACTCAGAGTCTGTGGTTCATGAAAGTCAATTTCAAGGTTTCCAGAACAACTTCGCCGGTCTCGAGTCAAAGTGGATCCCTAGAATGCGTAAGAGGTTGTTGTTAAGTGTGCGGCCTAAGGGAAGAAAAATCTTACCGCCTCTGCGACGGATCAAGGTCGAGTGATCATGACCAGCTAGTGAAGTTTTGGCAAAGGCAGTAAAGCACAAAGTTTGGTGCCGTAGGCTCACCGTCCGAGTTCGGTCGGTTCCGTCAAGTGAGCCAAAAGAAAACCGTAGAAGTCAGCTGGCCAACCCAATCCAACCTTACCCTTTTTCTTTCTAGCCCCGAATCTCGGACGAGATTCTGTAAGGGGGTAGATTTGTCACAACCCAATTTTCGTTCGGGATTAAAAATCATTAAATAAATCATTTTCCGTAAATAAAATAAAAAGGCAAAAGAAAGTTATCAAGTTAAAGTATTAGGGAAATTCAAATTTCCATTAAAAATCATGGCTGGAAATATTTTTGAAATATTCTCCATGCCCTAAAGTATTCTCTAAAATTTTTCGTGAAATTTTGGAGCTCCAGAAAATTTTTTTAAAGCTACAGAGAGCATTCCAAGTAATTATTTAATAAATAAATTAATCACTAAATGGTATGGATATATTTTTATTAAATGCTTTGAGTGTCCATCTATTTTCAAGAATTTTCTTCAAATTATTTGAGCATCGGAAGTATTATAAAAATTCCAAAACCATTTATACGATTAATTTAAATGGAAAAACAAATTAAAAGTCCCCTCGTTCTCGGGCCGCTTTTGGCCCATTCCTCCTTGAAGTCCGCTTCTCTCCGCTCGCGCGTGCTCCCTCCTTTTCTCTCTCCTTTCTCGGGCGGGCCCAGTGGCCACGGCCCATCTCCTCGCGCTTGCGCCAAAAGTCTAATCTGTGTCCCTCCTTTCTCAGGGACGATGATAGGTGGGGCCCACCTGGCATCCCCTTCCTCCGGCTCGATCGCCATTGCCGCCGCTGCCGCAACCTCATCGCCGCGAATCCCGCCGCCCCCGCTCATCCCGCGCTCGCCCTAAAGCCGCGCAATCAAGCCGCCGGCTTTCCCCTTTATTTTCCCCCAAATCTCGCGCCTTCAATCGGCGTTTAAACCCCCCGCGCCTTTTCTGCCGCCGGCCACCGCCTCTCCCCGCATTTTTTGCCGCCCTCGGTCGCCACCGCCTCTCCCCGAGCCTATAAAACGCCCCCGCCGAGCTCCCTCTCCCTTTCCCCAATTTACTTGAGCCCGCCACGCCCACACCGCCTCTCCCGGCGTTGCCCCTCTCCCCGCCGCTCGCCGTCGCCCTCCGGCTGAGCGCCACCATCGTTCCGAGCCCCGCCGCCGAGCGCCAATGCCACCGCCATGTTCACCGTGTCCCGCCGCACCCGGCCGCCGCTTCCGCGCCGGATCGGAGCCGGAGCGCCTTGCCGCCGTGCGACCCGAGCCGCCATCGCCATGGCCGCCTCCGGCCGCCGGTTCCCATCGTCTCGCCGCTCCCCAAGCCGCACCGCCTCCTCCATCAGCTCCGCCGCACCCTTCCGAGCGCCGGCCGTCCCTTGGCCGTCGCCAAACGCCGCCGGACGCCGTTCGCGCCGTTATCCTGAGCGCCGGCCTCCACCTCGTTTGCCACCGTTTGCCCCCGTCGCCTTCCCACCGCGCTCGGTGAGCCACCACCCTCCTCTCCTTTCCGCCCTCCTCCGCCGTCCTCCGCCACTCGCCGCCGCACCGATGGCCGCCGCCGCGACCATCGGGTCACGTGCGCGCCGCGTGTGCCGTCGCCGGCCGTCGCCGGCCGTCGCTACCTCTCGGCCGCCCGATCGCCTTGTGGCAGATCATGGCCGTCCATTCGGCCGCCCGCGTGGCTGCCGTGTGGCCGCCGCGTGGCTGCCGCGTCGGCGCCACGTGTGCGCCACGTGGCGCGCCCGCCCGTGGACCGTCGTGGACTTGGTCCACGGTGGACCGGCCCATGGACCGCGCCGCTGCTGCGGCGCGCCCCTAGCCGCTGAGGTCAGCCCTCGGCTGCTGACATCAGCATCAGCCTTTTTTCCTTTAAAAAAAATAAAAATTTCGCAATAAATTTAATTAACTCCCATAATTCATTTAAATGGTCCAAAACTTCTAAAATTCATATCTTATTCATTTGAACTCGAAATTGGGCCATTCAAATTGCAAAATTTATCTAAAATTGAGCTCTACATGTTGGTTTACTTTTCGTGTACTGTTATTTGGTTTTTATTAGGGTTTTTCCTCGTTTTGCATGCCAGCGTGTAGTTTCTGTCGTTTCGGAGTTCGTGCTCGCGAAGAGTTCAGATGTTGGTTGGAAGAAGCAAGGCAAGTCACACTCCCCTTGAAGCATATTGAACCTATTTTACAAATGTTTTACTGTTTTCAAATAAAATTGCATTGTTTTGCTAATTACATGAAATGATGGGATTACCTATCGGTTTGCTTGTGCCATACCCTTTTGATATCCGTCCTTTGTCAAACCTTGGGTGATAATTTGACTAGCTTTAGTCACTTACATGACTTTTGCTAGAATTATATGCTTAGCCATGCTTATTTACCACTAGCTCACTAAATGGGATAATCACACTATCTAAACTTAGTTCAGTTGAGCTGCAAGCTCGAAACACCTGGCCATGTTTTATTGGTCGTAATATCCCAACTAAAATATGACTAAATGGTGGGCTGTGGGTGCATGGTTTTGGCTTGTCGCACCCATGGCAATTAAGGACCGGTTCATGGGAAACCCTGAAAGACATAGAGTGTTTACCACAAGCAAGAATGGGCAACTGCTGGATCCGTAGTATAGCTTTTCCCTAGCTGACGATCCGTGGAGAGGGTGGGCATGATGGAGTTTCAGTCGGCCCCGGTATAAGGGTTGTTGGGCTGCCGGATTCACCGCGACACTCGGGGGGGCTGCCCACATCCCAGGGACCGGGAGTGGGGGCAAAACCTTGGTGTGGATTCACTTGGTTAGGGGGAGTTATGCTATAGGTCTTGTCACGATTTCCCCCTTTGCGGTATCGTGGCGATACTTCGGGGCATGGCAACATGTGTGGAATTGTGTCTTGTGGGTAAAATAGCACACCTCTGATTAGAGTAAAACTATTTGAATAGCCATGCCCACGGTTATGGGCGATCGACTAGCTTCACCATGATTAGTCCCACCCTTAATAAATTGACTTAATAATCTGGATTAGACCAGGTGGGAATTGGTTGGTCCTGTACAACGTGGGGATAACGTTGTTCAGTGGAGGATTAATATTGACTTAACTATTCAACAGTTTTCCCAGTTCTCAAAATAAAGTGTTTTGCAACCGCCTTTCCACAAAGTAGCCCCAAGCCTCTCCTTGCCTTCCCTCGCATTTCTGTATTTCCTTGGTGTGGCTTGTTGAGTACTTTGGTTGTACTCAGCCTTGCAATTTCTCCCCCTTCAGAAGTATAGTGCTTTTGAGTTGAAGACGGTGTTTGAAGACCAAGGCTCAGACCCCAGTTGAGTTTGCCTATGGAGTGGAGCTGAAGCCCCGTTAGGATCGTCCTTCTTTTCCGCTGGTGTCCCCTTTTGGGTGTGAGGACTAAGTGCCTCTTTTGTAAGTATTTATATGCTTTATTTGTACGTATGGATCTGTGTATTGATTTGTCATTTTGTGTACCCTGGTTGATGCCTGGACAGGGATTAAATAAACAAAATAGTCCGGAAATTCGGTTTTGAATTTCGGGCGTGATACGAATTTACAAGTTTGGCCCTAACCATTACAGCCATCGCGCTTAAGGAAGTCCTTTATGGCCGATATTGCCCTGCGGCGGATCATGTCTATTTCTTCTATGGCCCTCGCGTCGTGCATCGCTCCCAGATCGGCTTCGTCGCCCGGCCATGTCCGATAAGTTAGACACGGCTGCCTTGATCTTTGCACGCTGATCTTCTATCTCTTTCGACAGGCCGGCCACGCGTTGTTCTTTGGCCGTGATGTCAGCATCGACGGTGGCAAGCTCGGCTATCAGCTCTTCCCGGCGTTTGTGAAGCCGGTCGAGTTCCACAATCGGCTCAGTCTTCGGGCGTCAAATTTGGCTTTTTCGACGGTGATGTCTTGCCATGGCCTTGATAGTGGCTTCCAAAGCTTTGTTCTCACGGCGAACGGCTATCCTTTGTCCGCTCATTCAAGTTTTTGCCGATGCGCCTCCAAAAAGTGGTCGGCATGATGGTGTCAGCCAACTGGTCTGGTAGCCGATCTTGGATATCCTCGAACCGACTATGGATGGAACCGCAATCGGTGACCAAGAAGTCCAGAGAGCACTCTAGCCGTTTGGCTATGTCTGCCAAGATGGCTTGTAGCCCATCATCGATACGACCACGGTCTTGTCGACGCTCTCGTCGGGATCGAGAAATTCTAATAGATCAACGTCCGTGAGATCGGCAGACGCAAGATTGGAAATTGGTTAGAGAGCCGACATAACTAACAAGCCAATTTGTAAAGTTGAGTGAGGCTTACTCAGATAGCTGGGACTAACGTAGCCACGTCCTCAGCATCATCGGCACGCGCGGCCATCAGCGTCGGCTCCCTCGATGCATGAGGGGCAGGAGTTGGAGCGCGAGGGGGCTGTAAAAAGATGTGAGTTTAAATTCGTCCGTGCCAGTGAAAAAGGAGTGAGGATTGAGCTTACCGAGGGATGGGGAGCCGTTTTCTTCCTTGTAGCTAACCTCTTGACCTGTGGACGCCAAAAGCCGATAAGTTGCAATGTGAAAAGGTGAAAAGATGGCAGGATTGGGCAATAAAAACACTTACCGGTTGAGGACGTGGGATGCGTCTCGGAGGGCTTGGAGTTTGCTCAGTGGTTTGCTCAGCCGATGGAGTTGGGGCGTGCTTATCGGAAGAACTTGATTCGGCAGAGTAGCGTTGACGGCCTCCTCCATCTCCTCATCTCTCACTTCTTCTTCAAGGGCCACATCCACGTCTGGATCGACGGGGCAAGTCATCGGCAGGCTGTCCTCGGCTTCTTTGAAGCGCGTTTCTTTTTCTCTGCAGCTGGAGTAGCTGCAGCCAATGGTGCCGCCCTCTTTGGCCGATGCAGCGGCGCACGGGTCTGGCCTTGGAGTAAAGTACCAACTTTTGGTGCTTGGTAGCCGACGATGGACGGGGCCAGCCCACCACTAGATAACAGCCCAGGGGCGTACTGGATGGCCACCCCTATATTGCTTGTGTGCGGGGGAGAGGAGTCGGTTGTCTGCAAAAGGATTGAAGCATAATCAGCCGATGATATAGAGAGGGATTGAAAGAATAGAGTAAGATAAGGAAAAGGATATTTACCGATGGGGTCGTTTCTCGGATCGACAATGGTCGTACATAGAGGCCGATTGGTGGAACAAGTGTTGCTTCCATTCATTCCACCATCTGAAGATCGACGTTCTCCGTTATTGCCGATCAATGTTCTCAATGCCGCCTAGAGGGGGCCTGGGTATATTGAGCAGCCGATTCATCATAATGTCACCCTCGATCTTGCCTCCGGTCCGGATCTTGTCTCGGTAATACAGCCGATCGGCGGTACCGACCCATACCCAATTGCCTTGCGGCCACCATCGGATGATAAAATTCGTAGGACTTTTGAACGTTGCATCCTTGGTGGATGCCTACTAGAAGTATGCAGGGTGTGATGGCCGATGTATAGATTTCCCCGGCTTTTCATAAGTTTCATAATTAAGTTCATCCAGCCAAAGATCATCGTGAGTTAAAATTTTTCAAAGTCCGTATAGGCAAACCATATCCTTGAGGTGCTTGGGAAGCCGCCGCAAGTTGCCAAACCAATCTTTGAACCGATCGACCGTCGCTTGGATCCGGGATAGGTTGCCGCTGCCTCCCATATGATAAGCATCGACGGGTTATTACTTCTTCATCATCTTCGAATCTTGGCTCGATCAAAGGGAAACCGGCCTTCAGCTGGGATGGTTTTTCGCGACAGTGGAGATGAAGGTTTAACTATAATTGTAATAGCCACCGAGGGCCCTCCCGTGTTGACGGCTTGTTGAGAGGCTAGTCGAGCCGATGCACCGCTCAACATTTGGTACAGTAGCCGAGCGTGTATTTCCCTGAGGTACTTGCTTCTTGCTCACTAAGGCTTCGGCTACGTGTTGCCGCTGCTTGTAGGCCCACGCTCGACCCAAAGAAGATATATTTTTTAGCCACATAAACAAAAAGGTAGTGTGTTCTCTCTCGTGATTGGGCCATCCTTCATATTCATAGAAATGAATCCACTCCAACCCCCTATGCTTTTGGTCCTGAAGTTATGAGAGCACTCGATATTGAGGCCGGTTGGGACAACTATGGATGTTATGTCCAACCCTGTGATCATTACTATGTCCATGAGGGTTGGTGTCATCGGCCCCTACTTAAAAAGGAACGCATTTAGCGTATCCGACCGAAATAGGTGCAGTCGATAAGAGAAGTTCTGTGGAGATTATGGCAATCGGATACCCACATGGCAAGCTTATCCGACTGGAGATACGGATAGGTTACGCCCTCTAATTATGTAAACCGACTATGACTTGGGTATTACGTTGCCGGTTAGATAAGGCAACGGCTCATAGTCACGGTTTGGTAAGATTGAGGAAACCGACTTAGAATAAGATAAGGTTTCCGACTTGTAAACCCGTCCCCCGGGACTATATAAGGGGGGTAAGGGGCGTCCCTTGAGGGATATGATATGCTAGATGAGCTATCGACTTTAGGAGCAACAAATCTTGAGATCAATATACACTCGGCGGATCGAATCCCAAACAGAGTAGGGTATTACCTCACGAGAGGGCCTGAACTCGTCTAAACCGTGTTTTCCACCTAACCCATCGAGCTTGGCGATCTTGATCGCACCCCAAATTTCTATTGCCGAAACCAAGTTTCGACGCTTGGCGCGCCTGTAGGGGCCCACGCGTCAAGATTTCTTATTCAACCTCGCCGGCGAGCACGATGGGATCTTCTTCAGCATCGACGACTTTGCCAACGAAGGATTCAACAAGCTCTCCTTCCCGACTCGGATTCGGACCGCCGGGAGGGGAACCCACTCGGCGCCGTTCGGCTACCGAACAACGCCGAAATCTACGACATAGCTTTGACTTCCAAGATGGAGTCCATCCACTCGAAGGAAGAACCCACTCGGCGCCGTTTGGCCCGCCGAACGCCGCCGAGATCTACACCACCTTCTCACCTCCCCATCGGAATCAATCTACTCGGAGGGAGGAACCCTCTCGACACCATTTGGATTGCCAAACGCCGCTGAGATCTACTGCAAACTCCTCTTCCCCGAGTCCAGATCGACCCACTCGGAGGAACCCCCGTCATCAAGCTATGACTCGGACTGGAACGATCCAGATTCGAGCCACCCGGGCTCAAGGGAAATCGCTGTCATCCTCCAACCGTTCGGGGTCATGCTCATCCGTGGAGCTCGATGAGTACCTCAGCTCTTCAGGCTTCGGCAATCTCTACGACATCCCCTCGGACGAGGCCAACGACTCCGACTGCGACAAGGACTATGAGCCGAAGTGCTTCGACGTTCTAATGGCTGAGGTGGCCGAGACCGACTCAGCCATGGCCCGCAGGGTCGCAGAGGAAGAACAAGCCAGGCTTGAGCAGGAGCGCAAGCTGGCAGAAGATGAGAAGAGGCGGAAGGAGGAAGTCGATAGGAGAAAATGGGACCTGAGGGCGACTGGACGATCCGCTCGGGAGGCCATACTTCAGACGCGAGTCTACAACACCAATATCTTCCAAACGCCTCAACAGAACGCCGTTGCCGCCCTCACCCTCCTGGACACTGTAATCGAGACGACTCCCGCCAACGTGACACCAATCCTGGACAAGATCAAGACCATCGTCGTGGCCACAGCCAACTGCTCTCCCTCCACCTCAGCCCGAAGGCCGAGTGAGTCCGTGCAGAAACGCCCGACAGAAGTCGGCTTCCGCCGCTGCGGTCGAAGGACTACAGGAGGCCCGAACAGGATCGGATGGCCACTAGGTCAACAGACCCCCGCCATGAGGCCACGCGGAAGCATCAAGAGCAATCGGCCGATTCCCGCGAGAAGCGGCATGGACAACCACCCGTTCACAACCGGGTCCGCCGCAGCAACAACTTCGACTACCGAAGCAGCCTGCCAAGGACCCCGCCGAGTGATCTGCGAGAAGTCCTTGACCGGCGCTATCAAGAACGAGACCAGCGCTCCCACGAAGATTGAAGGGGATCGCCCGACAGCAACGACGATGGAGTACCTGCATTCACTCGGGACCTACGCCGAGTGCACTGGCCGAGTGGCTTTAAGCCGACCGGAATCGAGAAATACGACGGGAAGACCGACCCTGAGTCATGGCTAACCGTGTACACCCTCGCCATCCGTGCAGCAGGAGGAGACAACAAGGCCATGGCCAATTACTTGCCTGTTGCCCTCGCCAACTCAGCCAGGAACTGGCTCACAAGCCTGCCAAGAGGCTCAATCGGCTCGTGGAGCGAACTAAGGGACCACTTCATCGCCAACTTTCAGGGCACTTTTGAGAGGCCTGGGACCCACTTCGACCTCTATAATGTCATCTAGAAGCCAGACGAGCCGCTGAAGGACTACATCGAAAAGCGCAACAAGATCCCCAACATCACCGACGACATCATCATCGCCGCTTTCCAGAAGGAAGTCCGTGATGAACTGTTGATCGGAAAGTTTGGGCGCAAGCCACCAAATACGGTGAAGCAAATGTTCGAGACAGCGAACTCCTATGCCAAGTCCAGCGACGCGATCAAGGCGGCGCGACAAGACCGGCCTAACAGAAGGGACGACAAGCAATCGGGAGGAAGCCGGCATCCTAAGAAGGATAATGGCAACAACAACCAGGGCCAGAAGGACCGCAAGCGCCAGCCTGAGGACCTGGTCGCCACAAAGTCCAATTTCCAACGCCGTCCCCGAGTCGCGGCCTACGATACGATCATGAACGCCCAATGCACGCATCACCCAAATCACAAGCATGCGGCCGAGGACTGCTTCATTTTCAAACAGTTCGAGCAATACGCGACACAAATTTAACAAGAAGCCGATCGACAAAGCCGGCCCATCGTGGACCAAGAAGAACAACCCGACTAGAAATACGGAGCCCTTTCAAGACCCCGTAGGCGAGTTGAATCACATCTTCGGGGGGGCGCAAGCTTATGTGTCCAAGAGGAAGCAGAAGCTAACCGACCGCGAGGTCAACGCGGCACAACCTGAGGTCCCACAATATCTACGATGGTCGGAGGTGGCCATCACGTTCGACCGCTCGGATCATCCTGACCGAGTGGTTCACCCGGGGCGGTATCCCCTAGTACTAGACCCGATGGTTCGCAACATCAAGCTGAAGCGCATCCTCATCGATGGGGGCAGCGCCCTTAATATCCTGTTCGCCAAGACCCTGGACGAGATGCAGATCCCAAGAGCCGAGTTGAAGGCAAGTTCGGCCCCTTCCACGGAGTTATTCCGGCTGTCATCCACGCCACTCGGGCACATCGCCCTTCCAGTCACCTTCGGAGTTCGAGAGAACTTCCTGACGAAGAACGTCACTTTCGAGGTGGCCGACTTTGAGACAGCCTACCACGCAATCATCAGAAGGCCTGCACTCGCCAAGTTCATGGCGATACCACACTATACCTACCTCTGCATGAAGATGCCCAGCCCCAACGGCGTCATCACCATGCGCAGCGACATCAAACAAGCCTTCACTTGCGATAAGGAAAGCTGCGACATGGCCCAATCTCGTGAGAGATCACGTGGCCAGAAGAAACCGATTGGCTGCATCAACTTTTGGAGAGGGCGAAATCCCCGAAGAAGATAGCCAAATCAGACAAGGCGACGCCAAAACGAAGAAAATCTCCCTTGATCCATCGGATCCTTCCAAAACCGCTGTAATCGGCGCTGAGCTAGATCCTAAATAGGAAAGTGCGCTCGTCACCTTCCTCCAAAATAATAAAGATGTTTTTGCTTGGAAACCATCTGATATGCCTGGAATTCCTAGGGAGGTGATCGAGCACTCTTTACATGTCAAAGATGACACGAAACCTATCAAACAATGATTATGCCATTTTGCTCAGGATCGAAAGGATGCCATCAAGGAAGAACTCGTAAAGCTCTTAGCCACCGGTTTCATCAAAGAAGTTCTACATCCCGACGGGCCGGCTAACCCGGTCCCGGTCCGAAGAAGACGGGCAATGGCGCATGTGCGTTGACTATACCGACCTCAACAAAGCCTGCCCCAAAGATCCATTCGGGTTGCCTCGCATCGACCAAGTTGTGGACTCGACAATGGCCGCCAACTTCGAGTTTTCTGGATCGCTACTCGGCTACCACCAAACCAAACTTGAAGGAATCCAACCGCCCGAAAACATTGTTCATCACGTCGTTTGGAGCTTCCGCTACGTCACGATGCCCTTCGGCCCGAAGAACGCCGGCTACGTATCAGCGCATGATCCAAAGATGCTTTCAAACGTAGATCGGAAAACATGGAACCTTACGTCGACGATGTTGTCATCAAGATCAAGCAAAAGGAAGACCTGATTGCCGACTTAGAAGAAACCTTCGCAAACATTCGGGCCTTAAGAATGAAGTTGAACCCGGAGAAGTGCACTTTTGGCGTGCCATTAGGCCAACCGCTCGGCTTCATGGTGTCCCATCGCTGCATTGAAGCTAACCTGAAAAATCAACGTTATCCCGAATCTGAAGCCCCCGAGTAACCAGAAAGATGTCCAGAAGCTTAACGGCTGCATGGCGGCGCTAAGCCGATTCATCTCTCGACTCGGCGAATGAGGTATGCCTTTCTTCATGCTACTGAAGAAAACTGATGACTTCCAATAGACTACGGAAGCCCACAAGGCCTTTGAAGATTTCAAAGAATTTCTCACGACACCACCCGTCCTAGCCTCACCTGCGCCTCGGGAGCCCCCGCTACCGTATGTCTCAAAGAACTCACCAAGTGGTCGCACAGCTCTTGTTGTGGAGCGCGAAGAAGAAGGACGAGTCCAACGATTCGAGGCCAATCTACTGCTAGCAAAGCATCGCAGGAGCCAAAATTCGCTACCCTCGTGTACAAAAATTGATATATGGTGTTCGATAACCACGAGGAAATTGGTGTCACGCCCTAAATTCATACTGTAATTTCGCAGCCTAATTTGTGCATTACATCCTCGTCCAGAATCAGCCGAGGTACACAAATCGACGTTATTGATAATACGTAATCCTGCGTCTTAGAAACAATATAAAAGAGTTACACAAATGCAAATGGAAAGGAAAAACCGACTTAAGCTAAACTTGACGCGAGCGAAGCGGAACACCAACTCCACAGCTAAACCTTGACGAGAACAAGCCTACACCTCCTGAGACCTCGCTCTCAACCTCTCGGCACCGAAGGGGGAAAAGAAGCAAGACTCGAGTACAACCACCGTACTCAACAAGTCACACCTAAAAGGGGACATGATGCAAGATAAATAACAAGGAAAGGTCAAGGGCTCAATTTGCATAAACAGCGTTTGCAAGATATAATAATAATATTTGAAGACAAGAAACAAGAGTAATATTTAAGCAAAGATAAATAAACACCGTCCAACGCTCAAACCACGTTGCAACAGCCCATCCATCCACCTCGCACTAGTCATGCTTCAACATTTCATTCAAATAAAATAAATAAGACTAATCAAGGTGAATCTGGGTCGATCGCCCGTAACCGTGGGCACGACTATTCGAATAGTTTTTACTCGATCGAGGTGTACAATCAGTACCCACAAGACACAATCCCACAACACGTTACCGTGCGCCTATGCCCCACCACGGTGCCCCGAAAGGAATTGTGACAGACCCTTCACATAACCCCTCTAATCAATCGTACCACACCAAGGTTTCGCCCCATTCCCATCGGCAATGGGCAGCCCTCTAGTGCCGCGGTGAATCCTAAGCCGATCAACCCTTAAAACCGGGCCGACCCAACTCCATCACGCCCACCCTCTCTCGGGATACGTTAACTAGAGAATTTACGCTACGCTGCACCCACCATTACCCATGCCGGCTTGTGGTATGCACGGCATTTCTTCCAGGTTTCCCGAGAACCGGTCCTTAATCGTCATGAGCACGCTAACCAAAGACCAACCATGTGCTCACGACCCACCTTTTCATAATTCAATATTATTAAAAACAAGGTCATATCTTAATATCAACTAAGGTCAACTTTAGTAATAAACTTGATTAGTGTGATTCCCTTAAGTGAGCTAGTTGCGCTAAGCATAACTAAGCAACCTTAAACTATCATCTAGTCACATTGGACCCCAAGTTATCAATGGTATAAGGTAAACAATCCTATAGTTGAGTACAATAGGTATAAACATCCCATGAAATGACATTCTAAATCATATGCAAAAGATTTGAACGAAAAGAGGTATTTACATAAAATAGGTATAATATGGTCAATGTAAGGTATGACTTGCCTTGCTCTGGAGATCGAGGAACCTCGGCGACTACTCAAGAGAACGGGCTCGCCGAAAACTCCTGGATCTACACGACAAACAAAGCACTCAACAAACATCCTAAAAGTCTACTGAAACAGCACTGAAAAGTATTTTTAATGGATTCTTGACATTTTTCTGGATTTAATGAAATTTGAATGGACTAAAACGGAGTTCGGATTCAAAAGATATGAATTTTAGAAGTTTAATTGCGATTTTTAAACTAAACAGAAAAGATTAAATTATTTATTGCGCAATTAAGTCCGTGGTGACGCTATCCACGCGCTGCTCGTGGCTGACGCCAAGCATGATGTCGGGCGGGCCGGGCGCGCCCTAGGGCCGACGCCGCCGCACGGGACGCGGAGTGGGGCGGCTGGCGCCGGGATTGCCGCCACGTGGCGCGATCCGAGCGGCGTGACGACGCGACGGACAAATGCGGATCCGATCCGTGGACGGACGGCGTGACCGTCCGATCCGCAAGATCGGACGGCACGCAGGGAGCGGCGCTAGGTTAGGGTTAGGGTTTCACGGTGGTGGCGGCGGCGGCGGGATGGCCGCTGAAGCGGCGGCGGATCTGGCTGCGACGACCCAAGGAGCGGCAAGGCGGCGGCGACCGCGGCGACGACTCCGGCAGCGGCGGCGACGAGCCCGGTGAGCGGCGGCACGCGCGCGGAAGAGAAAAGGAAACGAAAGAAAACAAAATAAACCGGGGAACGGCGGCGAGCTCACCGACGGTGAAAACGACGGAGACGGCGGCGATTCGGGGCTAGAATCGACTCGCGAACAAAGGGGGAAACGCGGCGGAGCTCGAGGGAGTTTTAGCTGGGGAGAGACGAGATCGAACCGGGCACGGATACGGCGGGATAAGGTCACCGACGCTGGACTCTGGAAAGAGAGGGAGAGATATCCGGTGGTCGTTTCGGGCGACGCTCGGCTGCTTTCCAAGCGGGAAAAGGGGCACGGGTGCAGACGGCGCTGGCGGAGTCCGGCGGCGACCCACGCGGCGCGAGGCGCGCGGAAACGGCGCGAGAAAGAGACGGGCGGCGCGCGCATGGCGCGGCGGCGCTGGGCTGGCCGGTGCGAGGAGGCGGTTCCGACAGGGGCCCACTGCCGTGCCCGCGGCGCAAGGGAGGGCGCCGGACTTTGCGCGGGCGCGCGGCTCTTGGGCCTTGGCCCACGGTCGAGGAGGAGCGGCGCGCGGAACTGGCCGACGGCCCGTTACGGGCGATTAAGTGAAAACCGTACGGCCGGTACGGAAAAGGAAAAAGAAAAAGAAAAAGAAAAAAAGGGATTTAGGGACTTAATTAAATTCTTGTTTTCTTATTTAATTGATTAAAAATACTTAGAGTGCTCTAAAAATTCCAAGAAAATCGTTAGCGTATTTTGACATGAAGAATTCAAGAAAAATCCTACCATGTCATTTCCATTTATTAATTACATTTTAAAATTATAGGTTGACTCTGTGTTAATTTAGAAATTCCGATTATTTCTGGTAAATTATTTAAATGAATTAGGGAAAAACCCAGATGTGACAACCTACTCCCTTAAACGGAATCTCGACCCCGAGATTCTCGAGGCTCGCGGAAGAGGTGCGGGTGCGCGGCCTTAGCTCATCTTCTCGTTCCCAAGTAGCTTCTTCCTGAGTGATGAGTCCATTGAACCTTGCAAAACCCGATAACCTTGTTCCGAGTCCTTCTCTCACCGACCTCAAGAATACGTGCCGGTCTCTCTACATAGGTTAAGTCCTCTTGGATTTCAATCTGTCCGGACTCGCCCGCTCTTCTCGGTACCCTTAAACACTTCTTCAATCGGGACACATGAAACACGCCGTGAATACCGCCATGTTGGAGGAAGCTCCACTGATAGGCCACTTCTCCTCGACGTTCGAATCTCGTATGGTCCCACGAAACGTGGTGCCAACTTACCTTTGGTTTGGAAACGATGTACTCCAGTGAGTGTGTAACGCGAAGATACACAAAATCCCGCTTCAAAAAGCGAGATCTCTTCGACGATTATCCGCATAACTCTTCCGTCACGGGATCGCGCAATCTTCAACCTTTCCCGAATCACTGACCTTTTCCTCTCGCTTCGCTTATTGCTTCGTGCCAAACAACCGGCGCTCACCTGTCCGGGTCCCAAAATAGGGGTGTGCGGCATTTCCGTCCATACAAGTGCTTCATACGGTGCCATTTGAATGCTTTGGCCGATAACCGTTGTTGTAAGAGAATTTGCATAGGGCAAGCTTTTGTCCCATGCTTTTCCAAAATCGAGCGCGCATGCCCTTAGCATGTCTTCCAAAATCTGATTCACTCTCTCGCTTGACCGTCTGCTTGCGGATGATAGGCCGTGCTAAAATTCAAACGGGTACCAAGTTCTTCTTGCAACTTCTTCCAGAATTTGGAAGTAAACTGACTTCCCCTATCGGACACGATCTTCTTAGGCACGCCATGCAAACACATGATCCTTGCGAGATAAAGCTCGCCAACTTCTTCCCCGAGTAGGTAGTATGTACCGGTATGAAATGGGCCACCTTGGTGAGTCGGTCCACCACGACCCAAATCGAGTCGTATCCGACAGCAGGGGTAAACCCGTGATGAAATCCATTCCAATTTCTTCCCATTTCCACTGAATCAAGTGGTTGCAATGGGCCGGCGGCCGTTGATGTTCGCCTTCACTCGCCGACAAACATCACAAAGTGCAACAAACTCGGCTATCTCCCTCCTCATGCCGACCCACCAAAACTTTTCTTTAAGATCTTGATACATCTTTGTACCGTCCGGTGAATTGAGTATTGGGTTTGGTGAACTTCTGTAAGGATCGTCTTTTCAAATCCTTGTCTTCCGGCACACACAATCTCTTTCCCATCCAGATTGTGCCATGTTCGTCTTCCATAAAACCACGAGCTTTTCCGACTCTCATGTTCTTCTTGAGTTCGGCCATCTCGGATCCGACGCCCGAGCAGCCCGAATTTGATCAATGAGAGTGGGTTGGGCTTCCAGAGCAGCCACAAAACCAAAATCTACCACTTGTAGATTTAGATTCTCGAATTCGCCGCAACCGGTCACACATTCCTTCGACACCGAGAGTGGTGCAAGAACTCTTTCGGCTTAGTGCATCCGTAACCACATTAGCTTTGCTGGATGGTAATGTATCCCTAAATCATAATCTTTGATCACCAACCATCTTCTCTGTCGGAGGTTTAAATCCGGTTGGGTGAAAATGTACTTAAGGCTTTTGTGATCCGTATACACTTCACAACGATTACCAATTAGGTAGTGTCGCGTATCTTCAATGCATGAACCACTCGCGGATAACTCCATCATGAGTGGGGTAGTTGTTTTCATGTGGCGCAATTGACGAGATGCATATGCGACCACTTTGCCTTCTTGCATCAACACACATCCCAACCCTTGGCGAGATGCGTCACAATAAACTTGAAGTCCTTTGCGGGTCTGGCAAGATCAACACCGGTGCCGACACCAACTTCCTCTTGAGCTCTTCAAAACTCTTATTGCATTCTGCCGACCACTTAAACTTCTCATCTTTCTTCAAGCTTGAGTCATTGGCTTGGCGATTTTGGAGAAGTTCTCAATGAAGCGGTAGTAACCCGCAAGTCCAAGGAAACTTCGGATCTGCGTAACCGTTTTAGGCAGGGTCCACTTGGTAACTGATTCCACATTTGCTGGATCCACGGCTACTCCTTGGGCATTCACAATGTGACCGAGAACTGTACTCCTTTAACCGAAAGCACACTTGCTAAACTTGGCGTAGAGTTGATGGTCTCTCAACTTCTCGAGTACCGTCCGAAGATGTTGCTCATGATCCTCCTCCCGACTTAGAGTAGACCAAAATGTCGTCAATGAACACCACCACAAATTTATCCAAGAACTCCATAAACACCTTGTTCATCGATTCATAAAGAACGCCGGTGCATTGGTTAACCCAAAAGACATGACCGTACACTCATACAGTCCATACCGGTGGTGAAGGCGGTCTTGGGAATGTCCTCTTCCCGAATCTCAACCGATGATAGCCCGATCGCAGGTCTATCTTGGAAAATACCTTTGCCCCTTTGAGTTGATCGAATAAGTCGTCAATCCGTGGTAGGGGATACTTGTTCTTGATAGTAACCTCATTGAGGGCTCGATAATCCACACACATTCTCTTGGTCTTGTCTTTCTTTTCCACAAAATCACCGAGCACCCCAAGGCGATGTGCTCGGGCGAATATACCCTTTTGCAACTGTTCATCCACTTGCTTCTTTACTTCGGCCAACTCCTTGGCTCCCATCCTATATGGCCTCTTGTGTATTGGGGCGGTCCTGTACTAGGTCAATCCGGAATTCAATTTCCCTTTTTGGCGGCATCCGAGTTAAATCCCTGGGAAAACTTCGTGGTATTCTCCGACGATGGGGATATCCTCTAACTTCACAGGGGTCTTGGCCGCCATTTCTGACGATTCCCTGTGGAAACATGATTCAAACTTACTATAGTCTTGACTTGCATGGGAGAGCGAAAAACAACTCTTTCTCCTTTCGTATTAATTAGAGTAATGGTGCGACTAGCGCAGTCAATTACTCCCTTATGTCCGGACAACCAATCCATCCCAAGAATGACATCTATGCCTTTGACCGGGAGGATAAGGTTGGCTAGAAACATAGATCCTTGGATTTCTATGGTCACCGAGGGACAATCGAGTGGTCTCCAAGTGGTTTCCTGTGGGTTTGAACCCGCATAGGTATCTTAAGTCCTACTCTACGACAACCCATGTGCCCCAACAAATTGCTTTGAGATAAAAGAATGCGTAGCGCCGTAATCAAATAATACCGTGGCAGGAGTATAGTTTACAGTGAAACATACCGAGTATAACTTCAGAGCTGCCTCAGTGCTTCCTCGGCGGACGCATGATTGACTCGAGCCTCGGATGAACCTTGGCCCAAAGCGTCTTGGCTTCTGACACTTGTCCGCAAAATGCCCCGGGTCACCACAGCTGAAACACTCGGCTTTCCTCCCGAGTCCTTCCTTGGAGGTGGTGGCCGTGGATCGTTGCCGGGATGGCGCCGTTGGAGGGCGCGGGCCGGAGTATGCAGCATCGACCACCGCCACTACTGCGCGCTTGGAAATTCCCGGGTGATAAGGTCGATGCCGACGAACAATCATGGTGGTAGGTCCACTCGACTTCCGTGCATGAAACGCGCCTCGCCTGATTTCCCGTTGTTGAGGAGGTCGGGACCGGAAGACTTTTCTCTTCTTGATCATCTTGTTGCGCCGATCTTCCCGTCGAATGGCCTTGTCGACCAGCTTCTCAAAGTTAGCATACTCTCCTGAGATAAGCTTGTCCGTGAGTTCATCATCCAAACCAGCCAAAACTTTTCTTGCCTTTCGCATCTGCGCACATCTTCCGGGGCATAACGGGCAAGACGATTAAACTCGTGCATACTCGAATCGATCCGTTACTCCTGCTCAAGAGAACGGAACTCACGCTTTTTCGTGCAACTATTCCCGCAGAATGTGTGCGGTCCCGAAATCGCGACGAAACTCTTCCTGTGTAATCACTGCTCCCGCCGGCGAGTAACCAAATAGTTGTCCCACCAAGCCGGGCGTGACTCGAATCGATGAGTGGCAAACGAGACTTTCTCCTCGATCCGTGCACCGCAGCAGGTCTAACTTCTTCTCTATGGCATGAAGCCAATCATTAGCCTCCATGGGATTGGTGGTGCTGAGAAGGTCGGCGGCGGACACGAAGGAACTCGCCTTTGACTGGGGTGGTGGGGCGGCAAACGATTGTTCTGCGCGTGTTGCTGCATTTGTTGCAAGATCTCGCCGTTGCATCCGATGGTGTTGTTGTTGCATTTGCTGCATCATTGCAGCCATCATCTCGGTCCGTGAAGCGAGCACTTGAGCAATGGTGGGATTCTCGGTGGCGGTGGTGGAGCATTGCCATTGGCGTCGTGAGCCTCGTTGTTGCTGGCACCCGACGCCCATTGTTGCTCTTTCGCCTACGGGTCCCGGTGTTCACCATCCGAAGGAGACGACCACCGAGAGAGAAAAGAAGAAAAATGACAGACTTAGAACTAATCTTTATTATTTGAATTCAAATGCATTGTTCTCTGGTCTTGACTAAAAACAAGGAAAAGCACCAAACATCCTTAATTGGTCACTATATCACACTTGATATCGACGCCGCCTATCCCACACACAAGCAGCCCTAACACACAAAGAACTACCAAGAAGACAAACTAAGTTAAACGTAAGAAACTAAGGAGGGCAACTAGAACGATCCACGAGACGAGGAGTTGAAACCGCTTCCTTCGTAAGATCCCCATTCTTCCAAACGGCTCCGGAGTCCTCAAGGCGTCACCTCGACTTGGACTCTTCCGAATCGGCTGCCGTAGCCCAACCGATCCCCGCCTCTTTCCTCCGAGGAATCTCGAGTCTCTTCTGAGTCCATGTCTTCAGCCGAATTCTCTCGAGCTTGAGTCACCGGAGACGGAGATCCAACCACACGCCACCTCCGCCTTGATTCGCCGGCCGGAGCAAACGTGAGGGCGTAACCCGCAGCAGGAGGAACTCGCAACCGCGCCGGAACCGGAGCGGGTGGAGCCGGAGAAGGCGGTGGAATCCGAGGTGCCACTGGATACTGACAGCGCGGTGGTGGTCTTCCGAGGCGTAGTGCGGAGTCTAACCCCAACCGGTGGCGGAGTCCCTTCAACTCGCCTACCTCCTTCTTCGCACGAACCACTTCGTCCCCGCAGCTCACGCGATCCTCAAAGCATCTTCTTGTCGTTCAGCTCTTTGGTCGCCTTGTGTAGGTCGAGTGCATTTGATCTAGTCCTTGAGCACGGTGCACATGTGACCGAAGGTAGAGTCATTCTCCTCTGCCGTAGACTTGAATGCACCGACCTCCGAGGAACTACCTCGACGGGGATGGTAGCGGTAGGAGGAGGTGCGAAGGTCGCATCATGCGCTCCCTCATCCTCGGCCAACATCGTAGGCGGCTTCGACAAGCGTGATCCGACGTGCCTCCGAAAGCCGTGACCTCCATGTTGGGAAGACACGTTCCCACAAACCCGTGAACCTCCAACCGAACACGGTATGGTAACTCGCCACCGAGAGGCGCAACCGTTGTATACTCCGTGCTTGGGATATCCAACCGCAAGGGCCATACGCGCCGCCTCGCCACGAAGCCTGTCATCCCTTTTCCGCAAGGCGTCGCGGGGAACCTGCCATCTATAGAAACAAAGGAGTGGGAAAATCAAAACATGCTCAAAACCCACGACCAACATCCCATTTTCGCAATTCCTAAACCCTAGATCGACTCCACTTTTCAAAACACCCTCTTTTTCAAAACATATGCACATGAAAAGAATTAGAGGGCTCTTAAGGTTTCCAAGTTGCTTGTCCTACGCTCACAGGAAGGCTCGACATCGTAACATCCCGAAAATCTAAGAACCGAAATCGAACGTAAAATCGGAACTTTCAAAAACCTTGGCTTATTGCTTCTTCTCGGTTTGTTGTTTCTTATTTGCCGCTCGCTTGCATAAATTTAGTCGTGATCAATTCCCTTTTGGGTGTATTTGGAGTTTTCGGAGTTGACAAAATGCTGGTGCGAAAGTCGCATCGTGGTTTTAAAAAGGAATCGGGGAAAAGTGCGGATTTGTGAAAACGCATTTCGAGTAATATAAAATAAAATTTTTGGTTGGGAAAAGATAAATTAAGACGCAAAATAATAATAAAGTTCCTGGTGTCGCACTCGAAATCCGGGAAAGTTTTGGAAAAATGTGGGAAAGGGAATTGAAATTTGAAAGAAAAGAAAAGGATTTTTAAAATAAATAAGTATGAAAAATAATTATGGAAAAATGAAGGTCAAGAAAAAGTTTAAAATATAAAGTTAAAAATTATTTTTAGAATATTAGGATTTATTTTGGAATTTTTAGAAGGAAAGAAAATAGATAATGGGAAAAGAAAATAGAAAATCGGGAAAAAAGTGAAAATGCACTCGTTCATTGGTCACAACCGTTCGACACCGTACTGCCTCGGCCAAGGCGCGCGCGCTGCCGCCCGCACCGTACGCGCGCTCACGCACGCGCGCGCACGCGCCGCGCGCGCCCAACCGTGCCTCGGCCCTACCCCGCGCGCGCCACGCGCGTGGGCACGCGCGCCCACGCCGCGCGCGCCACGCGCCGCGCAGCGCGCTTGGCCGCGCGACTTCGCGCGCCCGCGCGCCTGCGCCCGCCCGTACACGCCACGCCCGCGCACCGCGCGCCGCGCCACGCGGCCGAGCCACGCCCGGCCCTACCCCGCGCGCGCACTCCGCTCCGACTCCCGCCCGCACCGTCGTGCGCCGCGGCTGCGCCCGCCGTACCCGGCCTCCTCGTGCGCGCGCGTGTCACCGCCCGCGCCGCGCCGAGCCGGACCCTCCTTCCACCCCGCGCCGCACCCCCCCCACTTGGCCGCGCTATAAAGCGGGGCGTGCCCGCCGATTCCACCGCACCGCCGCCGTGTTTCGCTGCCCGAGCACCACCGCCGAGGGCCGCCGCCGTTAGCCGCCGCCGCCGTGCGCAAGCCCATTCCCCGTGCCCCCTGCTCCTCCCCGAGCTGCGTCGCCCGAAGTCCCCTTTGCGCCGCCTTGTCCCTCACCGCCGCTCTCTGTTCTCCTCGGCACCGATCGAACACCTTGCGGCATGGAACAAGGCGCGAGAGAAAAGGAAAAAGAAAAAGAAAAGAAAAAAAGAGAAAAAGAAAAATAGGGAAAATTAGGAAAATTTTGGAAAATTTGGAAAATATTTTGGGATGACTTGAGTAAAATTTTGGGCAAAAATAAATTATTTTCTCGCATATTTTCTAAGTGCAAAGTTTGAAAAATCGGATCTGACGTTTCCGGAATTTTATTTCGCATCGTTTTTCAATCCGGATTCCGTTTAATTCTTTCCCGCCATCGAAATAGGTTTCGCTTTTGTACTCAAACCCTCAAATTTCGAGCACGAATTTTCTTCGCCGATATTTTCAAACGTAACTTCCAAATTTAATTGCGATCGCCGACTTTGCGAAAACCCTAGGTCATCGCCGATTCCAAAACCCGGATTCTCATCGCAACCCTTGTCCTAACTCGAGTAGAATTTTCGGCAAAACGTCCGGAGTTGTTTTCATGGCTTTTGTAGTTCTTTTCGATCTCCCGTGTTTTGTTGAATTCTAACTGAATTCAATTGATCTTTCGCACGTACGGTAGCGCCCCGAAGAAACCGGCATCGACACCGCCGAAGACCCCACCCTCAAGTGTGCAAAGCAAGGCAAGTCTTCACACCCTTTGAACATATCGATCCCAATTGCGAAATGAAGTTATTTTGAACTCTAAACATGCATGCTATACAAAATTACCTACACTTGCTCGCCATACCTTGCTATTGATTACCTTTAGAATTACTCCTTGTAACTCGCGATGTGATACAAACAACCGAAGCATAACTCTCGGTAAACTACTTAGCCATGCTACACTTAGATTATGCATACTCATGACTTTATGAAAAGCTTTGTGCTTGGGCAACTACCTTAGGAAGGTAGTTGAGATTCGGCATGTGGAGACATGAGCGCCACATGGCCATGATGAACTAAGTTCGATGAAAATTGAAAGTACTATACAAATGTTTTAGACTCGGGCGCTGGATGATTTGGGTGGATTCCGAAAAGGCAAGTGCCGACCCTGGTCAATTAAGGACCGAGCCATGAGATAGCTGGAAACGAGCCAAGCACAACCGCATTTCTCGAATGGGTATAGACCTAGCCGATTAAATAGCCGAGCGGAGGCAGTATCCTTGCATAGATGGTTCTCTATGAGGTGGTTATGGGATGAGAATGAGGCTGCGGCCTTTGTTATGAATGGTGGGAATAAACTGATGTTAAATAAACTTAAAGATCTCGGAAAGACTTCCTTACCCCGGTGCGCTGTAACTCCTCTCACCGCTAGAAAAGGACGGCTAGAGTGCATGAGGGCTTAAGTTCATGGAGCGGGCACGCCAAAGCGAGGTTGTCGAAAGGCTTTGCCGTGACTGCCTCATATGTTGAGGCGTAGGCTCATTTGTTGGGTCGTCATGAGTACGGTAAAGTGTACATCCACCGCAAAGGTGAGTGAATCAATCTATTCGAATAGCCGTGCTCGCGGATATTGAGCATCGTGACAAGACTTTCGCTTGGCTAGATTTTTTTTAAACTTAAAACTGCTGGGATGGGTATGCATGATGGTTTCATTCATTGGTGGATCAACTTCTCGAGAATGCGAGAAGGGGTGGACTCCCGTGAAAATCATGACGAACCTGGAGACGGAAGCCATCCTTGGAATCACGATGGATGGTAGACGAACCGTCGCTCGGGTTAATGAACTATGAAATTAAAACTTGATTTGGCTAGTCGGTAGGCTTGTGAAAAGAATTGTGAAAACTCGGCTTTACGCAAAATAACTCTAGCCGTATTCTTTGAATAATCCTATCATATGCACCCATTCTGTGTTGGCTTGCCGAGTACGGTTGGTACTCACCCTTGCTATACGCACAAACCTTCACCGATGGCAATGAAGAGCCGAAGACCCCTACGCGTACTACCCGGAGGGCGAAGGAACCGACGGCGCATACTAGACCTTAGCCCCGGTCGTTGCTCGTGGCAATTGACGAGCCGCCGCCTTTCCGCCGCCTTATCTAAATTCGTTTTTATGTTGTATTCTGACCATAAGGTCCTGTGGGATGAACAATGCCTTTGGGCCTATTAATGTAATAATGGTATTGTAAGACTATTCGTGCATGAGCACTTGATTATCCAAGATCGTATTCGTGGGTACCAACTACTCGATCCAGGAAATGGTACTATGAACACGAAAGATTCCCGTCTCAAAACGGGGTCCACAGCCGGTATCGAGCCATGCGACCGTAGGCTAAGACCAAATGACGCCCTACCCCTAACTAGATGGCTAAAGGGAAATATCCCTACAAAGAGGATCAGCTTTTAAACTATTATTTCCGAAAATGCAAATATATCTTTTCTACATCCGTATTTCTTTTACCAAATGATTATGATAGCTCTCTCCCGCTAACCCTAAGTTGCCTAGTAAAGCGATGTCAAACCACGACGGAACCTGGGAAGTCACTATCTCGCGAGACGAGGGGTTCGTGGTACAACTTCATCCCTACTATGGTGTTTGAGGTACCCGGAACCGCCCACTTATCACACCAAAAGACATGGCTCCGAGATGTATCCAAAGCATGGGAGGCGCCGTATTCATAGAAGCCCGCATGGGGAGTGAGACATCCTACCGCTTCCACACTCGCTACCACCGGATCTAGCGTATGCCTATTCAGATGCAAACTCGCGAGGCCTTCCTTCGCCTTAATGCGGAACACCGTGCCGAACTCACAATGACAGAAGTTCGTGCATCATCCTTACCGCGAAGAGGGCAACCCGTCTCCGCACCGTGGAGGCTACCCCCGCCGCTACAACCCGATGGTCACGCGTTTATCGTTGGGCGGAGACAGCAGACGATCGCATGAGGAGGTTCCCGCTCGAGATCAACGATCGCAGCCACGCTCAATGATCTCGGTCAACAGCCACCAAGGCTATGGAGACCAGGATAAGCATGCCGCGACTCACCGCAGTAAATGGCGCCCAAGATGAGCAACTCCTGACCGCTACATGGCTCTGGGGAAGCCTCCGTAGAGCGGAAGAGCGGCTCGTCAGAAGAGCAAGCGCAGATCAACCACCTGGAGGAGCAAACTGCACACTCATCCCGTCTACGCCGCAGTACTTCCGCCGAGCTTGTGCCATCACCTCCGCCCCGTGCCCGACCATTATTACCTTATGACTCCAGCATGCTTGGATACCTTTCAAGCCATGATGGAGCAAGCTTTTATGTTGAGCACGTGAGCTCCCTCGCACTGCACGGTGGACACCATCGTCGCGCGTCCATGGGACCCACCCCGAGCTCCATACAGCACTCCTCCGAGCCGGATCGGGAGAGGGTAACCCCATCCGCATCTACACCGACACTGAGTCCGAGGCGAGCCCATGGAGATCAAATGGGAGTCTAGCGACACCGACCCAATGGAGGAGGAAGCTCCCCTCGTCGCCTCGACTCACACGGAGGCCCCCTCACCCGCCGGACCGCCGCAAGAGTACACGGCCACCGAATCGGAAGATTCGGCGTGACTCCGAGGCCACCACCTCCGAGCCGTGGGGACTTCGGCTTGCTTCGGCAATGACCACCCACTTCCGGCGCCCGGCTCTGCGGATGGTGGATGACTAGGCGGGATGACCTTCCCATTCGGCAAGCACGAACCACTCCCTAATCCCCCTTAATTAGTTGATGTAGTTGGACGATATAACTATTATTGCTATCCGGCATGAAGGACTGTGTGTGTACAAATCCCGTGTACCCCTTATGTAATATGATGAACCCGAGCATCGCTCGCGATGTCTTAATTCGTATGCTTATTATTATTTCACCTTGACTCGTTGATTGAAGATCATTCGAAAGAACTTGAAGAAAAATTCCCCCGTGAACTATAAACTAGTCCGATCTCTTGATGCACCTCCCTTCTTCGATGGCACATCGTCGCAGCAGCCGCGGCAACCAACGAAACCCGCCGAACCCAACCCCTCCACCCCGGCGGAGGTCATGGCTTTGCACCAGCCTACTCAAGCGATTGCTAATAATCAAGGAGGTCGAGGAGGATCGAGTCCGGGAGAATTCATGAGAGCTAAACCACCCACTTTTTCCACGGCCGAAGAACCTATGGACGCGAAGATTGGCTAAGAGTGATAGAGAAGAAGCTAACCCTCGTCGAGTCCGAGAAGCCGATAGAGTTGTCTTCGCTACTAACCAGCCGGAGGGTCCCGCAAGTGACTGGTGGGATACCTACAAGGAAACACGAGCCGAAGACGCCGCGAACCAACATGGGAGGAATTCACGGCTGCGTGCCCGTGAGAATTTCGTGCCGAGGCAAGCTTATGAGGATGAAGAAAACGAGTTCCGAGACATGCGTCAAGGGAACACCTCAAGATAAGAATATCTCGAACAAGTTCACCCAGCTTGCTCTCGTTACGCCACCGTGACTCCGGCCGACGAGGAAGAGAAGGTAGACAAATTCATTGAGGGACTAAATGACGAACCGAGGGACCGATGATCGGGCAGATCACACTCAGCTTCCAAAGCCTCATCAACAAGGTCGTCCGGCTTGAGCATGACCAAAAGGTGGTAGACAATAACCGCAAGAGGAGGCTCGCTATGGCTCGCCCATTCCAGGAACGCCACAACGCCCCAAGGGAGCCACCCCGTCCTGGATGGAAGCCAAACGTCCCGGCAACCGGACGTTCTCTCGCTCCGACCATGTCATGTGCCGCTACACCACGCCTTCGTACACCCACACCAACCCTAGCCGCTCCAGAAGAAGGAATGTGAGTCTGTTTCAATTGTGGAGAATTCGGCACTACTCCAATAGCTGCCCAAAACCACGCAACACCCCCTCGTGCGCACCGGCACCAATGCAACACCCGTCCGAGGAACCCCACCCCGCGGCGGAGACGAGGTCTCTGCCTGTGACCCCGCTACCCAACGAGGCCGCCACCGGGTTTCGACGTGGCTGGTGAATCATGTGCGGGCGGAAGAAGCTCAGGAGGACCAGAGCGTATTGATGGGTATGTTCTCAGTATCAACTCGCACCGCTTAAAGTTTTATTCGATTCGGAGCCTCGCATTCATTCATATCTTCCCAAGTAAGCAAACAACACCACCTACACCAAGTAGAACTTAAGAGGCCTATGTTGGTACACTCACTGGGGAGACATAACCGTACCCCATGCCTGCATTAATGTGCCCATACGGATTAGAGACGTGGTGTTTCTCTCGAACCTTATGGTGCTATCACCCCAAACCATAGATGTCATACTGGATGGATTGGTTGACCAAAAATAATGGGATTATAGATCGCAATGAAGGGAAGTCACAGATCCACCCCATGGGGATCACCGATGAGCATAACTATGGATCAAAACCCAAAGCTATGTAAGCAAGCCGGGAGTGTTCACCATGCTACCCTTAGGCGGAATGCCCGTAGTACAAGAATACCCGGATGTGTTTCCCGAGGAATTGCCCTAATGCCCCTGATCGCGACATAGAGTTTATCATCGATCTAATGCCCGGTACCGCCCCATATCCAAGAGGCCTTATCGAATGCCAGCCAACGAGTTGGAGGAACTCAAGAAGCAAATAAGAGAACTACAGAGAAGGGATTCGTACGCCCCAGCCTCTTCTCCCCGGGGAGCCCTAGTACTCTTCGTCAAAAGAAGGATGGGAGTATGAGAATGTGTGTGGACTACCGATCGCCGAATGAAGTCACTATCAAGAACAAGTACCCGCTACCTCGAATTGATGACCTATTCGATCAACTTAAGGGTGCACATGTGTTCTCAAAGATTGATCTACGGTCTGATATCATCGTTGAAGATTAGAGCCGGAGATATTCCTAAGACGGCGTTCTCTACACGATACGGCTTATACGAGTTCACAAGTGATGTCCTTTGATTGACCAATGCCCCTAAGATATTTTATGAACTCCGATGAACAAGGTATTCATGGAGTACCCGGACAAATTCATAGTGGTATTCATCGACGATATACTTATCTACTCCAAGAACGATGAGGAACATGCGAGCATCTACGACTAGTGCCGGAAAAGCTACGAGAGCACCGGCTGTATGCAAAGTTCAGCAAATGCGAGTTCGGCTCAAGGAAGTCGCTTTCTCGGCCACGTGGTTTCAGCCGGAGGAGTAGCAAGAGACCCCGCCAAGGTCGAAGCCGCCATGGAATGGAAGGCACCCAAGTCGTTGACGGAAGTTCGGAGTTTCTTGGGCTTGGCAAAGTTATTACCGATGGTTTATCGAGGGGTTTTCCACTATAGCCCGACCTATGACTCAACTTCAAAGAAGGAAAAGAAGTTTGAGTGGAATGAGAAGTGCCAAAAAGCCTTCGACCAATTAAAAGAAAAGTTAACCATACGCCCCAATCTTGACCTTACCCGACAACCGAAGGACTTCGTGATGTACCGTGATGCATCCCAAGCAAGGATTGGGAGGAGTGTTGATGCAGATGGGAAGGTCGTAGCGTATGCCTCTCGGCAGCTACGACCCCACGAAGAGAATTATCCCACACACGACTGGAATTAGCCGCGGTTGTACATGCATTGAAGATCCGGAGACACTATCTCGATCGGGAACCATTGTGATGTGTATACCGATCACAAGAGCTTAAAATATTTCTTTACTCGCCTGACCTCAATCTACGACGAGGCGATGGCTGGAGTTGATCAAGGATTACGATCTAGGAATCCACTATCATCCCGGCAAGGCAAATGTAGTGGCCGATGCGCTAAGCCGCAAAGCCCAATGCAACCACCTGGGATTGGGAGGTATGGCCGCGAACTCCAAGAAGAAATGGCTAGACTCAATCCGCACCCGATTCCTCACGAGAAGTAAACTCACCGGAAATCCAACCCCTACCGAGAACTCAAATAGAGGAAGCCCAAAAGGGAATGAGGAAACCAGAAATCAAGGAACGCATGGCGCCGGACGCGCTAAGGAGTTTTCGGAGATGACAAGGGAATCTGTGGTACAAGAAAAGAATCGTGTGCCTGAACGAGGCGGTTTGAGAGGATTGATCTTAAAGGAAGCCCACGAATCGGCATATTCGTTACATCCCGGAGCACGAAAATGTACCAGATTTGAAAGGAGAATACCGGTGGCCTAATATGAAGAGGGATGTGGCCGAATACGTAGCCGTGTGCGATGTGTGCCAAAGGGTGAAAGCCGAACATCAACGCCCAACCTGCTTGCTGCAGCCCACTCAAGATTCCCGAATGGAAATGGGACGAGATAGGCATGGATTTCATAGTAGGACTACCTAAGACCGCGACTCGGTTACGATTCCATTTGGGTAATAGTAGATCGGCTCACCAAGACTGCTAGATTTATTCCCGTGAAAACTAACTACAACAAGCCAAGCTAGCGGAACTATATATGAGTAGGATTGTGTCTCCACGGTGTACCAAAGAGGATTATATCAGATCGTGGTACCCAATTCACATCTCATTTTTGGAGCAAGGTCCACGAGGCACTCGCAAGTCACCTCGCCTTTAGCACCGCTTACCACCCGCACGACTGGACGACCGAGAGGACGAATCAAGTGCTAGAAGACATGCCGAGAGCTCGTGCGTTGGATTTCACCAAGGATTGGGAGAAATGTTTGCCGTACGCCGAGTTCTCTTACAACAATAGCTATCAAGCCATCCAAGATGTCGCCAAATGAAGCTTTATTTGGTCGCCGATGTCGAACCCCATTGATGTGGTCGAAACCGTGAACGAACCGTATTCGGACTCTGACATAATCAAGGAGGCCGAGGAGAAGGTTCGCTTGATCCGGACCGACTACAAGCTGCTCAATCACGACAAAAGAGCTACGCGGATACTCGACTGAGAGAATTGGAATTTAAAGAAGGTGACTACGTGTATCTAAAGGTCTCACCACTACGGGAACCCGTAGATTCAAAGTCAAAGGGAAACTCGCACCACGATATGTGGGCCCATTCTTGATAAGCGCTAGGAGAGGAGAAGTAGCTTACCAATTGAACCGCCCGAGAACCTCTCCGATGTCCACCAAAGGTTCCACGTGTCACAATTGAAGAAATGTTTGCGAGTACTGAAGAGCAAGCTCCTTTAGAAGCCATCCATGTCCACAGTGATCTTACTTACCCGAGCATCCAATCAAGATAATCGGACGAGGCGTAAAAGAAGACACGGACCAAATCATGGCGCATGTACAAGGTACAATGGAGCAATCACACGGAAGAAGAGGCTACCCGGGAGAGCGAAGAGTTCCTGAGGACGTAATACCCACACCTACTCAAGAAGGTAAGAAATCTCGGGACGAGATTTATTGTTAGGGGGTAGGTTTGTAACATCCCGAAAATCGGAAGAACCGAAATCGGAACGTAAAATCGGAACTTTCAAAACCTTGGCTTATTGCTTCTTCTCGGGTTTGTTGTTTCTTATTTGCCCTCAGCTGCATAAAGTTAGTCGTGATCAATTCCCTTTTCTGTATTTGGAGTTTTCGGAGTTGACAAAACGGTGGTGCGAAAGTCGCATCGTGGTTTTAAAAGGAACCGGGAAAGTGCGGATTTGTGAAAACGCATTTCGAGTAATATAAAATAAAATTTTTGGTTGGGAAAAGATAAATTAAGACGCAAAATAAACAATAAAGTTCCTGTGTCGACTTGAAATCCGGAAAGTTTTGGAAAAATGTGGGAAAGGGAATTGAAATTTGAAAGAAAAGAAAAAGGGATTTTTAAAATAAATAAGTATGAAAAATAATTATGGAAAAATGAAGGTCAAGAAAAAAGTTTAAAATATAAAGTTAAAAATTATTTTTAGAATATTAGGATTTATTTTGGAATTTTTAGAAGGAAAGAAAATAGATAATGGGAAAAGAAAATAGAAAATCGGGAAAAAAGTGAAAATGCACTGTTCATTGGTCACAAATCGTTCGACACCGCACGCCCGGCCGCGCGCGCCGCGCGTCGCCCGACCGCACGCGCGCCGCATGCACGCGCGCCACGCGCCGCGCCGCGCCCAACCGTGCCTCGGCCCCTACCCCGCGCGCGCCACGCGCCGCAGCGGCACGCGCGCCTACGCCGTGCGCGCACGCGCCGCGCAAGCGCCGCGCGGACCCACCGCGCCGCCCGCGCGCCGCGCGCCGCGCCCGCGCCGCTGCGCTCGCCTGCAGCCGGCCACGCCGCGCACCGCGCGCCGCCGCCACGCGGCCGAGCCACGCCCGGCCCCCTACCCCCGCGCGCGCACGCGCTCCGGACCCGCCCGCGCCGGCGCGGCGCGCCGCGTTGCGCCCGCCTGCAGTGCCGGCTCCCCGTGCGCCGCCGCGTGTCACCGCCCGCGCCGCGCCGAGCCGGACCCTCCTTCCACCCCGCGCCGCACCGAGCCCCCCACTTGGCGCGCGCGCTATAAAAGGGGGCGGTGCCCGCCGATTCCACCGCACCGCCGCCGTGTTTCGCCGCTCCCGAGCACCACCGCCGAGGGCCGCCGCCGCTTAGCCGCCGCCGTGCGCAAGCCCATTCCCCGTGCCCCCTTGCTCCTCCCGAGCTGCCGTCGCCGTAAGTCCCCTTTGCGCCGCCTTGTCCCTCACCGCCGCCACCTCTGCTTCCTCCTCCGGCACCGGTCGAACACCTTGCGGGCATGGAACAAGCTGCGCAGAGAAAAGGAAAAAGAAAAAGAAAAGAAAAAAAGAGAAAAAGAAAAATAGGGAAAATTAGGAAAAATTTTGGAAAATTTGGAAAAATATTTTGGGATGACTTGAGTAAAATTTTGGGCAAAAATAAATTATTTTCTCGCATATTTTCTAAGTGCAAAGTTTGAAAAATCGGAATCGGACGTTTCCGAATTTTATTTCGCATCGTTTTTCAATCCGATTCCGTTTAATTCTTTCCCGCCATCGAAATAGGTTTTGCTTTTGTACTCAAACCCTCAAATTTCGAGGACGAATTTTCTTCTTGATATTTTCAAACGTAACTTCCAAATTTAATTGCGATCGCCGACTTTGCGAAAACCCTAGGTCATCGCTCGATTCCAAAACCCGGATTCTCCTCGCAACCCTTGTCCTAACTCGAGTAGAATTTTCGGCAAAACGTCCGGAGTTGTTTTCATGGCTTTTGTAGTTCTTTTCGATCTCCGGTGTTTTGTTGAATTCTAACTGAATTCAATTGATCTTTCGCACGTACGGTTAGCGCCCGAAGAAACCGGCATCGACACCGCCGAAGACCCCACCCCTCAAGTGTGCGAGCAAGGCAAGTCTTCACACCCTTTGAACATATCGATCCCAATTGCGAAATGAAGTTATTTTGAACTCTAAACATGCATGCTATACAAAATTACCTACACTTGCTCGCCATACCTTGCTATTGATTACCTTTAGAATTACTCCTTGTAACTCGCGATGTGATACAAACAACCGAAGCATAACTTCGGTAAACTACTTAGCCATGCTACACTTAGATTATGCATACTCATGACTTTATGAAAAGCTTTTTGCTTGGGCAACTACCTTAGGGAAGGTAGTTGAGATTCGGCATGTGGAGACATGAGCGCCACATGGCCATGATGAACTAAGTTCGATGAAAATTGAAAGTACTATACAAATGTTTTAGACTAGGGCGGCCGGATGATTTGGGTGGATTCCGGAAAAGGCAAGTGCCGACCCTGGTCAATTCAAGGACCGAGCCATGAGATAGCGGAAACGAGCAAGCACAACCGTATTCTCGAATGGGTATAGACCTAGCCGATTAAATAGCCGAGCGGAGGCAGATCCTTGCATAGATGGTTCTCTATGAGGTGGTTATGGGATGAGAATGAGGCTGCGGCCTTTGTTATGAATGGTGGGAATAAACGATGTTAAATAAACTTAAAGATCTCGGAAAGACTTCCCTTACCCCGGTGCGCTGTAACTCCTCTCACCGCTAGAAAAGGACGGCTAGAGTGCATGAGGGCTTAAGTTCATGGAGCGGGTACGCCAAAGCGAGGTTGTCGAAAGGCTTTGCCGTGACCGCTCTCATGTGTTGAGGCGTAGGCTCATTTGTTGGGCCGTCGCGAGTACGGGTAAAGTGTACATCCACCGCTAGGTGAGTGAATCAATCTATTCGAATAGCCGTGCTCACGGATATTGAGCATCGTGACAAGACTTTCGCTTGGCTAGATTTTTTTAAACTTAAAACCGCTGGGATGGGTATGCATGATGGTTTCATTCATTGTGGATCAACTTCTCGAGAATGCGAGAGGGGTGGACTCCCGTAAAATCATGACGAACCTGAGACGGAAGCCATCCTTGGAATCACGATGGATGGTAGACGAACCGTCGCCAAGTTAATGAACTATGAAATTAAAACTTGATTTGGCTAGTCGGTAGGCTTGTGAAAAGAATTGTGAAAACGGCTTTACGCAAAAATAACTCTAGCCGTATTCTTTGAATAATCCTATCATATGCACCCATTCTCGTGTTGGCTTGCCGAGTACGGTTGGTACTCACCCTTGCTATACGCACAAACCTTCAAACTGATGGCAATGAAGAGCCGTAAGACCCCTACGCGTACTACCCGGAGGGCGAAGGAACCGACGGCGCATACTAGACCTTAGCCCCGGCCGTTGCTCGTGGCACTGACGAGCCGCGCCTTTCCCGCCTTATCTAAATTCTCGTTTTTATGTTGTATTCGGACCATAAGGTCCTGTGGATGAACAATGCCTTCGGGCCTCATTAATGTAATAATGGTATTGTAAGACTATTCGTGCATGAGCACTTGATTATCCAAGATCGTATTCGTGGGTACCAACTACTCGATCCAGGAAATGGTACTATGAACACGAAAGATTCCCGTCTCAAAAACTGGGTCCACAGAGATACCAACTTGTCACGCCTTAAATTCATACCAGCATTGCCGCACCTAATTTGTGCATTACATCCTCGTCCAGAATCGCCCGAGGTACACAAATCGACGTTATTGATAATACAAGTAACTCGCCTTAGAAACAATATAAAAGAGTTACACAAATGCAAATGGAAAGGAAAAAACCGACTTAA
This sequence comes from Oryza australiensis, assembly GCA_019925245.2. Lineage (NCBI taxonomy): Eukaryota > Viridiplantae > Streptophyta > Magnoliopsida > Poales > Poaceae > Oryza > Oryza australiensis. The sequence continues at coordinate 260,005 of JAIFGZ020000094.1, forward strand.
GCTAAACTTGACGCGAGCGAAGCGGAACACCAACTCCACGCCTAAACCTTGACGAGAACAAGCCTACACTCCCTGAGACCTCGCTCTCAACCTCCTGGGCACTCAAGGGGGAAAAGAAGCAAGACTCGAGTACAACCACCGTACTCAACAAGTCACACCTGAAAAAGGGGACATGATGCAAGATAAATAACAAGGAAAGGTCAAGGGCTCAATTTGCATAAACAACGCTTA
>JAIFGZ020000800.1:0-154724 GCA_019925245.2 Oryza australiensis
AGAAAAGAAAAAAAAAAAGAAAGAGAAAAGAAAAGAAGGGAGAAAAAATTAGAAAAATGGGGAAAAATTCTAGAAAAATTGGGAATATTTTTAGGGAATTTTGGGGAATATTTGTGCAAAAATATATAGTTTTCTCGGTATTTTTCCTCGGAGTAAAATGATTTTCTATATACGATTTTTGGAAATTTCCGTTTACGTGAAATTTTCTTGAAGATTTAATATTACTTTTCTTTTCTTTAAACTACGTTTAACCATCGGACTCGGCAAAGATATATCAACGAACCTCTTGAACAACATTCGCAAGATTTCCGCTTCGTCGTTTTATCGACCCCTTTTTACAAAAACCCTAAAAAAAACTCGAAGCTCGTCACTACGGCCGATTTTGCTATAAAAATCCTCCGTAATTCGATTAGGGGTCGTAGGGGAAAATGGTTTGGAGAGTTCTTTATGATTTTTCATGCTTTTCGTTCGTTCTTATCGGATTTTAACCGGAATCCATTTTTCTTTTTCCTTTTCGCTCGTATGACTAGCGGCCGAGGAGCGAGCACCGACCCCGCAGGAAACCCCACTCAAGAAGCGTACGAACAAGGCAAGTCTTCACACCCTTTGAACATATTGATCCCAATTGCGAAATGATGTTATTTTAAACTCTAAACATGCATGCTTTACCGAGTTACCTATACTTGTTGTGCCATTCCTTGCTATTGTTTACCTTTAGAATTACTCCTTGTAACCCGCGATGTGATACAAATAACCGAAGCATAACGGTAAACCGCTTAGCCATGCTATACTTAGATTTATGCATACTCATGACTTTATGAAAAAAACTTTGTGCTTGGGCAACTACCTTAAGGGAGGTAGTTGAGATTCGGCATGTGGAGACATGAGCGCCACATGACCATGATGAATTACATTTGATGAAAATTGAAAGTACTAAACAAATGTTTTAGGCGGGGCGGCCGGATGATTTGGGTGGATTCCGGAAAAGGCAAGTGCCGACCACTGTCAGTAAGGACCGAGCCATGAGATAGCTAGGAAACGAGTACAACCGTACTTCTCGAATGGGTATAGACCTAGCGACTAGATAGCCGAGCGGAGGCAGTATCCTTGCATAGATGGTTCTCTATGATGTGATTATGGGATGAGGATGAGGCTGCGGCCTTTGTTATAAATGGTGGAATTAAACTACGTTAATTAAACTTAAAGATTGGAAATGTCTTCCCTTACCCGGGTGTGCGAACTCCTCACCGCTAGAAAAGGACGGCTAGAGTGCATGAGGACATAAGTTCATGGAGCGGGTACGCCAAAGTGAGGTTATCAAAAGGCTTTGCCGTGGTCGTCTCATGTGTTGAGGCGTAGGCTCATTTGTTGGGCGTCACGGAGTACGGGTAAAGTGTACATCCACCGCAAAGGTGAATGAATCAATCTATTCGAATAGCCGTGCTCGCGGATATTGAGCATCGTGACAAGACTTTCGCTTGGCTAGACTTTGAACTTAAAAATGCTGGGATGGGTTTGCATGATGATTTATTTATTTGGTGGATCAACTTCTCGAGAATGCGAGAAGGGTGGACTCCCCGAAAATCATGACGAACCGGAGGCGGGAAGCCATCCTTGGAATCACGATGGATGGTAGACAGAACCGTCGCCGGGTTAATGAACTATGAAATTAAAACTTGTTTTGGCTAAGACGATAGGCTTGTGAAAAGAATTGTGAAAACTAGCTTTACGCAATGATAGCCCTAGCCATGTTCTTTGAATAACCCTGTCATATGCATCAATTCGTGTTGACTTGCCGAGTACGGTTGGTACTCACCCTTGCTATACGCACAAACCTCCAGTGATGGAGTTGAAGAGCCGGAAGATCCATATGCTTACCACCGGAGGACGAGGAACGACGGCGCATGTTAGACTTTAGCTCCGGTCGTTGCTGTGGCAATGGACAAGCCGCGCCTTTTCCGCGCCTTATCTAATCTCTGTTTTTATTTTGTATTCGGACCATAAGGTCGTGTGGGATGAACAATGCCTTCGGGCCTATTTATGTAATAATGGTATTGTAAGACTATTCGTGCATGTGCACTTGATTATCCGATGCATTCGTGGGTACCAACTACTTGATCCAGGAAATGGTACTATGAACACGAAAGATTCCCGACTCAAAATCGGGGTCCACGAGCTGGTATCGAGCCATGCGACCGTAGGCTAAGACCAAATGGCGCCCTACCCCTAACCAGTTGGCTAAAGGGAAATATCCCTACATAGGATCGGTTTTAAACTATTATTTCCGAAAATGCAAATATACCTTTTCTACATCCGTATTTCCTTTTACCAAATGATTATGATAGCTCCCTCCCGCTAACCCTAAGTTACCCGTAAGCGGATGTCAAACCACGACGGACTTGGGAAGTCACTGTCCCGCGGGACGAAGGGTTCGTGGTCCAACTCCAGTCCCTACTATGGTGCTTGAGATACCCGGAGCCACCCACCTATCACATCAAAAGGCATGGCCCCGAAGAGTATCCAGCACGGGAGGCACATTGTATCCATAGAAGCCCGTATGGGAAGCGAGACATCATATCGCTTCCATACCCGCTACCACCGGACCTAGCGAAGCGGCTATTCGGGATGCGGCTCGCGAGGCTTTCCTTCGCCTTAATGCGGAACACCGTTCCGAACTCACAATGATAGAGTTCGTGCATCATCCTTACCGCGAGGAGGGCAACCCGATGCACGCACCGTGGAGGCTACCCCCTGCTGTTACAACCCGATGGTCACGCGTCTATCGCGTTGGGCGAGATGCACGACGCAGCTGTTACGAGGAGGCCCTACTCGAGATCCACGACCAGCGATCACGCCTCAATGATCCGGTCACACCACCAAGGCTGTGGAGACCAGATAAGCATCTTCTGGGACTCCACCGCAGCCAATGGTGCTCGATACGAGCAACTCTCGGACCGTTACATGGCCCGAGGAGGCTGCAGGTGGAGCTGGAAGAGCACTTAGGAAGAGCAAACAGCGAGATCAACCGGCTAGAGGGCAGTGCGCACCCGAGTCATTTACGAGCTGCAGGAGTACTTCCACGAGCTGTACCATCACATCCTGCCCCTGTGCCCGACCACTATTACCATATGACTCCAGCAAGCTTTGATACTTTTCAAGCTATGATGGAGCAAGCTTTCATGTTGAGCACAGAGCCTGCACCATACCTGGTCGACCCCACTGCTGCTTCATCCATGGGACCCACCCCGAGCTCTGTACCAGTACCATCCGAGCCAGGATCAGGAGAGGGTAACCCCATCCAGATCTGCACCGATACGGAGTCCGAGGCAGAGCCCATGGAGATCAAATGGGAGTCTAGCGACACCGACTCAATGGAGGAGGAAGTTTCCCCTCGTCGCCTGACTCACACGGGAGGTCCCCTCACCCGCCAGACTGCTCGCAAGAGTACGCGGCCACCGAGTCGGAAGATTCGGCGTGACCCCGAGGCCACCACCTCCGAGCCGTGGGGACTTCGGTTTGCTTCGTGCGGACCACCCACTTCCGGCGCCTGGCTCTTGCGGGTGGTTGGATGACTAGGCGGAAGGACCTTCCCAGCTCGGCAGCACTTCCTATTTACCCCTAATTAGTTGATCTAGTTGGACGATATAATTATTATTGCTATCCTGGCATGAAGGACTGTGTATGTACGGTCCGTGTACCCCCCCTTATGTAATATGTTGAACCTGAGCATCGCCTTGCGATGTCTTAATTCGTATGCTTATTATTATTTCACCTTGTCTGTGAATTGGAGATCATTCGATAGAGCTTGAAGAAAAATTTCCGGTGAACTATAACTTAAACTAGTCCGCTCTCTTAATTCATCTCCCTTCTTCAGATGGCACATCGTCGCAGAGCCGCGGCAACCAACGAAAACCCGCCGGAACCCAACTCCTCCACACTGGCGGAGGTCATGGCATTGCAGACCCAGCTACTCCAAGCGATTGCTAACAATCAAGGAGGTCGAGGAGGATCGAGTCTAGGGGAATTCATGAGAGCTAAGCCGCCCACTTTTTCCACGGCCGAAGAACCTATGGACGCCGAAGATTGGCTAAGAGTGATAGAGAAGAAGCTAACCCTCGTCGAGTCCGAGAAGCGATAGAGTTGTCTTTGCTACTAACGTGGAGGGTCCCGCGAGTGGCGGTGGGACACCTACAAGGAGACACGAGCTGAAGACGCCGGCGAACCAACATGGGAGGAATTCACGGCTGCGTTTCGAGAGAATTTCGTGCCATAGTGATGAGGATGAAAAGAACGAGTTCCGCAGGCTGCGTCAAGGGAACACATCAAGTACAAGAATACCCGAACAAGTTCACCCAGCTTGCCCGCTACGCCACCGGTGACTCGGTAGACGAGGAAGAAAAGATAGACAAATTCATTGAAGGACTAAATGACGGGCGAGGGGACCAATGATCGGGCGGGATCACACCGGTTTCCAAAGCCTCATCAACAAGGTCGTCCGACTTGAGCATGACCAAAAGGTGGTAGAAAATAATCGCAAAGGAGGCTCGCTATGGCTCGCCCATTCCGGGAACGCCACAACGCCCCAAGGGAGCCACCCCGTCGGATGGAAGCCAAATGTTCCGGCAACCGGACGTTCTCCCGCTTCCGACCATGTCAACAGTCGCTACACCTCGGTTACGTACGCCCACACCAACCCTAGCGCTCCCAGAAGAAGGAATGTGAGTGTTTCAATTGCGGGGAATTCGGGCACTACTCCAATAGCTGCCCAAAACCACGCAACGCCCTGTGCGCAGGCGCCAATGCAACACCCGTCCGAGGAACCCCCACCCCTGCGGCGGGACGAGGTCTGCTCGGAGACCCCGCTACCCAACGAGGCGCCACCGGGTTTCGACGTGGCCAAGTGAATCATGTACGGGCGAAGAAGCACGGGAGGACCGGAGCGTATTGATGGGTATGTTCTCTATCAACTCTACACCGTTAAAGTTTTATTCGATTCGGAGCCTCGCATTCATTCATATCTTCCCAAGTAAGCAAACAACACCACCTACACCAAGTAGCACTTAAGAGGCCTATGTTGGTACACTCACCGGGGAGACATAACCGTACCCCATGCCTGCATTAATGTGCCCATACGGATTAGAGACGTGGTGTTTCTCTCAAACCTTATGGTGCTATCACCCCAGACCATAGATGTCATACTCGGAATGGATTGGTTGACCAAGAATAATGGGATTATAGCTGCGCATCGAAGGGAAGTCACGGTATCCACCCCGTGGGGATCACCGATGAGCATAACTATGGATCAAAACCCAAAGCTATGTGAGCAAGCTGCGGGAGTGTTCACCATGCTACCCTTTGGAGGAATGCCCGTAGTACAAGAATACCCGGATGTGTTTCGAGGAACTACCCGGAATGCCCCGGATCGCGATGTAGAGTTTATCATCGACTTAATGCCCGTGACGCCCCCATATCCAAGAGACCTTATCGAATGCCGCCAACGAGTTAGAGGAACTCAAGAAGCGAGATAAGGGAACTACAAGAGAAGGGATTTGTACGCCCGGCTCTTCCCCCGGGGAGCCCCGTACTCTTCGTCAAAAGAAGGATGGAAGTATGAGAATGTGTGTGGACTACCGATCGCTGAATGAAGTAACCATCAAGAACAAGTACCGCTGCCCCGGATCGATGACCTATTCGATCAACTTAAGGGTGCACAGTGTTCTCAAAGATTGATCTACGGTCAGGATATCATCGGTTGAAGATTAGAGCCGGAGATATTCCTAAGACGGCGTTCTCTACCCGTTACGGCTTATACGAGTTCACGTGATGTCCTTTGGATTAACCAATGCCCCCGCCTACTTTATGAACTGATGAACAAGGTATTCATGGAATACCTGGACAAATTCGTGGTGGTGTTCATCGACGATATACTTATCTACTCCAAGAACGATGAGGAACACGCGGAGCATCTACGACTAGTACTTGGAAAAGCTACGAGAGCACCGGTGTATGCAAAGTTCAGCAAATGTGAGTTCGGCTCAAGGAAGTCGCTTTTCTTGGTCACGTGGTTTCAGCCTGAGGAGTAGCAGTAGACCCCGCCAAGGTCGAAGCTGTCACGGGATGGAAGGCACCCAAGTCGATGAGAAGTCCGGAGTTTCTTGGGCTTGGCCGGTTATTACCGACGGTTTATCGAAGGGTTTTCCACTTGTAGCCCGACCTATGACTCAACTTCGAAGAAGGAAAAGAAGTTTGAATGGAATGAGAAGTGCCAAAAAGCCTTCGACCAATTAAAGGAAAAGTTAACCACGCCCCAATCTTGACCTTACCCGACAATCGGAAGGACTTCGTGATGTCTTGTGATGCATCCCGGCAAAGACTCGGGAGGAGTATTGATGCAGATGGAAAGGTCGTGGCGTATGCCTCGCGACGATTACGACCCACGAAGAGAATTATCCCACACACGACCTGGAATTAGCCACGGTTGTACACGCATTGAAGATTTGGAGGCACTATCGATCGGGAACCACCGTGATGTGTATACCGATCACAAGAGCCTAAAATATTTCTTTACTCACCCGATCTCAATCTACGACGAGGCGATGGCTGGAGTTGATCAAGGATTACAGTCTAGGAATCCATTATCATCCCGGCAAGGCAAATGTAGTGGCCGATGCGCCGAGCCACAAAGCCCAATGCAACCACATGAGATTGGGAGGTATGGCCAGCGAACTTCAAGAAGAAATGGCCAGACTCAATCTGCACCTGATTCCTCACGGAGAAGTGAACTCATTGGAAATCCAACCCTATTGAGAACTCAAATAGAGGAAGCCCAAAAAGGAAATGAGGAAACCCGGAAATTAAGGAACGCATGGCACTGGACGCGCTCGGGAGCTTTCGGTGGATGACAAGGGAATCCCGTGGTACAAGAAAAGAATCGTGTGCCCGAACAAGGCGGTTTGAGAGGATTGATCTTAAAGGAAGCCCACGAATCGGCCTATTCGTTACACCCGGAAGCACGAAAATGTACCAAGACTTGAAAGGAGAATATTGGTGGCCTAATATGAAGAGGGATGTAGCCGAATATGTAGCCGTGTGCGATGTGTGCCAAAGGGTGAAAGCCGAACATCAACGCCCGTGGCTTGCTGCAGCCACTCAAGATTCCCGAATGGAAATGGGACGAGATAGGCATGGATTTCATAGTGGGACTACCCAAAACTACGATCGGCTACGATTCCATTTGGGTAATAGTAGATCGGCTCACCAAGACGCCGATTTATACCGTGAAAACTAACTACAACGGTGCCAAGCTAGCGGAACTATATATGAGTAGGATTGTATGTCTTCACGGTGTACCAAAGAGGATCATACCGGATCGTGGTACCCAATTCACATCTCATTTTTGGAGCAAAGTCCACGAGGCACTCGGAAGTCATCTCGCTTTCGGCACCGCCTACCATCCACGACCGATGGGCGGGCGAAAGGACGAACCAAGTCTTGGAAGATATGCCGAGAGCTCGTGCATTGGATTTCACCAAGGATTGGGAGAAATGCTTACCGTACGCCGAGTTCTCTTATAATAATAGCTATCAAGCCAGTCTGAAGATGTCGCCAAACGAAGCTCTATTTGGTCGCGGTGTAGGACCCCATTGCGTGGTCGAAACCGGTGAACGAACCATATTCGGGCCCGACATAATCAAGGAGGCCGAGGAAAAGGTTCGCCTGATTCGGGACCGACTACAAGCTGCTCAATCACGACAAAAGAGCTACGCGGACACTCGACGAAGAGAATTGGAATTCAAAGAGGGTGACTACGTGTATCTAAAGGTCTCACCCCTACGGGGAACACAGAGATTCAAAGTCAAAGGGAAACTTGCACCACGATACGTGGGCCCATTCCCGATAAGCGCTAGGAGGGAGAAGTGGCCTACCAATTGGAACCGCCACGAGAATCTCTCCGATGTCCACCCGAGTATTCCACGTATCGCACTGAAGAAGTGTCTGCGGGTACCGAAGAGCAAACCCCGTTAGAAACCATCCAAGTCCACAGTGATCTTACCTACCCAGAACATCCAATCAAGATACTAGACGAAGCAGAAAAGAAGACACGAACCAAGTCGTGGCGCATGTACAAAGTACAATGGAGTAATCACACCGAAGAAGAAGCTACCTGGGAGAGCGAAGAATTCTGAGGACGGAATACCCACACCTATTCAAACCGGTAAGAAATCTCGGGGACGAGATTTATTGTTAGGGGGTAGGTTTGTAACATCCGAAAATCGAAGGAGTAGAATTCGGAACGTGAAAATCGGAACTCGCAAAAACTTTTTGGAATCATTGCTTCTTATCGTGTTTGTCAATTTTATTTGCCACTTCGATTGCGTAAGAATTTCTTCGGAATTGCTTTGAAGCAAAGTTGAATTAAACCCCTAAGCTTGAGACCCATGCTGGAGGAAATAATTCAAAAATATATATATATATATAAAGTTGAAAAATGGTAGACATATTAATTTTTGGAGATTTACCAAAGATTCTTTGAAAAGAATATAATTAGTTGAAACCCTAATGGTGGAAGAAAAATAATAAATATTTGGATTTGGATGATAAAAATATTTTGAAAAGGAAATGTGAATTAGAAATTAATTAAAGACCCCAATTGATTAATTCTAAAAGATGAAATAAAAATAGGAAAAATATATTTTGAAAAATAAAAAGTGGGGGAAAAAGTTTGAAAACATAATTTCAAAATTATTTTGGAAATACTGAAATTTATTTTGAATTTTTAGAGTAAAAGGAAATGGGAATGGAAAATAGAAACTCAAATTCGGGAAAATAGAGAAAGTACACTTGTTCATGCGTATGCGGTGTTCGACGATGTCCTCGCGCCTGTGCGCCGCGTCAGCACGCGCGCCCGTGCCATGCCGCGTCGTACCGTCGCCCGCGTCACCACGTCCTCGCACAACCGCCGCGCCTGTGCACCGCATCAGCCACGCGCCCGCGCCATGCCGTCGCCACGCCGCTGACGTCGCCGGGTTCGCCCGTACGCCAGCGCATGTGCTCGCCGTACCGCCCGCCGTGCTCGCCATGCCGCTCGCCCGGCCGCCGTGCAACGTATGCGCGCAAGAGCTCCCGAAGTCGTCGCTCGCCAGCGTCATGTGCGCGCACGCACAGCTCGCCGGCATCACGGATTCGCTTGCACGGTGGCGCTAGGACGGTCGCGCGCGTCGGCCACTCCGCCGCGACGTGCAAACGCACGCGCGCACTCCGCAGCCGACCGCCGCGTGGCCGCGCGGCATTCGCTGGTGCCGCCGCTCTCTCTCCGATCCCGTGCGCTCTCGCCAAGTATAAAAGGGGTGGGCGAGCTCTCTTTTCCCCTCCACACTTTGCCAACCTTTCCCCTCTTCCTCCCCCGCCCACACCGGCAGAAACGCCGAAGCCGCGCCGGGTTTTGCCGAGCCGTGTGCCACCGCCGTTCGCCGTCATACCTCGCACGCCGCCGCTCACCGTCACCCGCCGCCGCTAGGTGAGCCCCGCGCCGTTCCATTTTTCCCCGTGGTTCGCACCGTGTCGCCGCCGTCTTCTACCGCGCGCCGCCGCTACCGGATCGGCCGAGCGGGTAGACGGGGGGGTAGACGAGGGGGGTAGACGAGAGGAGAGAAATAAAAAGGCTGGCTAGAGAAAAGAAAAAAAAAGAAAGGGAAAAGAAAAGAAGGGAGAAAAATTAGAAAAAATGGGGAAAAATTCTAGAAAAATTGGGGAATATTTTTAGGGAATTTTGGGGAATATTTGTGCAAAAATATATAGTTTTCTCAGGTATTTTTCCTCGGAGTAAAATGATTTTCTATATACGATTTCGGAAATTTCCGTTTACGTGAAATTTTCTTGAAGATTTAATATTACTTTTCTTTTCTTTAAACTACGTTTAACCATCGGACTCGGCAAAGATATATCAACGAACCTCTTGAACAACATTCGCAAGATTTCCGCTTCATCGTTTTATCGACCCCTTTTTACAAAAACCCAAAAAAACTCGAAGCTCGGCTCGTCACTACGGCCGATTTTGCTATAAAAATCCTCCGTAATTCGATTAGGGTCGTAGGGAAAATGGTTTGGAGAGTTCTTTATGATTTTTCATGCTTTTCGTTCGTTCTTATCGGATTTTAACTGGAATCCATTTTTCTTTTTCCTTTTCGCTCGTATGACTAGCGACCGAGGAGCGAGCACCGACCCCGCAGAAACCCCACTCAAGAAGCGTACGAACAAGGCAAGTCTTCACACCCTTTGAACATATTGATCCCAATTGCGAAATGATGTTATTTTAAACTCTAAACATGCATGCTTTACCGAGTTACCTATACTTGTTGTGCCATTCCTTGCTATTGTTTACCTTTAGAATTACTCCTTGTAACCCGCGATGTGATACAAATAACCGAAGCATAACTTGGTAAACGCTTAGCCATGCTATACTTAGATTTATGCATACTCATGACTTTATGAAAAAACTTTGTGCTTGGGCAACTACCTTAAGGGAGGTAGTTGAGATTCGGCATGTGGAGACATGAGCGCCACATGACCATGATGAATTACATTTGATGAAAATTGAAAGTACTAAACAAATGTTTTAGACTGGGCGGCCGGATGATTTGGGTGGATTCCGGAAAAGGCAAGTGCCGACCCTGGTCAATTAAGGACCGAGCCATGAGATAGCCGGAAACGAGCCAGTACAACCGTACTTCTCGAATGGGTATAGACCTAGGCGACTAGATAGCCGAGCGGAGCGGTATCCTTGCATAGATGGTTCTCTATGATGTGATTATGGGATGAGGATGAGGCTGCGGCCTTTGTTATAAATGGTGGAATTAAACTACGTTAATTAAACTTAAAGATTGAGGAAGTTTTCCCTTACCCGGTGCGCGAACTCCTCTCACTTGCTAGAAAATGACGGCTAGAGTGCATGAGGGCTTAAGTTCATGGAGCGGATACGCCAAAGTGAGGTTATCAAAAGGCTTTGCCATGACCGTCTCATGTGTTGGGACGTAGGCTCATTCGTTGGGCTGTCGCGGAGTACGGGTAAAGTGTACATCCACTGCAGTGTGAATGAATCAATCTATTCGAATAGCCGTGCTCGCGGATATCGAGCATCGTGACAAGACTTTCGCTTGGCTAGACTCTAAACTTAAAACTGCTGGGATGGGTTTGCATGATGATTTCATTCGCTGGTGGATCAACTTCTCGAGATGCGAGAAGGGGTGGATTCTCCGAAAACCATGACGTATCGGAGGCGGGAAGCCATCCTTGGAATCACGATGGATGGTAGGCGAGAACCGTCGCCGAATTAATGAACTATGGAACTAAAACTTGACTTGGCTAGTTGTTAGGCTTGTGAAAAGAATTGTGAAAATTGGCTTTATGCAAAAGAGCTCCAGCCATTCCTTGGATAACCCTATCATATGCATCACTTCTGTGTTGACTTGCTGAGTATGGTTGGTACTCACCCTTGCTATACGCACAAACCTTCAGATGATGGGAATGAAGAATTGGAGGATCCTTACATTTACTACCAGGAGGGTGAAGGAACTGATGGCGCTTATTAGGTCTTAGCTCCGGTCGTTGCCTGTGGCAATTGACATGCCGCTGCCTCTATTCCATTGTCGTATCTAATTTCGGTTTTGTGGTGTATTCGGACCATGAGGTCCTGTGTGTTGAACATTGCCTTCGGGCCTATTGTTGTAATAATGTCGTTATAAGACTATTCGTGCATGTGCACTGATTATTCAGATCTTGTATTTCGTGGGTACCAACTACTCGATCCAGGGAAATGGTACTAAGAACACGAAAGATTCCCGTTCCAAAAACAGGGTCCACGAGCTGGTATCGAGCCATGCGACCGTAGGATAAGACCAAATGGCGCCCTACCCCTGACTAGTTGGCTAAAGGGAAGTATCCCTACGTAGTACCATTTCCAAACTATTATTTCTGAAAATACAAATATACCTTTTCTATAGCTGTATTTCCTCTTCTTTACCAAATGGTTTTGATGATAGCTCTTTCCCTCTAACCCTAAGTTGCCTTCAAAAGCAGATGTCGAACCATGACGGAGCACGGGAGATCACCATCCCACAAGACGAGGATTTGTGGCACGGCTTCTGTCGTTCTTTGTGGTGTTTAAGATATCCGGAACCAGCCACCTACCAAATCAAGAGGCATGGCTCCGAAGGATATCCAGCATGGGAGGCGGCCATTTCCGTGGAAGCCCGCATGGGAAGTGAAAGACCTTTCTGCTTTCACACCCGCTACAACCGAGATTTAGTGGAAGCAGCCATTCAAGATGCGGCCCGCGAAGCATTTCTTCGCCTTAATACGATACACCATGCTGAACTTACAGTGACAGAGTTCGTGCACCATCCCTATCGCGAGGAAGGCAACCCAGTTTGCACCGTGGAAGCCACCCCCTGCTGCTACAACCCTATGGTCACACATCTATCACGCTGGCGGAGACGGCGAATGACTGCTACGAAGAAGCCTTGCTGAGATCAACGACCGGCGGCAACGCCTCAATGATCTGGTCGAGAGCCACTAGGGCGTGGGATCGAGATCAACATGCTGCAAACTCACCGCAAGCCAACGGTGCCCAATATGAGCAGCTCTCGGACCGCTACATGGCCCGTGGGGAAGCTCTGGTAGAGCTGGAGGAGCAGCTCAGGAAGAGCAAGCAGCAAGTCGACCAGCTGGAGGAACAGCTGCGCTCCCGCCCTGTCCATGCTGCAGGTACTTCCACCGGGGTTGTACCAACACCTTCTGCTCCTGTGCCCGACCACTACTACCTTATGACTCCAGCATGCTTGGATACCTTTCAAGCCATGATGGAGCAAGCTTTTATGTTGAGCACAGAGCCGGCGCCGTACCTGATAGACCCCACTGCTGCCACGTCCATGGGACCCACCTCAAACTCCGTAGCAGTGCCATCCGAGCCTGGATCGGGAGAGGAGAACCCCATCCAGATCCACACCGACTCGGAGTCTGAGGCGGAACCTATGGAGGTCAAATGGGAGTCCAGCGACACCGATCCAATGGAGGAGGAAGCTCCCACTCGTCGCCCGACTCACACCGGAGGTCCCCTCACCCGCAAGACCTCTCGCAAGAGTACACGGCCACCGAGCAGAAGATTCGGCATGACTCCGAGGCCACCACCTCCGAGCCATAGGGACTCCGATTTGCTTCAAGAGGATCACCCCTTCCGCACTGGCTCCTGCGGATGGTTGGACGATTAGGCGGGAGGACCACCCCAGCTTGATCTCGCTCTGGACAGTTCGGCAGCAAGGACCACACTCTATCCCCCTTAATAGTTAATGCAGTAGGACGATGTAGTTGTTGTATCATGGCATGAGGGACTGTGCATGTACAGTCCGTGTACCCCTTTGATGTAATATGATGGACCTAAGTAACCTTTGTGGCATCCTAATTAATGAGCTTATTATTTTACCATGCTTGTTGGTTGAAGATCATTTAAAAACAACTTGAAGAAAAATCACCTAGGAACCATGACCTTAACAGGTCCAATCTATTAATTCATCTATCTTCTTCGGATGGCGCATCGCCGCAGAGCCGCAGCCACCAACGAGAACCCACCGGAGCCCAACCCCTCCACTCTGGCGGAGGTTATGGCTTTGAGACCCAGACTGCTCCAAGCAATTGCCAACAACCAGGGAAGTCGAGGAGGATCAAGTTTAGGAGAGTTCATGCGAGCTAAGCCACCAACCTTCTCCACGGCCGAAGAACCCATGGATGCTGAGGATTGGTTGAGGGTCATCGAGAAAAAGCTAACTCTCGTCCGAGTTGGAGAAGCAGATAGAGTTATCTTCACCACCAGCCAGCTAGAGGGTCCCGCAAGTGACTGGTGGGACACCTACAAGGAAACGCGAGCTGAAGATGCCGGAGAACCGACATGGGAAGAATTCACGGCTGCGTTCCGTGAAAATTTCGTACCAGCTGCAGTTATGAGGATGAAGAAAAATGAGTTCCGCAGGCTGCGCCAAGGAAACACCTCAGTACAAGAGTACCTGAACAAGTTTACCCAGCTTGCCCGCTACGCCACAAGCGACCTGGCAGACGAAGAAGAGAAGATGGATAAATTTATCGAGGGACTAAACGATGAGCTGAGAGGACCGATGATCGGACACGACCACACCGGCTTCCAAAGCCTCATCAACAAGGTCGTACGGCTTGAACACGACCAAAAGATGGTAGAAAATAACCGCAAAAGGAGGCTCGCTATGGCCCGCCCATTTCGGGAGCGCCACAACGTCCCAAGGGAGCCACCCCGTCCGGATGGAAGCCAAACGTTCCGGCGCGGTCGTTCCCCCGCTCCCGACCATGTCAGCAGGCCAGCTACACCTCAGTTTCGTACACCGACGCCAACCCTAGCCGCTCCAGGAAGAAGGAATGTGAACTGCTTCAATTGTGGAGAATTCGGGCACTACTCCAACAGCTGCCCCAAACCACGCAACACTCCCGTGCGCACCGGCGCCAATGCAACGGCCGTCCGAGGAACCCCCACCCCGCGGGATGCGGTGCATTCGGGACCCCGCAACCAAATGAGGCTGCCACCGGGTTTTGACGTGGCGGGTGAATCACGTGCGTCTTGAAGAAGCTCGGGAGGATCGAACGTGTTGATGGGTATGTTCTCTATCAACTCTACCCCGCTTAAAGTCTTATTTGATTCGGAGCCTCGCATTCATTCATATCTTCCCAAGTAAGCAAACAACACCACCTACACCAAGTAGAACTTAAGAGACCTATGTTGGTACACTCACTGGGAAACATAACCGTACCCCATGCCCGCATCAATGTGCCCATACGGATTAGGGACGTGGTGTTTCTTTCAAACCTTATGGTGCTCTCACCCCAAACCATTGATATCATACTCGGGATGGATTGGTTGACCAAGAATAATGGGATCATAGACTGCAGTCGAAGGGAAGTCACGGTATCCACCCCATGGGGATCACCAATGAGCATAACTATGGACCAAAACCCGAAGCTATGCGAGCAAGCTGCGGGAGTGTTCACCATGCTACCTCTAGGCGGGATGCCAGTAGTACAAGAATACCCGGACGTATTCCCCGAGGAATTGCCCGGAATGCCCCCGGATCGCGACATAGAGTTTATCATCGACCTAATGCCTGGTACTGCCCCCATATCCAAGAGGCCTTATCGAATGCCGGCCAACGAGTTAGAAGAACTCAAGAAGCAAATCCAAGAACTACAAGAGAAAGGATTTGTACGCCCCAGTTCTTCTCCCTGGGGAGCCCCAGTACTCTTCGTCAAAAAGAAGGATGGGAGTATGAGGATGTGCGTGGACTACCGATCGTTGAATGAAATGACTATCAAAAACAAGTATCCACTACCTCGAATCGATGACCTATTCGATCAACTTAAGGGTGCGCAAGTGTTCTCAAAGATTGATCTTCGATCGGGATATCATCAGTTGAAGATTAGAGCTGGAGATATTCCTAAAACGGCGTTCTCTACACGTTACGGCTTATACGAGTTCACAGTAATGTCCTTTGGATTGACCAATGCCCCGGCATATTTTATGAATCTGATGAACAAGGTATTCATCGAATACCGGATAAATTCGTAGTGGTATTTATCGATGATATACTTATCTACTCCAAGAACGATGAGGAACATGCGGAGCATCTACGGTGTAATGGAGAAACCACGAGAGCACCAGCTGTATGCAAAATTTAGCAAATGCGAGTTCTGGCACAAGGAAGTCGCTTTTCTTGGCCACGTGGTTTCAGCCGGAGGAGTAGCGGTAGACCCCGCCAAGGTCGAAGCGTCACGGAATGGAAGGCACCCAAGTCGTGACGGAAGTTCGGAGTTTCTTGGGCTTGGCCGGGTATTACCGAAGGTTCATCGAAGGGTTATCCACCATAGCCCGACCTATGACTCAACTTCGAAGAAGGAAAAGAAGTTTGAATGGAACAAGAAGTGTCAAGGAGCCTTCGACCAACTAAAAGAAAAGTTAACCACCGCCCCAATCTTAACTTTACCTGACAACCGGAAGGATTTCTTGATGTACTGTGATGCGTCTCGGCAAGGACTAGGAGGCGTGTTAATGCAGGATGGGAAGGTCGTGGCATATGCCTCGTGACAGTTACAACCCTACGAGGAGAATTATCCCACACACGACCTGGAATTAGCCGCGGTCGTTCACGCATTGAAGATCTGGAGACACTACCTGATCGGGAACCACTGTGATGTGTATACTGATCACAAGAGCTTGAAATACTTCTTTACTCAGCCCGATCTCGACCTACGACAGAGACGATGGTTGGAGTTGATCAAAGATTACGATCTAGGAATCCATTACCATCCCGGCAAGGCAAATGTAGTGGCCGATGCGCTAAGCCGCAAAGCCCAATGCAACCATATGGGATTGGAAGGTATGGCCAGTGAGCTCCAAGAAGAAATGGCTCGACTTAATCTGCACCTAATTCCTCACGGAGAAGTAAACTCACTGGAAATCCAACCCCTTCTGAGGACTCAAATAGAAGAAGCCCAAAAGGGAAATGAGGAAACCCGGAAATCAAAGAACGCATGGCTGGACGCGCTAAGGAATTTTCGGTAGACGACAAGGGAATCTGTGGTACAAGAAAAGAATCGCGTGCTGAACAAGGTGGTTTGAGAGGGTTGATCTTAAAAGAAGCACACGAATTTGCATATTCGTTACACCCAGGAAGCACGAAAATGAACCAGGATTTGAAAGGAGAATACTGGTGGCCCAATATGAAGAGAGATGTAGCCGAATACGTAGCCGTATGCGATGTATGCCAAAGGGTGAAAGCTGAGCATCAACGACCAACGGGCTTACTGCAGCCGCTCAAGATTCCCGAATGGAAATGGGACGAGATAGGCATGGATTTCATCATTGGACTACCCAAAACTGCGATCGGTTACGATTCCATTTGGGTAATAGTAGATCAGCTCACCAAGACCGCGATTTATTCCCGTAAAGACTAACTACAACGGTGCCAAGCTAGCGGAACTATACATGAGTAGGATTGTATGTCTCCATGGTGTACCAAAAAGGATTATATCGGATCGTGGTACCCAATTCACGTCTCATTTTTGGAGCAAAGTTCACGAGGCACTCGGAAGTCACCTTGCCTTCGACCGCTTACCACCCACGAGACCGACGGGCGGGCGAAAGGACCAATCAAGTACTAGAAGATATGCCGAGAGCACGTGCGTTGGATTTCACCAAGGATTGGGAGAAATGTTTACCGTACGCCGAGTTCTCCTACAACAATAGCTATCAAGCCGTCTAAGATGTCACCAAACGAAGCCCTATTTGGTCACCGATTCGAACCCCATTGATGTGGTCGAAACCGGTGAACGAGCCGTATCCGGGCCTGAAATAATCAAAGAGGCCGAGGAAAGGTCCGCCTGATTCGGGACCGATTACAAGCTGCCCAATCACGACAAAAGAGCTACGCGGATACCCGACGAAGAGAATTGGAATTTAAAGAAGGTGACTATGTGTATTTAAAGGTCTCACCACTACGGGAACTCGAGGTTCAAGGTCAAAGGAAACTCGCACCAAGATACGTGGGCCCATTCTTGATAAACGCTAGAAGAGGTGAAGTGGCCTACCGTGGAGCTACCCAAGAACCCCTCCGATGTCCACCCGGTATTCCACGTATCGCAGCTTGAAGAAATGTCTGCGTGTGCCGAAGAGCAAGCTCCTTTGGAAACCATCCATGTTCACAGTGATCTTACCTACCCAGAGCATCCAGTCAAGATACTGGACGAGGCAGAAAAGAAGACACGGACCAAGTCATGGCGCATGTACAAAGTACAATGGAGCAACCACACTGAAGAGGAGGCTACCTGGGAGAGCGAGGATTTCCTGAAGACGGAATACCCACACCTACTCAGCAACCGGTAAGAAATCTCGGGGACGAGATTTATTGTTAGGGGGGTAGGTTTGTAACATCCTGAAAATCGAAGGAACTGAAATCGGAACGTAAAAATCAGAACTTTCAAAAAACCTTCGCTCGTTGCTTCTTCCTCGGGTTTGTTGCTTCTTATTTGTCAGCTCAGTTGCATAAATTTAGTCGTGATCAATTCCCTTTCGGTGTTTTTGGATGATTTGGAGTTTGTCGGAATGAAAAATGCGAAAGTCCGTATTAGGGATTTTTTTAAAAAGAACTCGAAGAAGTGCGGATTTATGAAAATACGATTTGGGAGAAATAGAATAGTAATATTGGTTGGGGGAGGATACATTAGGACGCAAAATAAATAATAAAATATTTGGGAGTCGTACTCGAAAGCCGGAAAATTTTGGAAAATAAAGAGGTGAATTATGAAATTAGGAAAGAGGGATTTTAAATAAATAAATATGAAAAATAATGTCGGAAAATAAAAGTGGTGAAAAGTTGAAAATATTATATAAAAAATTATTTTTGAAATATAGGAATTTATTTTGGAATTTTTAGAAGAGAGGAAAATTGAAATAGGAATTAAAAATCAAAAATCGGGAAAATATGAAAGTGCACGTTCATATCACGCTAGGTGTTTGACGCCGTACCGCGCCCGCCCGCGCGCGCGCGCACACGCCGCGCCGCGCCGCCCGCGCCCGCCCGCGCCCGCGCGCGCGCGCGCCGGTCCTCCCACGCCGCGCCAAGCGCGCGCGCGCGCCCTAGCCGCGTCGGACCCCGCCGCGCCTTGCGCCCGCGCTCACCCGCGCCCGTACCGGCCCGCCCGTGCCTCGCGCCCTCGCTGCCACGCTCGCCGCGCCCGGACCCCACGCCGCGCGCGCGCGCGACCCGCCGCGCCGCCGCCCGCTCCGCCGCCGCGTCGCGTCCGCCCGTACCCGGCCCGTTCCGCGCCTCGCCGCGTGTCGCCACCGCACGCGCCACGCCGGTCCCTCCCTTCTCCACCCCGCGCCCGCGCCCGCTCCTCCCGGACGCGCCTATAAAAGGCGGCGACCCGCCCTTGCCGCACCGCCCCGCCTCTCTCCTCCGTTTCCCGAGCGCCAACGCCGTCGCCGCCATGCGCCAAGCCCCCCGTGCCCCACCACATCTCCCCGAGGTCCGCCGTCGCCGGTAAGCCCCGCTGCCGCCCTTTTTCCCCCATGCGCTAGCGCCGGCCGCCGCCTCTGTTTTGCCTGGACTCCGGTCGAACAGATGGCGGGCAATGAACAGTGCGCAAGGAAAAAAAATAGGGAAAAATTGGGAAAAATTTTAGAAAATTTGGAAAAATATTTTGTGAGGACTTGAGTAAAATTTTGGGCAAAAATAAATTATTTTCTTGCATGATTTCTCGGTGAAAAATTTGGAAATCAAATCCGGACTTTTCCGAAATTCCGTTTTGCGTCGTTTTTGAATCCGAATTCCGTTTAGACCTTTCTCGCCATTTTAATATGTTCCTATTTTGTGCTCGGACCTTCACTCTAGCACCAATCCCTCCACGGATATTTTCAAATCCGTTTTCTTGGGCAAATCGCGATCGTCGCTTTGCGAAAACCCTAAGTCGTCGACCCGATGACGAAACTTGGAGTTTTCTGGAGCGATCGTAGTACAAACTTAAGTAGGAAGTTGGGCTTAGCGCTTGGAATCGTTTCGAGACTTTTTGAATCTTTTCGACCTTTTGGTGTTATATGGGATTCTAATCGGAATCGATTGATTTTTCGCACGTACGAGTAGCACATGAAGAGACCGGCATCGACCCCGTTGAAGACACCACCCCTCAAGCGTGCGAGCAAGGCAAGTCGTCACGATCTTTGAACATATTGATCCTACTTTGCGAAATGATGTTGATTTTAATTGCAAATTGCATGCTTACACAGATATGTACCAATGCTTGATAAACCCTGCTTTGATGTTGATCACCATTAGAATTATTCTTTGTAACCTTCGATGTGATATGATCGGAGGCTAACTTCGGTGAAAATGCTTAGCCCTGCTTATACTAGATCCCTGCATACTCATGATTTTACAAGAAAGCTTTGTGCTCGGGCAACCACCCCTCAACTACCTTAGGGAAGGTAGTTGAAATGCGGCCTTTGGAGACATGAGCGCCACATGGCCATGAGAATGATGAACTAAGTTTGATGAAAATTGAAAATGCTATACAAATGTTTTAGACTGGGCGGCCAGATGATTCGGGTGGATTCCGGAAAAGGCAAGTGCTGACCTGGTCAATTAAGGACCGAGCCATGAGATAGCCGGAAACGAGCGAGTACAACCGTACTTCTCGAATGGGTATAGACCTAGGCGGCTAGATAGCCGAGCGGAGGCAGTATCCTTGCATAGATGGTTCTCTATGATGTGATTATGGGATGAGGATGAGGCTGCGGCCTTTGTTATAAATGGTGGAATTAAACTACTGTTAATTAAACTTAAAGATTGAGGAAGTTTTCCCTTACCCCGGGTGCGCCAGAACTCCTCTCACTGCTAGAAAATGACGGCTAGAGTGCATGAGGGCTTAAGTTCATGGAGCGGATACTGCCAAAGTGAGGTTATCAAAAGGCTTTGCCATGACCGTCTCATGTGTTGGGACGTAGGCTCATTCGTTGGGCTGTCGCGGAGTACGGGTAAAGTGTACATCCACTGCAGTGTGAATGAATCAATCTATTCGAATAGCCGTGCTCGCGGATATCGAGCATCGTGACAAGACTTTCGCTTGGCTAGACTCTAAACTTAAAACTGCTGGGATGGGTTTGCATGATGATTTCATTCGCTGGTGGATCAACTTCTCGAGATGCGAGAAGGGGTGGATTCTCCAGAAAACCATGACGTATCGGAGGCGGGAAGCCATCCTTGGAATCACGATGGATGGTAGGCAGAACCGTCGCCGAATTAATGAACTATGAAACTAAAACTTGACTTGGCTAGTTGTTAGGCTTGTGAAAAGAATTGTGAAAATTGGCTTTATGCAAAAGAGCTCCAGCCATTCCTTGGATAACCATATCATATGCATCACTTCTATGTTGACTTGCTGAGTACGGTTGGTACTCACCCTTGCTATACGCACAAACCTTCAGATGATGGGAATGAAGAATTGGAGGATCCTTACATTTACTACCCGGGAGGGTGAAGGAAGCGATGGCGCTTATTAGGTCTTAGCTCGGTCGTTGCCCGTGGCAATTGACATGCCGCTGCCTCTATTCCATTGTCGTATCTAATTTCGGTTTTGTGGTGTATTCGGACCATGAGGTCCTGTGTGTTGAACATTGCCTTCGGGCCTATTGTTGTAATAATGTCGTTATAAGACTATTCGTGCATGTGCACTGATTATTGATCGTATTTCGTGGGTACCAACTACTCGATCCAGGGAAATGGTACTAAGAACACGAAAGATTCCCGTTCCAAAAACAGGGGTCCACAGGACCAGTCGTGTTTCGGTCAAGTGCAAGGCTAATGAGCTCAGGGCTCTTAACAACTATATCCTGTGTATAGGACTAAGACGCCAGGAGCTCGACTTGCAGTCACCCGGACAGAGGTCTGTCGATGGATCAAGTTGCTCTACTTCGAAGGTCAGACACACAGAGATTAGTTGGTAGTCGACCTCGCGCTCACTCGCTGCGTACATAACTAAGTGACCTTGCTCGACTGAATGCTCTCGGGATCCGTCCCATAGGCTTTAGCCGCTTGGCCATGAGGGTTATACACGTACCGAGTGACCGTCGATCCTCCCCCGTCCACCTATTTACCCTGTACACAGCTGAGTCGGTTTGGGTTAGGCTGGGGTCTACTTCGGATCCGTCTTTTGAGGCCCTAAGCCGCTCGGTATTAGAGGTCGGTCATGAGGTAAATAGAAGGACGTCTCTTCGCGTACCGACCTACTACGAAGGAGGTAGACCCTCTTGAGCTTGATCGGTAGCCCTCCGGACTTGGTCTGTTGATGACCGAGATCGCTCAGCCTGGTTTATTCCGAGTGACAGATGTGCTTGAGCTTTATCGATAGCCCTCCAGACTTAGTCTGTCAACGATTGAGATAGTTCAGCATGATTTGCCCCGAATGACAGACGTGCTTGAGCTTGACCGGAAGCCTTTCGGTTTTCAATCTGTTGATGGCTTGAGTCACTAGGCGCAAACTACCCGAAGTGGTAACTTTGCCCGAGCTTTGACAAGGAGCCCTCCGGATTCAAACTGTTGAAGGACGAGGTCGCTCAGCACGGTCTGTCACATAGCGGAAAGTTGGGTGTCAAAAAAAAGAAAAGAAAAACAAACATATCGGACATTTTGTGAATTGACCACGACGTTCAAAAGAACTGTTAAAGTTTTTTGCTTTACAAATGGGGTGATTATCATAGATAGGGTCCAAGGTCCCCCCAATTTATAGGTCAATGTTGGCGACGATCTTCTCCGTTGTTGTCTCCACGGAGGCATACATGCCCTCAACATGGGACTCGGCGACGCTAGTAGGCCACCCTTCGGTGACTGCCTCGACCTCTACGCGGGGGTACAGTTTCTGCACCACCCCAAGGACATGCGCCGCCGCCATCTTTGCCACCCCCGGGCATAGGCTTGGAGAAGCTCCCCGCTGCTCTGAAGATGTGCCAGGAGCGTGTCGTCGGTCCTCATGTGTCCTGCTACTGGCAATTATGTGAACATAGACTACTTTCACTCCTTGATCGACATCAACAAATGGAGTGATCGAATATGACTAGTCCACACATGTTGTTGAGCTATTTCATGTGAGAAATCAAGAAATATCAGGGATTCTCACAAAATCAGTGAGAGTTATTTTTCTAGATTGGGCAGTGCTTTCCGTTGCTCTTGGTACATGTACGTTTTTTTGCACACACACACACACACTTCCTATATCTGTCTGTTTTTTAAGGCATGACATAAAATTTTGTAGCAAAGTACAGAAAATGTTTTACCAAAAACAAATAAAATATTCCTCTACAGTTATGTCATATGTTTCAGTTAATATCAACCAAAAGATAATATATCATCTAGATAACATGTATTTTATTTTTGGTCCTTTTTTTCAGAATCCTTACATGGATCACTTGGAAATACCAACAACTGGTTTGCAGCTGCGTACTATTCAGTACTAACACTCCAAGAATATGTCATGTCACAAATGTGGATTTTGAGCATGTTGCTTTCACCACTGCAGGATGAACCTGAGTTATGTCACGCATGGGTCTCGGCCGGTATGTTCTCTCTCATTTTTTTGTGCCCCACACATGTGGCATTTTTTGTGTTTTTTACTCTGCCTTGTTGATATGTTGCACCCCAATGAGCACAATGTTTCACTAGTTAGTAATTATACGTTCCACTTTTTTATTGTAGTTCCGTCTAAGGAATCAAATCCCATATCTAAATCAAAGCCATGGTGATGCTGGGAATGTGAATGCCGATGATCATGAGGTTACGGGGGGCTGAGGATATTGGAGATGTTGAAGCTGAGAATACTGGCACCGGTGATGCTGCTCAAGATCTTCTTCCCTTGATGAATGGATGCGGATGTTTGCCTCAAGTGGCCAAGGCAAATAGATAAGCAGCTGATCACCTTTTTGATATCCATGTCACCTGTGGAGATTATGGCAATCGGATATCCTCATGGCAAGCTTGTTCGACTGGAAATAGGGATAGGTTATGTTTATGGATTGTGTAAACCGGCTATGACTTGGGTGTTACGTTGCCGATCAGATAAGGCAACGGCTCATAGTCATAACTTGGTAAGATTGAGGAAAACGACTTAGAGTATGGTAGGGTTTCCGACTTGTAAGCCCGCCCTCCGAGACTATATAAGAGGGGTAAGGGGCATCCCTTAAGGGATATCGATTCATGAGCCGAAATTTGATAGGCGATACACTAGAGCTCGAGATCAATAAACACTCGGCGGATCGAATCCCGAAACGGGAGTAGGGTATTACCTCATGAGAGGGCCTGAACCTGTCTAAACCTTGTTTTCCACTTAACCCATCGAGCTTGGCGATCTTGACTGCACCCCCAAATTTCTATTGCCGAAACCAAGTTTTGACGGTTGGCGCGCTAGGTAGGGGTCCGCGCGTCAAGACTTCTTCTTCAATCTCGCCAGCAAGCGCGATAGGATCTTCATCAGGCATCGACGACTTCGCCGCCAAAAGATTTGACAAGCTCTCCTTCCATAACTCGATTCGGACCGGTCGAGAAGGGGAACCCGCTCGACACCGTTCGGGATTCGAACAACGCTGAGATCTACTACAAAGTTCGACTTCCGAGTTGGAGTCCATCCACTTGGAAGGAGGAATCCACTCGACGCCGTTCGGATTACCAAATGCCGCGAGATCTACACCACCTTCGACCTCCACGTTGGAATCCATCCTCTTGGGAGGAGAAACCCTCTCGGCGCCGTTTGGGTTACCGAACGCCGGCGAGATCTATTGCAATCTCCTTTCTTCGAGTTGAATTCGACTCACTTGGGAGAACCATCGTCATCAGCGGCGCCGGACCGGAACGATCCGGACTCAAGCGATCCGGGCTCAAGGGAAGTCGTTGTCATCCTCCAACCGTTCGGATCATGCTCATCCACGGAGCTCGATGAATAGCTCAGCTCTTCAGATTTCGATGACCTCTACGGCATCTCCACAGACGAGGCCAACGACTCTGACTTCGACAAGGACTATGAGCCAAAGTGCTTCGACGTTCTCATGGCCGAGGTGGCCGAGACCGACTCCCATGGCCCGCGTAATCACGAAGAAGAGCAAGCCGGGCTTGAGCAGGATCGCAAGCTGGCGGAGGAGGAGAATAGACGAAAGGACGAAGCCGACAGAAGAAAACGAGACCTGAGGGCGACTGGGCAATCCGCTCGAGAGGCCATACTTCAAACATGGGTTGACAACACCAACATCTTCCGGACGCCTCGGCGAACGCCGTTGCGGCCCTCACCCTCCCGGGCACCGTTATCGAAGCGGCACCGCTACGATAACACCAATCCTGGACAAGATCAAGACCATCGTCGCGGCTACAGCCAATTGCTCTCCCTCCACCTCAGCACGAAGGCCGACTGAGTCCGTTGCGGAAATGCCCGACGGAAGCCGACATCCGCCGCTGCGGTCGAAGGATTACAGGAGGTCCGAACAAGCTCGGACGACCACTAGGTCAAGAGACCCCCGCCACGAGACCACACGAAGGCGTCAAGAGCAATCGGCCGACTCCCGCGAAAAACGACATGGACGACCACCCGTCCACAACCGGATCCGCCGCAGCTACAAGTCCGACTACCGTAGCAGCCTATAAAGAACCCCGCCGAGTGATCTGCGGGAAGTCCTTGACAGGCGCTATCAAGAACGCGAGCAGCACTCCTACGAAGACCGAAGGAGGTCGCCCGACTGCAACGACGACAGAGTGCCCGCGTTCACTCAGGACCTTCGTCGAGTGGTTTGGCCGAGTGGCTTCAAGCCCACAGGAATCGAGAAGTACGATGAAAAGGCCGACCCCGAGTCGTGGCTGACCGTATACACCCTCGCCATCCGCGCAGCAGGAGGAGACAACAAGGACATGGCCAATTACTTGCTTGTCGCCCTCACCAACTCAGCCAGGAACTGGCTGACGAGCTTGCCGAGAGGCTCAATTAGCTCGTGGAGCGAACTCCGGGACCACTTCATCGCCAATTCCCAGGGCAGTTTCGAAAGACCTGTGACCACTTTGATCTCTACAACGTCATCCATAAGCTAGACGAGCCGCTGAAGGACTACATCCGGCGCATCTCGGAAAAGCGCAACAAGATCCCCAACATCACTGACGACATCATAACCGTCGCCTTCCAGAAGGGAGTCCATGATGAGTTGCTGATCGGAAAGTTTGGGCGTAAGCCACCGAAGACGGTAAAGCAAATGTTCGAGACAGCGAACTCCTATGCCAAATCCAACGACGCAATCAAGGCGGCGCGGCAAGATCGGCCTGACAAAAGGGACGCCAAGCAGTCGGGAGGAAGCCGACATCCTAAGAAGGATAATGGCAACAACAATCAGGGCCAGAAGGATCGCAAGCGCCGGCCCAAGGACCTGGTTGCCACAACGTGTAGACCCCCGTTTTTGAGGACGTGAATCATTTGTGTTCGTAGTACCATATCCCTGGATCGAGTAGTTTGGTACCCACGAATACAGTTCTGAATTACTAGGTGCAAAGTGCACGAATAGTCTTACATCGAACTTATTACAATAATAGGCCCGAAGGCAATATCCAATACATATAGGACGTACAGGTCCGAGTTCAACCAAATCAGAGTTTAGATAAGATAAGCAGACGGAAAGAAGCGGCATGTCGATTGCCACAGGCAATGACTGGGCACTAAGACCTATTGCGCTCCATAGCCTTCATTCATCCTGGTAGTAAGCATAGGGATCCTCCAGTTCTTTGTTTCCTTCATCTGAAGTTTGTGCGTATAGCAAGGGTGAGTACCCAACATAGTCAGCAAGCCGACACGGAATGATCAACATGATAGGGTCATTCAAAGGATGGCTAAGGTTCATTTGCACAAAGCCAATTTTCACAAATCATTTCACAAACCTATTGTCTAGCCAAGTCAAGTTTTAGTTTGAGTATATTAAAACGGCGACGGTTTGTCTACCATCCATCGTGATTTCCAAGGATGGCTTCCCGTCTCCGGTTCGACATGGTTTTCGGGAGTCCACCCCTTCCCTCATTTTGAGAAGTTGAGGCCACCAACACACAAAATCATTATGCAATCCTTTTCCCATCATTTTAAAATTTATGAGTCTAGCTATGGGAGAAACTTGTCACGTCGCTCATTAACCGCAAGCACTGCTATTCGAATAGATTGATTGACTCACACTACAGTGGATGTACACTTTACCCATACTCAGCAACTACTCATTGAATGAGCTTACATCCCTTCATATGGAATGGTCACGGCAAAGCCTTTCGATAACTTCGCTTTGGCAGTAGCCGCTCCATGAACTTAAGTCCTCATGCACTCTAGCTTTCATTTCCTAGAAGTGAGAGGAGTTCTGGCGTTCCCGGGGTAAGAGAGAAACTCACTTAATCTTTAATTTATCGCTAAGTTTAGTTTATTATTCACATAAAGGCCTTTTGTCTTATCACAAACATGGGCACTCTACCATTGGTAGGCCCAGGACAGTCTACCCATTGGTAGGTCCTTAACTCAACACCTACACCTGAATCACTATGCAGGGGTACTGCCTTCGCTCGGCTATCTACTTCGTTAGGTCTATACCCATTCGAGAAGTACGTTTGTACTGGTTCGCTCTAAGTTGTAGAATCATGGCTCGGTCCTTAATTGACCAGGGACGGTACTAGCCTTTCCCGGAATCCACCCAAATCCATCCATCCACCCCAGTCCAAAACATGGGTTTTGTACTTTTTGTTTTTCATCAAAACTAATTTCATCATGATCAGGGCAATGTGGCGCTCATGTCTCCACATGTCGTATTCCAACTACCTTCCCAAAGATAGTTGCCCAAGCACGAGGCTTATTTGTAAAATCATGAGTATGCAAGAATCTAGTATAAGCAAGGCTAAGCATTTTACCAACGTTAGCCTCCGGTCATATCACATCGAATGTTTAGCCTCCGGGTCATATCACGTGCGAAAGATCAATTGAATTCGATCAGAATTTAATAAAATCCTTAGATATCGAAAAGGACCATAAAAACGACTCCAAATGTTTAGCCTAAAATTCTACTTGAGTTCGGACGAGAGATGTTAGGATAAAATCTGAGTTTAAAAACGAGTTTGATGTCCTAGGGTTTTCGCAAATGTCGATCGCATTTAATGAAGAAATAAATTTAGAAATGCTAATCAAGAGGTTTTGTGCTTGAGGTTTCGGAGGTTCGAGCACTAAAAGAAACACATTTCTAATGGCAGAAAAGAAATAAACAAAATCAGGATTAAAACGACGCGAAACAAAATCTCCGAAAAATCCGATTTCTATTTCCGAATTTGCTCCGAGAAAAATATACGAGAAAACAATATATTTTTGCCCAAATATTTTCCCAAATATTTCCTAAATACTTTTCATATTTTTTCCAAATTTTTCCCTATTTTTTTCCTTTTTCCTTTTTCTTCTCTTTTTCTTTTCTTTTTCTCTCTTTACTATTCATTACCCTCCAACCTGTTCGACCGGCGCTCTGCTTCCTCTCTCCACTGTTTCCGGCCGGCGACCAGCGCAAGCGAGGGGAGGGGCGGGGCTCGGGGCTTACCGGCGACGGTGAAAGCAAGGGGAGGCTTTGGGGCACCGGCGCACGGCGGTGGTGGCTTGCGGCGACGGCGGCGCTCGGCGGCAATGGCGCTCGGGAGCTAGGGTTGCGGCGAGGGAATGGCGAGGGGAAACGGTGGCGAAGTGGGAAAAAGAGAGGAGCTTCAACCCTCTATAGGCGCGGCCGGGGGAAGAGAACGGGGAGAAGGGGGACCGGCGCGCGGTACGGCGATGGCGCACGCGACGCGCGGGTGGGCGGGGCCGGCGCGGGGAACGCGGGCGATGCATGGCGCTGGGCGCGGCACATTGGCGCGTGGCGAGCATGCACGCGGGCACGGTACGGCGCGCGACGCGCGGCGGCGGAGAGGGTGGGGCTGGGTACGGTGGCGTCGTGCGGCGTGCGCGGGCGGGGCCGTGGCGGCTCGGCGCGTGGCGTGAGCGGCGCACGGCGCGGGACGGGGCGGGCGCGGCGTGCGGGGCCGCGAAGCGCGCGGGCGTGGGCGCCTGGCGCGTGGCGCGCGCGGGCGCAAGCACGGTACGGCGGGCGACGCATGGCAGGCGCGAGGCCGGGGCCGGTACGGCGTCGAACACCTTGTGACATATTGAGCAGCGATTCGATTTTCCCGATTTTCAATTCCATTTTCCAATTCCTATTTTCTTTCACTCTAAAAATTCAAAATAAAAATCTAGTATTCCCAAATTTAATTTTAAAATATATTTTCAAACTTTTCACCCACTTTAATTTATTTAAAAATATAGATCACCTATTTAATTTAATCCTTTTTCTTAAATTCATAAATCACAATTTTAGTTCCAATTTATTTCTAGCCTTTATATAAATCCTTTAAAAATATTTTATTGCCCACTTTATTTTCTAATTAATATTTCAGAATCATCAATTAATATTTTATTTTCCCAACACATATTTTTTATGAATCCACACCCTCTTCCTATTTTAATTTAAAATTCCTAATTTTAAAGTCCGAGATTTTTCTCCCCAACGGAAATCCAAATCATTTGGTTTTTCACAAATACCGAGATGAATCGCTCACATATAAGTTTATGCAACCAAGCTGGCAAATAAGAAGCGAAAAACTTGATCATGCAACAACAAGCAGAAAGATTTTTGTATGTTCCGGTTTTTAATTTCCGGTTTTTAAATTCTCCGATTTTCGGGCGTTACAAACCTACCCCCTAACAATAAATCTCGTCCCAGAGATTTCTTACCGTCGTGGAATAGGTTCGGGTACTCGGTCTTCAAGAAGCCTTCTTTTCCCAAGTGGCTTCATCTTCGGTGTGGTTGCTCCATTGCACCTTGTACATTCGCCATGTTTTGGTCCTAGTCTTTTTCTCAGCTTCATCCAAAATCTTTACAAGGTGTTCGGGGTATGTGAGGTCTTCGCTGATAAGAACATCTTTCGAGGGTATCTGTTCTTCCGGTACTCGCAAACATTTCTAATTGTGACACGTGAAAGACAGGGTACACATCGGAAAGATTTTCCGGCAGGTCCAGTTGATAGGCCACTTCGCCTCTTCTGGCGCTTATCGGGAAGGGTCCAACATATCTTGGCGCCAGTTTTCCTTTGACCTTGAACCTCTTGGTTCCTCTTAGTGGCGAAACTTTCAGGTACACATAGTCGCCTATTTCGAATTCCAACTCTCTTCGGTGAGTGTCCGCATAGCTCTTTTGCCGAGACTGGGCTACCTTAAGCCGATCTCTTATCAGTCGAACTTTCTCTTCGGCTTCTCTAATGATGTCTGGCCCAAATACGGCTTGTTCGCCGGTCTCCGACCACATCAACGGAGTGTGGCATCTTCGTCCAAACAAGGCCTTGTTCGGTGAAATCTTCAGACTAGCCTGGTAGCTGTTGTCATAGGAGAACTCTGCGTAGGGCAAGCATTTCTCCCAGTCCTTAGTAAAATCCAACGCACAAGCTCTTAGCATATCCTCCAGGACCTGGTTCGTCTTCTCAGTTTGTCCATCTGTTTGAGGGTGATAAGCAGTACTGAAGGCGAGGTGAGTTCCAATCGCCTCGTGAAACTTATCCCAGAAGTGAGATGTGAACGGAGTGCCACGGTCTGACACAATCCTTGTGGGTACTCCATGTAGGCACACGATTCTGGACATGTACAGCTCAGCCAATTTGGCGCTGCTATACCGAGTCTTGACCGGGATAAATCGGGCGGTCTTGGTCAGTCTATCCATGATCACCCAAGTGGAATCGTATCCGGTAGAAGTTTTGGGTAGCCCTACTATGAAGTCCATGCCTATTTCATCCCATTTCCACTCAGGGATCTTGAGTGGTTGCAGCAATCCTGCCGGTCACTGATGCTCAGCCTTAACTCGTTGGCATACATCACATACGATCACATATTCCGCTACGTCTCTTTTCATGTTGGGCCACCAGTATTCCGTTTTCAAATCCTGGTACATTTTTGTGTTGCCCGGGTGTAGCGAGTATGCTGACTCATGGGCTTTCTTCAAGATTAGCTTCCTCAATCCGTCTTTCTTGGGTACGTAAATCCTTTTTCGATACCATAGAGCTCCATCGTCGCCGGCCGTAATTCCTTGGCTAGTCCTTCAGCCATGCATTCCTTGATTAGCCGGACTTCCTCACAATCCTTCTGGGCTCCCTTAATCTGACTCGTAGGAGAGGTTGTATCTCTAGCCAACTCAATTGTCCATGAGGAATCAACTGCAGGTTAAGCCGAGCTATCTCTTCTTGAAGCTCGTTGGCCGTATATTCCATCTTTAGTTGGTTGCACTGGGCTTTGCGGCTCAAAGCGTTAGCTACGACATTGGCCTTGCCAGGGTGATAATGGATTCCTAGGTCATAGTCCTTGATCAGTTCCAGCCATCTTCTCTGGCGTAGGTTAAGATCCGTCTGGGTAAAGAAATACTTCAAGCTCTTGTGGTCCGTGTATATATCACAGTGGTTTCCGATCAGGTAGTGCCTCCAAATCTTCAAGGCATGCACTACTGCAGCCAATTCTAAGTCATGGGTGGGATAGTTCTCCTCATGAGGTCGTAGTTGTCTTGAGGCATAAGCCACAACCTTCCCATCTTGCATCAACACGCCTCCTAATCCTTGTCGAGATGCATCACAGTATATAACGAAGTCTTTCCGGTTGTCCGGCAGGACTAAGATCGGGCCGGTGGTTAACTTTTCTTTAAGCTGGTCAAATGCCTGTTGACACTGCTCAGTCCATGCAAATTCTTTTCCTTTTTCAATAGTTGGGTCAGGGGTCGGGCTATCTTAGAAAATCCTTCTATAAACCGTCGGTAATATCCAGCCAATCCGAAGAAACTTCTAACCTCTGTTACCGACTGGGGTGCTTTCCATTTGGTAACAGCTTCGGCCTTGACGGGGTTTACTGCTAGCCGCCGCCTCGCCTGCGCTGTCCAATCGCTCTGATCGGGCGCATCCGAGCCGGGGAGGAAGAGGCGCAGGCGCGGCGTGGGACGCGGTACGTGGTACGGATGAAGACGGAAGAGAGAGACGCAGGGAGAAAGAGACGCAGGAGGTCTTTTTTCCATCCAAGCTTTCCCTTCCTTTTTAGCATTGGGACTGCGGGTTAATTTTATAAAAACTTAGAGAGTTTTCTTCAATATAGACAGACGAACAAAAATTTTAACTAGAAACAGATAGTTAGTTATAGATATACCTATCTACCTAATAAAAAAATAAGTAAGACTTTTGGTGAAATTTTTGTCCGCCTGCCCATCATCTATGTCATCTCACGTGATGTCGTCAATTATTACACTACACCCGATCCGAATCTTCCAAAAATCCTAAATCCTAAAAAAACACATAACAAATCCTAACTTTACGAAAAGATATTCAACCTTTAGAGTCTCGACATATCAGGACTTCACGGGACAAAAAAAGCAAACAACTTCAACCAAACGGATCGAAGGAGTCTGGGCAGATCAGGACTTCATCACCAAGTAAAGAAAAGTATATTCAACCAAACAGATCGAAGGCGAAAAACAAAATCTAAACAATCGCCGGAGCCCGCAAGGCCGGTTTCCCCACCCCGATCTGCTCCTTCCCGCCGCCTAGAGGGGTCCACGTCACCGGCTGCCCTTGCCAAGCTCCAGCGACGGTGTTCCGCTGGCCCCACCATCCACGCTGATCGTCTCTACCAAAACTCCCTTCGTCGGATCCGTATGAGCTCCGCCCGCCTCCTCTAGTATAAAGTACTGGTCTCTTCTAAGATAAGTCTCTGCTAAGGTAAGGACTTAAAATATAACTTCGTACAAGTATTAGTTTAGAATCAAGATAGCAGACACAAATATAATATCACAACCAACATCACAAAAAAAACTAATATTAAAAATAATGTTGCTATGATAAGCCTTGTGACATAAGTTTATATTTATTTTGCCTCAAAGGGCTAATACGTTAAATATAAAAAAGTAGAGGAAAATACGTTAAATATACAGGGAGTCCATTTAAATTGCCACAAGCAGTCGACTGGGCACACTGCCTAATCCTCATCTTTAGCCAGCAAACTCCTCAGGAAACAGCGAAAACCTCTCTTCTGGAGTTGGAAAAATTACAAGGTGAGTACATGGAATACTCAGTGAGTACACGGAATACTCAGAGAGTACACGGAAATATGCATATGCAAGGATGACGAAGAAGGCAATGGCTATTTTGCATAAAACAACGATTTATAGTTATAAACAATTTATAAATAAAGATTTAAATAACAATTATAAATAACGGATGTAACCAACCATTCACCCACATAGGATCTGTCCACACAGAACCACATAACCATATTCATTAACCTACACACAATTCATTCCCAATTTTTGCAAACAACCCCTCATGAGAAATCACCGAGCATGTCCATGACCACGGATACAACTATTTGAATAGATTAGTTTAATACTCTATAGAGATTGTAAACCTTGATCCACAAGATATATCATCCTTTTAACGGCCATGTGAAATGTCACACTTTAGGTTGTGTGACCAAGGAGTCTGTAACAAGGTCTTTTAGAAACTCTGCCCCAACACTGCCTTTCGCCATAAGACACCTTCCTTTACACAGAAAATAAAGTACCCATGACTAACCTGCCTATCATCTAGCCACCTGGGTCGACAGTGCCAAGACTGAAAATCCTACTCGGTCAATTTCTTCCATAAGAACATGTGGATGTATGGTAGGGTCGGATCAATTACTTATGAAATGAAGTCCTTAATTGACCAGGATAACTTGCCAAAACTACAGTAGCACACAACATAGAGTAGCAGTTTAGGGACACATAGTTGGCCCTTTGAGCAATTAATTAGCACATAGCTTGATAGTAGGCTCACACAGATACTATACCTGGTAATGATCACACAAATACATCACCACCTATCCTGGATCATACAGAACCACCCATTACTCCACTCCAAAATGTTTTATCCACCCGTTGGTCATTACACGGTGTAACACATGCTACCAAAAAGATAGCACATAGGAACATAGTTTATATAAAAGTAGTTATAAGTATATGATTAATCAGAATTATATTTTACTTGTAAAACAACCATGAGCGGGGCTAAATATAGCTACTCTACCCGGAGTTGAGCCCACTGTTCAACTCATAAAGAATAGGGTGACAAGATATCAGAAATAATCAATAATTATCAAAGGCATGATATCAACTCATAAAGAATAGGGTGACAAGGTATCACAAATAATCAATAATTATCAAAGGCATGATATAATAACAATTAGGTCACACTACCCAACGGTACAAAAATAATGCATACTCAAAACAAAATATTTTATAACCTGGGTTTAATATGTTCAAAGAGTGCACTTGCCCTGCTCCTAGTACTGTCCTTGCACTGCGTCTTCTGAAGCGAACTGCTCTTCTGCTCCAACGCCTACACGATTGCAAATGAGAAACAAATAAAAAAGGCTATATAAATAACATCAAATGAAATAACCAACTAAACCATGTGGAAGAGCTTGATTTTATAAGAATTTAGGAAGAAGAATGGGTCAAATCGGAGTTCGGACGGAAAAGTTATGGCCTTCGGAAATTTAAATTCAAAGAAAAACCGAGGATAAAAAGAAAAGAAATATTCGAGAAATATTCTCTGGATGATTAATTTTGGGAATTAAATTATTTTTGAATAAGAAAATATGCCCAAAGTGGCTAGGGCTGAGTGGTGTCGGTGTACATTGGCCTTGATGACTTGGACTAACACATGGCGACACGTGGACAAAAGAAGACGAAGTGGCGATGACATGGTGATGACATGGATGGTCTAGGGCTGACATGGCAAGATTTAGGGTTAGGTAGATCCAAGGGATGAGATATGATATGGAAATCAGACATCTCAGATCTGTTTGGGGATTTTGGACATGAGACCTGCTGATCAGTGGCATAGAGGGGAAGAGGAAGGGAGCGGAACCGATCAGCTCGGCTCGACACCATGGGCTCTATCACCATGACCAGGATGGGTGACAACGCGATGGTGTTCAGCAACGATGGCGACCGGCAACGACGGCAGAAGGTGGCACTGACAAGAGGAGATGGTGGCGACCTCGGTGGCGTGGTATGGTGCTCCAGGACGACGCGTAGACAATGCTCTACGACGAACAATGACATCGGAGATAGGGAAAAAGAGGGAGACAATATAGACGGCCAAATGGGCCGTGCCACAGTGGGCCGGCCCGGGCATGGCCTTCCCTGTAGCAGGCACTACACGGGCACAGCACAGGGCGTAACGGGCCGGGCCGACACAGCATGAGTGGCCGTGCCGTGCTTGGGCTGCCGGCTGAGCCCATGGGCCGGCACGGTACGACCCGTTTACTGTAGTATATACTGTAGCAGGTTACTGTAGCAAATGCTGCGGCAGTGTTCATGCAGCCCATGGGCCTTTAATGGGCCAAAACAGTGCGAAACAGTGAAAAACAATGTCACAGACCGACCTTGGCCCATGGGCCTTTAACGGGCCCGTGCCGGCATGGCATGGCTTGGCCACTCCATGGACCGTGCTTGGGCAAGGGCTCGGCACATGGGCCAGCATGGCACGGCCCGCTACAGTAGCCGTGCCTAACGGGCCGTGCCATAGTGGGCCGTGTCATGGGTCTTCCCGAGCCGGGCCATGCCGGGCGGCCCGTTTGGCCACCTATAGGAGACAGAGAGGAGACCGCGCGGGGGATTGAAGGGCTCGACCTTGAGGCTCAATGGCAGCGACGGTGACTTTCGGAGGAGGCGACGACGATGATGTAGCTCCTGGCGACGGTGACACAAAGCAGCGGCGGCGATGGCTTTGCTTGCAGCAGCGACGAAAGAAACGATAGTGGCGTCTTTAGGAAGAGGGGAAAAGAAGGACGGCGGTGTGGGGGTATTTATAGAGGAGGGAGCTAGGGTTGGCCACAAATTTTGGAAGGGCGGCGCCGGATTTGGAAGACCATGCCGGGGACGGAAGGCGGCGGCCGGAGTCCCGCGACATAGCTTGGCGACGCGGTTGGGTCGACGGCGGCGGTGAGGGCCGGGACGGCGCAGGAGACGGCCGGGCTGAGGGCGCAGCAGATGGCCGGCTCGGGACTTGGCCTCCCTGAGCCTGCCGCATGGGAGGAGAGAGGAGCTTCGGCTCCCAACCGAAGGAAGTAGGAGGAGGGAAGAAGAAAAAGAAAAAAAAGAAAGGGCTTAGATGCAAATTTGAAAAGAAAGAAAAAGAGAGGAAGGAAATAAGCAAAAATCTAGGGACTTTTCTAGAATGTTTCAAATGTGCGTATTTGGAATCTAAGAAATAGAAAATTGAATAGAGAAAATTTCAAATGGAAAATATTTGGAATTTTTAGGAGAATTTAGGAAATTAAGAATAGAATAGAAATATTTTGGAATTTGGGTGGAATTTGAGCTCTACTTCTGAACTACAAATAAAATCTAATTAATTCCAATTTAAGAACCACGAGTCAAAGTCATGTTTAATTAATTAATCAAATTAAACCCTTTTGATTTTACAAAATTTTCATTAAGCTATTTTAGGCGAAAGAAACAAAGGTGAATTTTTCGCAAAGAGGAAAAAGGTACAGAAAGTGAAAAATCAGGAAGTGACAAACCTACCCCCCTTAAACATAATCTCAACCCCAAGATTTGGACTCGCTTGGAAACAACTTTGGAAATTCTGCCTTCAGGTCATCCTCACGCTCCCATGTGGGTTTAGCTTTTGTGAGATGACTCCACTGATCTTTGCAGAAACAAATAGTCTTACTCCTTGTAGTTTTCTCTGTAGTCTCAAGAATTCTGATCGGAACCTCACGATATGTCAAATCTGGCTGCAACTCCACTCACTACAATGGTGTTTCTTCTTCTAGCACATGAAGACATTTCTTTAATTGGGACATATGGAACACGTCATTGATACCGGACATTGAAGGCGACAGCTCCAACTGATATGCAACTTCTCCTCGATGAGCAATGATCCGAATGGTCCAACATATCTGGGGGCTAGCTTTCCATTCACCTGAAACCCCTTGGTTCCTCTCATTGGGGTCACCTCCAAATACATGTAATCCTCCTTTTCAAAGGTTAAGTCCCTTCGACGATTATCTACATAGCTTTTCTGACGAGATTGGGCCACCTTTATTCTATCCCTGATCAGAGGAACTTTCTCTTCGGCTTCACATATTATATCTGGCCAAAACCATTCTTTCTCCCGTTTAATTCCAATTCAAGGGTGTTCTACAAGACCATCCATACAAAGCTTCAAAAGGTGACATCTTCAAACTTGCTTGGTAGCTATTGTTATAGGAGAACTCAACATAGGGTAAATTCTTGTCTCAATTATAAGTATAGGCTAAAGCACAAGCTCGGTGCATGTCTTCTAAGATCTGATTAACTCTCTCCATCTGACCATCCGTTTATGGGTGATATGCTATACTGAAATTGAGGGGTCTTCCCATTGCTTCATGAAGAGATTGCCAAAAACGTGAGGTAAACTGGGTCCCTCGATCTGAGACTATCTTTCATGGTATTCCATGCAAACATACTATCCAGTCTACATAAAGTTCTGCTAACTTGTCTCTCGAGTAGGTTGTCTTGACTGGAATAAAGTGTGCCACCTTAGTGAGACGATCAACTATATCCCACATAGAATCATAACCCGACTGAGTCTTTGGCAAACCTATGATGAAATCCATGCCAATCTCATCCCACTTCCATTCTGGAACCTTTAATGGTTGTAGCAGTCCCACAGGTCGTTGATGCTTTGCCTTGACTTGTTGGCAAACATGCTACATACTATGCAATCTCATGTCTCATACTGGGCCACCATAGTCTGCTCTTGAGGTCTTGATACATCTTTGTACTTTCAGGATGAATGGAGTAACGGGATTCATGTGCCTCTAAAAATATACAACCAACTTCTCATGTAACCATAAAACACCATCCTCGTCTTCGATGAATCCTATGGCTTTTCCCTTCTTCATATTGAGCTTGATTCCTTCGTCGTAAGCATGATCTTTCTGAGCTCCCTTGATTTGCTCTTCCAATGTGGGTTTGACCTCTAGGTAAGCCACATACCCTTCAGGTACTATCTCCAAGCTCAACCTTTTTGAACTTTCGGCATAATAACGACCGACTCTCCTTGATTTCCATGTTGTGGTAGTAAACTTTCCTGCTCAAGGCATTGACAACTACATTAGCCTTGCTTGGATGGTAGTGGATTCCCATATCATAATACTTGATCAACTGTAACCATCTTCTTTGTCTCAAGTTCAAATCATGCTGAGTGAAAATATATTTCAAACTCTTGTGATTAGTATACACCTCACATCGATTGCCTAACAGGTAATGCCTCCATATCTTCAATTCATGTACCACTGCTGCAAGCTCCAAATCATGAGTTGGATAGTTCTCCTCATGTGGGCATAGTTGTCGGGAAGCATAAGTGACAACCTTGCCTTCCTACATTAGAGCACAACCAAGTCCTATACGAGATGCATCATACTAGATATTAAACCCTTTATGGATATCTGCCAAAACCAACATTGGGGCTGATGTCAAACTCTTCTTTAGGGCTTCAAAACTGCGCTGGCACTTAGGTGTCCACGTAAACTTCTTCTCTTTCTTCAACAATTAATGGACGAGAAACCTTCTATAATATCCTGCCATACCCAGGAAACTGCAAACTTGTGTCACGGTCTTGGGCGGCTGCCAATTGATAACTGTATTTACTTTCTTTGGATCTACTGCAACTCCAGCGGCAGTCACAACATGCCCAAGGAATTCAACTTCTTTCATCCAAAATTCACACTTGCTGAACTTGGCATACAACTGATGCTCCCTTAGCTTTTCTAACACAAGCCTCAAATGATCTATTGCTTTTCTTCATCCTTGGAGTAGACGAGAATGTCGTCAATGAAAACAAGAACAAACTTGTCCAAATATTCCATGAAAACCTTATTCATCATGTTCATGAAATAGGCATGGGCATTTGTCAATCCAAAAGACATAATGGTAAACTCATAGAGTCTATATCTGGTAGAAAATACAATCTTCGGAATATCCTTAGGTCTGATCCTAAGTTAATGATACCCAGATCTAAGATCAGTCTTGGATAAAACTCCTGCTTCTTTCATCTGGTCAAAGAGATCATCAATCCATGGTAAAGGATACTTATTCTTGATGGTCACATCATTCAAACTTTTGTAATCAATACACATTCTCTTGGTTCCATCTTTCTTCTCAACGAGGAGAACTAGGGCTCTCCATGGCGATGAACTATGTCTGACATAACCTTTCTCTTGCAATTCTTGTATCTGCTTCTTCATTTCAGCTAGCTCATTCGCTGCCACACGGTATGGTCGCTTGGATATAGGTGATGTCCCAGTGACTAAATCAATGACAAACTCAATATCCCGATGCGGTGGCATCCCTGGCAACTCTTCTCGGAAGACATCTGGATATTCTCTAACAATAGGTACCTTCTGTAGCTCGGAAACTTCCATATGGTGCACTAGGGCTCCTTTCCAAGAGAAATTAACGGTAGCTTTGAAATGCACTTTCACTCCTTTAGAGTTTTATATGGTGATAGATATACTTCCACAATCTAGCACTGCCTTGCTGTTATGCAACCAATCAATCCCTAGGATGACATCAAGTTGAGGTGTGTCTAACATAATTAGGTTGGCAAAGAACTCTACACCCTCTATTTCAATCTTCATTCTAGGACAACCAGTTTGGTTCTCATCTCTAATCTAGGTGTTTGAATAAGCAAGGAACACTTAAAAGGGATAGTAAGAAACTGATGCTGAGAAGCAAAAGACCGGGAAACGAATGCGAAGCTCCTAAATCCAACAAAACCGTTGCAGGTGCTGTGTTACTAGGAACTTACCAAAGACAACATCCGTAGAGGTCTGAGCTTCCTCCGTAGTGACGTGGTTCATGCGTCCTACGACGACAGTCTGTTGCGATGTTGATGTAGCTTGAGGTGCTGCTCCTGGTGCTGGCATCTTGGCTGGGGTGTTTCCCAAGTTGAACTTCACTGGAGTGATGTTCTTCGGATGGGGACAGTTGTTGGCGAGATGGCTTGAGTCTTTGCAGTTGTAGCAACGATGAATAAATGCTGGACTCCTTGCACCTTGCACTGTGTGGGTGAGAGTAGCCTAACGAGGTGCCTGAGTTGCTGGATTTAATGTCTGTGGAATAGTCCTGAACTGTGGAGTAGCTGGCTGACGGTTGTTAAGTTGTTGAAATCCTCCACACGACATCTGGCTTGAACCACTGGCTTGCTGGTTCATCTTGCGCTTGCGATCTTCACCAAGTTTCATACATTCCTCTTCTAACAGCAGGCTCTTGTTCACCAAGTTTTGAAAACTACTAAAATCGTGAGCAATTAGTCCCACCTTGAGTTCGGAATTGAGACCATTCAGGAAATGCCTCTAGTGATGTGCATCTCTAGCAACATCCTCCGGTGCATAGTGGGCAAGAGTAGTGAACTGAGTCAGGTACTATTGCACTGTCTTGTTATCCTGCTGAAGAGTACGGAATT
This sequence comes from Oryza australiensis, assembly GCA_019925245.2. Classification (NCBI taxonomy): domain Eukaryota; kingdom Viridiplantae; phylum Streptophyta; class Magnoliopsida; order Poales; family Poaceae; genus Oryza; species Oryza australiensis. The sequence goes on from JAIFGZ020000800.1 coordinate 40,203, forward strand.
CTTTTTTCTTTAGCTCCTTGATTCTAGCAGGGATGTAGTAATCACGGAAGTCTGTTCGGATTTCCTCAAAAGTCAAAGCTTTCGAATCATCCAAGCCTCCCCTGAGGTTCTCATACCAATCTAGGGCAGCTCCTTCCAACTGTTGGACAGTGAAATGGATTTTCTCTCCATCTGAGCACTGAGTGATCTCCACCTTGCGTTCCATGGTACGCATCCAGTCTTCTGCATCAAGGGAACAACCCATTCCCTTGAAGGACAGTAGCTTGGTGTAGGAATACGCGTCGGCTACGATAGCATAAAACAAAATTTTTCTACCGCGCAATCCAAGAAAGCTTGCTAGTAAGGGTGTATAGATTGTTACCAAGTGATGCGCAGTGTAGAGAAAAAACTATGTTGGAGTAGCCGACCCAACGTATGCACGTCGGGAAGTCTTGTCGACCTCGGACTGCCTTGCCCAACCTCGCCGACCTCGGACCGTCTCGCTTGACCTCGCAGACCTCGGACCATCTCGCTCGACTTCGCTGATCTCAGACTGTCTCGCCCAGTCCGACTTCCAACTACTGAATAATGGATTCGGCTAGTCGGAACTCGGGGATCTTTCGATGTCGCCGATTACACTGCAACGTAGTGATGTCTCTACCAGTATCCACAAATCCAGAGAAGGAACGCAGAACACCTATGTGCTAGCACGCAAAAGACGGCTAGGGTTTGGCTCGGATGTGAGCTAGGGTTTTCGTGGAGAACTTGATCCGACTAAATAAGTTGCACACATGATCTCCACCCCTTGCCCCTCTTTATATAGAGTTGGCCGACCGGGCTCAAAGACCCACCAAGACTCTATATTCAATCGGATCCTATCCGAACTGAGTCTTATCCGAGTCAAACTCGAATACCTGTTTCAACCCGTTAAGTGTGTGACCCTGTAGGTTCATGTATACTTAGTTTTAGCTTGAGAACATGTCACATACCACAATTTTGGAAGTGTGAAAAAGATGGAAGTGGTGGATGGAGTAAAATAAAATAAAACTTTTGCCCTGAAATTCTATGTTTATTTGCTTGCGCATTTTGAGATGTTGTGCATATGCATTATAGAAGCATATTCATACTTAAGTAATACTAATGGACTTAAGAAAAATACTTATAAACAACTCCAAAATCAGGGAAAAATTTGTGTAAACCTCTTAGTAACGTTAGAAGCCAAAGGTGAATTTTACATTAATTTATCAAGTCATTAGATAGACCAAACAACTCTCTAAACACACTAAACTCAGGATTTTTGACAGTTCTCTGGTGCTCTTTTTGTCACCATGCCAAAATTCGACCTTGGAGTTCTAGGCTGTGAGACTTGACCCAGGCTGTAGAACAAACACTACCATTGAACTCAAACTCAGATGCCGCTTGGAACTAATCTTAAATCGAGCCCAAAGTTGGAATCTCACCACAGTCCCAGACTTGGAAAAAATCTAGATCTTCTTCATCTCTTTCACACTCCACACTGCCATGTTGGCCAGGGCGCATGGTCGGGCCCCTTTTGTTAGCCTCACATTGCTCACTCCATGGGCCCACGAACAGAACTCGCGTGCCACACGCGTGAGCACGCGTCGGCAGCGGCGATGAGCCACTCCTTCTCCCTTCCTCCGTCGGCGACCCCATATAACCCGACCACCCGACCACACACACTCTCTCTCCCTCGTCTCGTTTCGCGGAAGAACCAAGGCACCCCATCTTGGATTCACCGAGAAACGGAGGAGCCATTCTTGGTGCCGAGCGGAAAGGTCCTCGTCGCCATTGCTAACCGGTAAGCTCCATATCCATTCAATGTGCGTTCTCTAATCCACCCTCAATACCCTCTCTAACGCCACCAAGAACGCCTCCTTTGGTGCAGCCAATCTTCGAGAATGTGACCGTGTCAACTCGGAACACCGTCGTGCTATGGACGCCGTCGCTTCGCCCTTGCTCGTCGCCCGGCTTCCACAGTCCACCATTGGTCAAGCCATCTCGTCATCATCTTCACCAGCACCCATTGACTAAGAATCCCGAAGGAATCGACACAAGGTGAACCACGGTGGGAGATTCCCTTCTTCTTCCCCAACTCCGGCCGCTGATGCCATTCTTTTCTTTCTCCTTCTCTGGTGAGTTTCGATGCAATCCTTCTCGTCTAATGCTGTCATGTGCCAATCTAAACCGAGGCATGCATCCTCTCTATGCAGTAGAGGCCCGAAGGTACACCGTCGACAAAAACCGTAGCCGTTGCGCTGCCGCTGAATCAGCTCTCCCTCGCCAAGACCTTGCCGAGCTGTGTAAGTTGCTGGGTGAGTTCCTAGTAGTCCCTAGAATCCTTACCATACACATGCACATATAGATCTGGCCTCCAAATCGACATGCCCCACCAACCCGAGAACCACTGCCGCTCATGGTGTCGCCAATGAAGTTTTCGGTGACCTCGTCGGGTGAGAGAGCTACATATAGCTTCGCCTTGAATCCCTTTATCTTTTCTCTTTTGGCTGCGTCACGAGATCCATCGTCGTTCACCACCGGTGATCTTTGGAAGCTCGCGGGTGAGCCACTCCTCTGTTCTGTCAAGAGCAAGGGCCTAATGTTGCGAACATTTAAAATTTCCAGGGGTGTTTAAGCATAAATAATGGACTTACATGTGGGGTCGTGAACTAATTAGTAAATAACCACAAACTCAAGTACCTTTTTGAATAAAATCCTAGAACACGTGTTGGGGGCTGTGGGATCTATTTCCCGAGGACCCAGGGGCTTTTGCCTTAAGTTCAGTCACTGACAAGTGGACCCGAGAGAAGAAAAATTTGGGAAAAGGAAAAAATGTTTTATTGTTTTCCTGAGAACTAGAAATTGGTGTAAATTCTAAAAATTGTAGAAAATTCATCCAACTCTAAAATTTGCAAACTAAATTTTGTTGGAATCATATTTTTACGCTTTGCATTATAAAAATGTTTACCTTAACAGAAACATGAGGACTTATATCTCAAAAATCAGGAATGCATATAGTTCTATGTTTAACAAGTAGACATTTTAAAAATTTGTAACTTTTAAAAAAAACTGTTAAAATGAACATTCTTACAAAAAACCAATTTAACATAGAACACATTTAACGTATGAAAAACATTCATTTTAGAGCATATTGGATTCTTACGTATGTTGTAATTTTAATTCTTGCATATGTATGTTTAAACGATTCGCAAACGAATCACGAGTATGTCTACTACATAGCTGAACAAGGAGAGGAAGAAGAAGGCAAGCCACCTCACCTCTTTGATCATATTGAACCTATAATTTGGAGGTTACTTGAAAGGAATTGCAAAATATGCATGTTGATTGTACACTAATTCACTAAAACTTTGTAAAAATTGTTAGATCAACTCCTTACCTTGCATTATCACCTGAACCCCACAAAAGACCTTAACCACCATTTCTAGCCATAGGAACAATTCATTTTGTCACATTAAGTATGGTGTTTGAGGTCACAATAATATGAAAATACTTAGCCATGCTTGGTGTCATGTTTACTTACCATTTGGGCTCAATTATATATATATATATATTATATATAATGTTCTGATTTATGATCTAGACAGAAAAGATAAAAATGTGATATTTATCAAATAAAATGTTGGAAAATGTGGATTTTAGGTTTGGGCCTCATGTGGTACACATATGGTGATTAGTTGTGTGCTGATAGGGGGAGAGAGTGCTCAGACTGACCTAAGAACTTCACTCAATGTTAGTTCATGTCGAATACAGTACAACCACATGTGCTAGTATGGGATTTCCCAAGCTTAGTAAATTATTTATGGTTGTATGAGTTCGGACAAGTCAGAGGAACTTTCCATTTACCCTGACGTGATAGTATAGATGACTAAGTCTGTCCAATACAACGGTATTGTGACACATGGTGGGTTCCTGTCATGTATGCCACCACGGCGTAAAGTTTAAGGCGTGGGCCCACCACTTAATGGTCCTAGGTCTTTCCAGTATAACTAGGATGGAGGAACACGTATCGTGCTGGTGTAAGGCTAAATCATGAATCTTGGAAGGGCTTTGTTGTGAGTAATAAATCGGATACTCATGTATCACGTGCCATGCTTTGCATGATTATTATATCGCATCATGTAGGTAAAGTGTACATACTCTACAGAGTTAAAACTAATTGATTAGCCATGCTCGCGGTTATGAGCGGCATGTGAATATGTCATGAGCATAGACTTGTGTTTTATTCTTCCCAAAAGCTGAATTTAATCTTTCAAAATGTGATGTGATTTGTGGATTATGTCCTTTCTGCCATGGAAGGCAATAAGGTGTCAAGTTATATGTGATTACCATCTATTTCGATGCCCATTTGCTAAGTATATGCTTGCTGAAATTTCATTGAAGGAAAATCTGAATTTGAAAATGGATTTTGCAAACCAAAATTTGCTTTATGCTAAAAATACCCAATGTAAGCTTTACCTTGTATATGCCCTGCATGTAGAGTATTAGGCTTGTTTGGTGCTTGCCAGTAAATCTATTGTACTGACATTTGCTTTATAAATATTATTTTGTTGTATGCTTAGACTTGGTTGCAGGTGAGGTCACTCCTGAGGAGGATGATTTCACAAGGGATGATTCGTTCTTCCAGGATGGTTCTTACTAGGGTCTACCCTAGTCAGTTGCAAGAAAGATCTTTTGGATAGACAATGCTTCTGCGAACCTAACTATTCGGCTGGTCGGCCATATGTATCTAAGCACTATGTTGTAAGAACCTAGCTAAGACTTAGAACCTAGAATTCCCTATGTTAAATATATCATGTGCTTGGATGAAAGTGTTTAGGGTGTTCCTTTTGCTAGGAACATACTAAACATGAGTATGAGTTAAAGATATTTGAGATAATATAGATCTTTAGCCACCTTGAGTCAAGTCTCCTGAATGTGAAACACATTTGGTCGCCGCCATCGAGTGGTTTGACGGGTACATCTCAGGCTGAAGTTGACTAGCAGGCTAAAGGCCCAGCAAGGTCTCATTTATCTTTCTCTCGGAGCGTCGAATGTCTTATTATGTTTGATGGAAGAATTTGAGATATTCTATTCATCCTTTTAATATAATAAGGGGTTCGGAGTGCTTTCGACAGAACACCTCTCGATCGACCCTGTTGACAGCGGCCCCTAGCAGAACGTATTGACACCAAAGTATTCACAAAAATCATATCGGCTGAACCTGTAATATGTGCACAAATTCCTTTGCCTCACAATATCAATTAAGCTATAGGCAAGACTCGTGCCATCCTATCATTAACTTAATCACACTCGATCCCGTATTGGATTATGTATCTGATGATTGACTCCTCAATCACATTGGCATGACCATGCACTTCCATAATCCATTACATCGAGGGGCCCAGAGATATCTCTCCCATAGAAGGGGCAAATTCCATCTTGATCATTCACATCTCTCTACATGCTTTATAGCAAACCTGAAGATTACTTATATAACTACCCAGTTACGGAATAGTGTTTAGCAGTCCCTAAGTAAGCCACTACACATGTTGGAATCTATGATGATCTCAGGTCTAAGGACTTTGCACCAACATCACTTGAGACCAACTAATGACACATTAATTTCCTGTAGTGTCTCAAGGTGGGTCTATCCAACAACATGTTCTCTAACATGTGTTGACATTTATTGATTTGGTATCTCGATACCATAATTCATGAGACATGATCATCAATCAATACACGTGCTGATCTTAGAATCATATTCGTTCCATAAATATGATATATGATCAAAGATCATTTAGAAATAGATTTACATTACATAAAGAGTCTAATGAATAAGTCACATACTTATTGATCAATACTAATTATCTATTTTATGGAACGGAATAACAGTTTATTCATTAATACATAAACATTGACCATGATATCCAATATCTCTATGTTGCCTCTAGGGTATATCACTAACGCTTGGTACACAAAAACTAAAACATCTTGCTCTGTGGAGGTGGAGCACCTTGGGGTTGTTCCTGTGGCTGTCTTTGCGTGTTTTGAAGTTGTTGTATCATCATCCTCATGAGCTCAGTCTGGGCCTGCATGAAGACTTCAAAGTTCTGCTGATTCACTTGTGGTGCTTGAGGTGGTTGTTGACCAGTGGCGGGGACATCATTGTTCACATTGTCTCCATCATGACCTCCAGTCCTAGTGTTCACCATCTGTTCGTTATGTGGCTGGTTAGAAAGATACTAAGAAGAAAAGAACAGCTCTAAGAAAAGGCAACTAAGCGGGGTAGAACTGCACATCTTGACAAAACACACAGACAACTATTTGGGAACTGGAGGGCTTTAAACATTCCTTATGACAAACCAGAATAACCAAAACTAAGAAAAACAAGCAATGCTTCTAACACACAAGCTTAACATCTCACTAACATGAGCTACTCACTAAAGGCAAAGTGACTCTATAGATAAGAGGCAATTCTAGAAATAAATCATGGTTCACAACGAAGCTCATTCAGAACTCCAACGCAAGACCGGTGTAGATCATCCTTGCAAAGCTGAGGATAGATTAAAACAAATACAAAGATATTCAGAGAGGAAGAAGATAGAAAAGAGTGAAGAGGAAGAAGATGGGATGCATCTTCAGAAGAATGAGTTTGATACCACCATTGGATTCTTGGGTTATCAGGCAAGGTAAAGGACGGACTCAAGGCACGCAAGAATCTGGTTGACCTTCAAATCTGTCCAGAGCTACATCCATAAGAGCTTCCTTATGGTAAGCAATACCTTTCCCCTGCTAACTACAACTTAACACCAGATGAAAGGTTGGCTATGTGCAAGTGCTTGGGTGGGTCAGTGCCCCCAGGCCTCAGCCAAGTCTTGTCAATGGCCGTGACCTCGGGGTTCGACTTTCGCTTCGCATCGTCCCACCGAGGGTGCTCGTGAGGTAGGCGATAAGTCCTCCTCAGAGACCGATGGCCGAGCTCGGCAGGCTCCTTGCCCCGGGTCTCCCTCAGAGGTCGACGCTCGGGAGCATGCATCTGCTCCCACTCGGCGTCCTCGGTGTCGATGTAGCGCTCGGCGATGGGGATCATCTCGGCGAGAGAGGTCGGCCAGTTCATAACCATGTTCCTGAAAAGCTCAAAAGGCTTGTGAAGGCCCTCAGAGAAGATGTGGATGACATCGCCGTAGCAGATGGTCGTAACAGTGTTGGGGCGCTCAGAGAAACGACGGATGTAGTCTTGGATCGACTCATCAACCCTCTGCCAAACTTGCCGAAGATTGTAATGGGAGACCGGGCGCTGCCAGGTGCCCTTGTAGTTGGCGATGAAGGCGTTGCAGAGTTCGTCCCATGTGTCGATGGAGTTCACGGGGAGCCTAGTGAGCCAGTTGATGGCGGTCGATGACAGCATGACGGGGAGATAGTTCATCATGTGGGCGTCACTGCCGGCCACTCGGACGGTCGTGCAGTACAGTCAAAGCCACATGGAGGGATCGGTCTTTCTATCGTAGGGCTCGATGCCGGTCGGACGAAACCCCTTGGGCCACGTGACTCATCGGAGGTTGGTGGTGAAGACGGAGAACCCATTGTGTCGGGCCGGGATCTCAGGGTCGACACTGCCCTCGGGGGCGCCGTACTCCCGGTCGTGGGCCTAATGACATAGCAGCTCCTGGCGTCGACGATCGGTGCCATGGCGCATGATGAACTTTCGAGTGTCTAGCCTCTGTGTGATGAACTCACGCGCGTATCCAGTGTAAGAACTGCCCTGATGCTCTTGGGGCAGGGCTACTTTTTGCCTGCCTGAGACAATAGGGGTAGTCTTGGCCCTTGCCGCTTGGCCTCGGGTGTTGCGCGACGAAGCGGATTGGCCAGCGCTCGGCTACTTCCAAGACCACGGTCGACGAGTGCTGCCAGGGGTGCTCTCGGAAGGGCTTGGGGCATTGAGCTGAGCGGCAGCCACCTGGGTCATGGCCATCACCTTTCGCACCTCTGGGGAGTCGGGATGGGTGACGAGCACGCGCTCGGTGGTCACCAGGTTGGCCGCGGGCGTTCGGAACACATAGTGCCCCTCGAACTCCATGGTGAAATAGGGCTCCAAGTTTTGGGGCTGGGCGCAAGTAGGCTGGGCTTGCTCACACCGTGCAACCCAGCCAGCATTGCGGCATTGGTGGGCGTTGCGATCGTCCATGGCCTCATCGTCCGAAACCACCTCTGCCATCATGACGAACTTGGCCGGCTAGCGATTACCGGGAGCAAACTCCATCGGACACAACCTCTTGATCGGCCTCGCTCGGCGAGGAGGAGCACACCGGGGGGAGGCTTCTTGGAGCTCACCTGCCCGGGGAAGATGAAGACGCGTCCAGCGGCAGAGAAGGTAGGCGAAAATGCTTTCCGTGGCGGAGAGGTTGGACGCACGGTGCGGCGCCTCTCGGTACGCTCGATCTGCGTCCATGCAAAATCCACCCTAAGACCGCCATGCGGACAGTCGGGGGCTTGGGCCGCTAGACCTTTGAGGCCAAGTGATGATGAGGACATCAACACTATCGATACATCCATGCCTCCACAAATACAACTTCATGGTCCAATAACCCACGCTCGTGCACGTCAACTCAACCATCAGGTGCATTCATTCTTGAGTTTATGTTCCTCTTCTTTATACCCTGGAGACGAGTGCACTCTTATTTTACTCAGGAACGATGGAGAGGACCCAACGGGGAGAGGATTAGCGCGGGGTGGATTTGGACTGTAGCATAGTGCCAAGTTCTGACGGCAGTCACGATTTCATGCGAACTCCGATTTGGGCGTGCAAGTACTTGAATGAAAGGTTATCAAGTCTATTTTCAAATGGATCCAGCCCCATGTCAATATCTGTTCTGGAGCGGCCGCAATTGTCATTTTCCTATCGAGTGTTTTTCTGTCCATGGTGTTGTGTCACCTCGTTTGGCCCAATGGGCTGTGTATCAAGTTGGGCCCATTAGGGGTGCGTCCTAGGGTTTAGCACGATCCCAGCACCCCTGTGGTCATCTTCCCCTCTTCTTAAACCTTCAGCCGCTGCCAAGAACGGTGGGTTTTGTTGATTAGAGTTAGCGTCTTGCTACTTCAACACAACGTGCGTGTCGGCTAGACTGCCCATCTGTTTGTCTTCGGAACCCTGCTATATTGTTCAATTCAAAGTGAATCTTTCATCTTTATATCTAGCAATTTTAGTGCTTGTTTTACTTGTTCTTGCTTGTTCTACGATTGCTTGCAGGACGAGTGCCCTGGTGGCTAGGTTGTCGCGCACCGTAAGTTCACGTCGACCACCGGAGACGGTGTATCGGTTGCTAGGGCGCATCGTCCTTGGACGGTTGTAGTCGGGCCGTGAACGTCGCCTCCGTTTCTCACATCGAGTTATCCTCCACCTCTCATCGAAAGATCGGGACAAAACCCTAGCGGGTTCACGTCAAGTGAGCTGTTGGTGACGAGGCTACATGGCGCGGAGCCACGGGGCTCGCCATCACCATCACGGACCGCTGAGCGCCAGTGTGCTCTAGCGCGCCAGAGGCCTCCCGGGAGAGGGTGAGGCGGCTGAAGTCATCGGTGCAAAAGACTATGCTGCCGAAGACGAACATCGTGCCCACGAGCGCCGTGAAGTTGGTGGAGAAGGAAACCGCCATCAGACCGCATGAGATGGCGAAACCCAACCCCTAACTGGCGTGCCATCTGTCGACGTGTGGGTCGGCAGTCCTCCAAGGGTGCTACCCGAGGAGGAGAAAGAGTGGTTGGGATGTCTCACCAACGGATCTGATGGTTGACTCAAGAACAATCCAAGCCAAGATTTTCAGACAGGTTTGGCCCTCCCGGAGGATAATAAGCCTATGTCCTGTGTTCTTTGTTTGGGTCATGTATGAACAGTGTTTGAGTACAATGATGAGTACCACAGAGAGACAGAGGGAGTCTAGGGTTTCTAGAGAGTCCAGCCCCCTTGCGTGCACCCCTGCCCTCCCTTTTATAGTCCAAGGGGGTAGTTACAATGGACTTGGCGTGCAAGAAAGCTTGGCCCTAAAATACAAAGCAAGTATGGCTAAAGCTGAAAAGCAAAACAGAAATCGCCTTGGGATCCGTTCGCCGTGGGAATCTTGTGCATAGTCCTGCCTGGGGATCCACCATGGTAGGTACCTTGTGCACAGTCTTGTTGGGTGACATCATCTTCTGTCGGCATGTCCCCCGTTTATCTTGTTTGCGAGGCTTACGAAGGAAGCCTACTTCCCGAGGAGGGGGGGCCGACCTCCGTCCTGGTAAGGGCCATGCATGGAGGTCAGACTAAGGAGCCGAGACCTGGCCAGGGGCCGTGGTTAGGCTCGCCGACAACGCTCGGGGTCTGGCTGACGACCCTAGTCCGAAGACTTCCGATCCGGTGCGCTTGGCCTTCTTTCTTTAGTTTGGGCAACCCCGGGGTGGTACCCCCCACAATCACTATAAAGTCCGCTGGGTTCTTCGTGTCTTTTTTTACTGTCCTGGACTGGATTTTGGTGAAACCTTCAGCCCATTGTGAAGCCCGTCACTATTTAGACTATGGTTTCTATTGCTCTCTCCAATGAGTGGCCTATTCACCAGCTCGACATTGAGAATGCTTTTTTGCATGGGACTCTCTTAGAGACAGTTTACTGTGTTCAGCCATCTGGGTTGGTTGACTCCTCTGGACCTAATCATGTGTGCCAACTGAATAAGTCGTTATGGGTTGAAGCAGGCTCCTCATGCTTGGTACAACAGATTTGCCACTTATCTTCAATCTCTCGGTTTCATTGGTGTCAAATCCGATACTTCATTTCTTATTTTTCATAGAGGAGATGATGTGGTCTATCTCCTGCTTTATGTTGATGATATCATCCTCATGGCTTCATCAAATGGTCTTCTCCGTCAGTTATCGATGCTCTGACATTGGAATTCTCTATGAAGGTTCTCGGCAGCTTGCATCATTTTCTGGGTATGTCAGTCACTCGGTCCACTACCGGTCTGTTTCTATCTCAGCGCCATTATATGCTTGAGATCCTCAAGCGCACCAATATGTCTGACTGCAAACCTTGTGCTACTTCGGTTGATACCAGCGCCAAGTTGTTCGGATGGTCTGCCTATTGAGGATCCTACTAGTTACCATGAACTTGCCGGTGCTTTACAGTATCTCACATTTACTCGCCTCGACTTGGCTTATGCAATCAACAAATTTGTTTGCACATGTGTTGACGGTCGTTAAGTACCAATTCTGACCATCACAGACCTCGGGAATAAAAGGGAATTAGCATCTTTTACCTGCATATATGTTTAGAATTAATAAAGTTCCACATGTCCTTGGAGATTATATGAATGCAGGAACATATATGAATAAATGGAGTGAAAGCATGCTCGCGTGGCGAAGAAAGGTAACTCCAACCAATCGACGATTGCCATGTCAGCACCCCACGGATTGGAGGACCCACAAGTTAGGTTAAACCGACTTAAAGTGGGGCGAAACACCTAGGAGCCGCCATAAGGGCCCACCTATAAGCCACTGGAGAAAGTTAGTGGGGATTGGAGCAGTTAGTGGTTCGGCCAACCAGGGTTCGACCAAACTACCCCTAGCTCCAATCGTCCCCACCTTCCCTGTGGACGGTCCAGATGAAGTCCCAATGATGGTTGTGGGAGTTTGGCGGTTGGAAACTGACTTCATAACCGTCATATGGAAGTTATAAAAGGGGAGCTTCACTTCACATCCAACACACACCACAAGAAGTAGTTTTTGCATTTCATACTGAGTCTCTAGGCTAGTGGAGTTAGGAGTTTAGTTTAGAGCTCCTTCTCGGTTCCAGGTCGTCTTTAGAAAGTTAGGTATGTCTTTTGTACCTTTCTTCTTTTGTATGACTTTGATCATTATAATATATCTATCTTCTCGTATATTTGAGTGTGGTTCATGTTCTACTTTCTTAGATATATGTCCCATCTATAGTTTATATGATAATTATAACATGGTTCGACGAGTAACTCTATTGCCATGGTCACGGTCCAATGTGCATTTAGGATGTAGGTGTGCCCTTGCCTTAGTCATTGACGTCCTAGGAGGAAAGGCTATCTATGGCAATGTAAGTGCGGTGTTTATATTGTTTCATAGACATTGGTTATGGTCATATCCCATGGGTTGTAGAGGTAGACGGCAGGTGGTGACTTCCATGTCCGTCCTTTGTAATCCTCCACGTTCGGGAATGGCTTAGGGCGGACGGTAAGAAATCGCCTTATGGTGGTAGGCCGAGCCACTTGAGGCACTACCCTCGTAGTCCTAGGAGCATAGAACTGGGTAACTAACCATGAATATAATTATTTTGTAATCTATACAACGATACTAGAATTACATTAGGAACCTAGCTCTAATACTATATCTCCACTTAGCATTACTGTACCAATTGATAGGACTCTTCTGTGTGTGTCACACTATCAGTTTATCCATTTATCCCTTACCCCTGCTTAGACATTGGCAACTTAACTAAAACATATGAATATTCATAGTAATTTAATATTCCCTTCTTGACCATCTTCTTCCTTTGGGATAAAATAAATACGATACCTTAGAATACTCCAGGGTGAAATGCTATAACAGCATATCCGTGCGCGTGTGGATTTATCTGTAAACATAAGAAATACCAACAAGCATTTCTGGCGCCGTTGCCAGAGAAGACATTGGTCTTAGAAGAAATATTAATTGCGAGTTTATTTGATATGTTCATAGTTGATTTACCTTTGCTCTAGCATGTTTACCTTGGTCTGTTTTCTCTTTTATGTGAAAACAAGGTAGTGTATGACTAGTTTCAACTTGCCGACAAATTATAATCCAAATCCAGAATCACTTGTAAGAAGAGTCCGACCTCGTGTCGTTCCTCCTCAAGTGATCCCTCAGCAAGTGAACCAGTGATCAAAGCACCATCAAGTTCAATGGCCCAGAAGACCCTATGTGATTTCTCGGCACCCTCGGTTGCCAACGTCCTTATCGGACCAGCTATCAACACGAGTGAAGCTGGTTTTGAAATCAGGACTGGTCTGATTACCATGGTGCAGGCTAACCCATTTTGTGGAAAGCCAACGAGGACGCTAGTGCTCATCTCCAATCATTCCTGGAGATCTGCACTTTCACTATCAAGGGAGTCACCTAAGATGCCATCTGACTCTGACTGTTCCTGTTCTCTCTCATTGGGAGAGCGAAACAGTGGTTCTATGCGAACTGAAGGGCTGTGGACCCCTGGGATAGATGCTCCAATGCGTTTCTCACGAAATTCTTTCCGATGGGTAAAACCAATGCCCTTCATAGAAGAACCCTAAAGTGTGGGAGTGCTTCCAAGAGTATATCTTGGCTTACCCTCACCACGGGATGGACGATTGGCTCATTATTCAGAATTTCTACAATGGGTTAACTACAGATGCTCATGATCATGTCGATGTTGCTTCGGGAGGAGCTTTCTTTTCGTTGAACGTTGCTAACGCGATGGAGCTAATGAAAAGATGGTGTCCACCAAGTGTGGAGCGACGATCGTCTCGAACATAAGCGGGGCATGCACTTCGTTAAGGAAATGGACATGCTCGCCACTAAATTGGACCTCTTATTGAAGAAATTGGACGACAAGGCCGAGGTGGTGAATAATGTTCAAGCTATTGATGCTCGCATGACTTGCAAGACATGGAAAACACCAGCCACTTGGGGAATAATTGCCCCAAGACCCATGAAGATGCATGCTATCTGAACAACAACAATGGGTATCGTCCACAAGGAGGTCAAGGGTTAAATCAACAACGTCCTTACTATCAAGGAGGTAACAATTCTTCTCATGTTTTCAATTCGAATCAACCCTCCTTGAAAGATCTTGTCTTAGGTGTCACGCCCAGAAATTCAAAACCAAAATTTTCGAAGCTATATGTGTATTAAAAATCCTTGTCGAGGACCAGCCAGGGTACACATACGACAATTGTTGATATTATAGAATCCACAACTTAAAAACAATATGAAAAGATTACAAAAGTGCATCGGAAAGGAAAAGAGAGCTAAAGCCTAATCTTGATGGCACACGAATCCACAGGCATCCTCAGATGTCACACGAAGCCTACTCGTCTTCAATGTCTTCATCTGCCTCGAAGACTGGCTCTGGGGGGAAGAGGCAAGGATGAGTACTTCCAACATACTCAGCAAGTCATACCAGAAGAAAGGTATGAATGCATGGGGAGACAAGGGATTGGCTAGGGTTTTACTTTTTAGCACAAGCAACAATTTCACAACAATAATTTGAAAGCAGTGAAACAGTTGTAATTAATTAAGCAGTAATTATGTCCATCACTGTCCAATGCTATCCCACGTTGCAATAGGCCTAAACCATCCATCTATACTAGTCAAGTTCCATTAATCAGGTTATTAGAGGTGTGAGACTAATCACGGTGAATATGGTCGATCACCCATAACCGCGGGCACGACTACTCGAATAGTTTTACTCTGATCAGATGTGTACAACTGTACCCACAAGACACAGCCCCACGACACGTTTTCGTGTGCCAGAATACCACCATTGTACCTCAGAAAGGGACTGTGATAGGACCCTTCGCATAATCCCTCTAACCAATCGTACCACACCAAGGTTTTGCCCCCACTCCTTGGCGTTTGTCACACCCTGTAGTCATGCCCTCTAAAAATCGTTTAATTAAATCCCCAAAAAGAACTTTAATTTTGAATTAACCTAGAGTAAACAATTGGTTTTAAAATGCATTTAATAAGTGAAAACGGCATGGTAGGATTTTTCTTAAATTCTACATGTCAAAATACATTAGCTGGATTTTTAGTGGAATTTACAAAGCACTGTAAAATAATTTTTTAACAAATTAAACAAATTATCAGAATTAATTAAGTACCGAGAAAATCATTTTCCTTTTATCTTTAATTCTCGTCCTTTTCCTGCCCATTTCCCTAATCGGGCCATGGGCCCAATTTCAACCACCCGCGCATGCTCTCTTCTCCCTACTCGTGGGCCGCAGCCCACCAGCTGCTCCCGCGCCCGCCGAAGTAGGCAAGCGCTCCCCCGTGCACTCGGGCTGCTAACAGGTGGGGCCCACCTGTTAGGCCGCCACGCCATTTGTGCCGCCCAAGCCCGCGCCACCCCGCGCCAGTTCGTGCTGCACTAGACCGCATCCCATGCCTCACCCGAACCGCAACTGCCGCTCCCTTCTATACTAGTAAAGTTTCATTAGTCAAGCTTATTTCTAGGATCCTAATAGCCCATTTTCCTCTCGAGGGGTGGGGGCGAAACCTTGGTGTGGTGCGATTGGTTAGGGGAAGGTCAGAGGGAGTTATGCGAAAGGTTTTGTCACAATTTCCCCCTTTTCAGTATCGTGTCTTGTGGGTAAAATTGTGCACCTCTGATCAGAGTAAAACTATTCGAATAGTCATGCCCGTGGGTATGGGTGATCGACCGGATTCACTATGATTAGTCGCACTTTAATAATTTGACCTAATGGACTGGTTTAGTTCAGGTGGAATGGTTGGGCCTGTTCAACGTGGGACAACATTGTTCAGTGGAGGATAAAACATGACTCAACTTAATCAGCTATTTTTCTAGTTTTAAACATTAAATGTCTATAAAGCGCATTTGTGCAAAATAGCCCAAGCTACTCTTGTCTCCCTTTGGACGTCTGTATTTTCTCGGTGTCACTTGTTGAGTATGGTGATTGTACTTAGCCTTGCAATTTTCTCCCTTTCAGAAGTGTAGTGCTTCTGAGTTGGAGATGATGTTAGAAGATCAAGGCTCAGGCTCCAGTTGAGTTTGCCTGTGGAGTGGAGCTGAATTCCCGCTAGGATCGTCTTTCTTTTTCGCTGCTTTTTTGGGTGTGAGGACTAAGAGCCTCTTCAGTAACTAGTTTTTATTTTACGCTTTATTTTATGTTTGGATCTGTGTATTGATTTGTCACAGCCCGATTTTTGTTCGGGATTAAAAATCATTAAATAAATCAATTCCTAGAAAATAAATAAAATGAAAGCAAAGTAATCAAGTTAATTAAATAAGGCAATTAAATTTTTCTTTAAAAATCATGGCTGGAAATATTTTCTAAATATTATCCATGCCCTAAAATACTCTCTAAAAATTTTTCATAAAATTTTGGAGCTCCAGAAATAATTTTAATAATACAAAAAGCACTTCAATAATTATTTAAATAAATAAATTAATCATTATATGAGCTGGTGATATTTTTATTAAATAATTTGGGTGTTCATATATTTTCAAGATTTTTCATGGAATTATTTGAGCATTGGAAATATTTAAAAAAAATGCAAGGATGTTAGGAGAGAAAAGTTTGTTTTTGGTCGCTATCGCTACAGTGTCGTCCCCAACCTCCGGCCAGTGACACTGTTCATCCGAGCTATGTTTGTTTTTATCTCCTTCCAAATCCGACCTAATCATTTGCCCAAATTCATAATTGATTGCGGGATAATTCTTCCCTTTATCTCCTCTTTCCATTCCCAAAAAATCATCCAAATCCGCAAGAGATCGATCTCAATTTTCATTTGCAACTCGGTTTTTTTATCCCGAACCTAGTTCTTTCTCTGTTAAATCCCATCGTTTGGGACTTGGTCTCTCCTTCCCGAGCTTATAAATAGAGTCCCTGTGATCTCCTCTTCCTTTTCCACCTTTTTCTCAACTTTTTCCCATGCCCTAGAGACACTCTCCTTCTCTCTCCACTGTGGCTACCATGTCCAGCTGCCACTAGCCGCCAATTCCGTCGTCTCTGGTCCATGACGTCACCTTCCTTGGCATAGGAAGAACACAAGGAAGCCCGACCGCCAGTTCCTTTGCATTGAAAACCGCCAGAAGCCGCTCGCTGACATGAACCCGAGCGCCTTTGCCACCACTGTGCCTCCAGCCACACTTTGCCGCCGCCTCAGTCATTGTTGCTCCGTGCCGTCGCCATCCTCGGCAGTACAATGGTTGCACGAAGCCCGACCATACCTCCTTTTTCCGTGGACATCACTAGAAGATGGTCATCGCCATGAAGCTTGAGCAGCGCCACTTCTGTTGATCTCCAACCGAGCTGCACCGTCGCAATTCTCGCCGGTTTCGGTCATCGTCTACACCACTAGCTTCGCAAGGACCCAGGCAAGCTCGATCGCCTGTTATCATCGCTTGGAGATCGTCAGAACGTTGTCGCTGTCAACCCAAGGACGATCGCCGCTTCCACCTCGCCGTCGGCCGTCTTTCATCTCTGCTCGTCATCATCTTGGTGTCGGTAAGGTTCGCTGCAACCTCGTCTTCCTCCCCGTGCTCTTGGTTTCCACCGCTGTGTTGCCGCCACCGTCTAGTGGTCGCCGGCCATCGTGCCGTGTGGTCGTCCACGTCAGTGCCCTGTCATCGCTACCTTAGCGTCGTGTCAGCTCCTTTATGCCATGCATCTGCTGATGTGTATCCATCCCAGCCTTAAACCAGTTTCAATCTGAGCCGCTAGATCTTGATCAACTCAAGCCATCAATCTTTATAGATTTATTTGGTTTAATCTGAGCTATCCATCCTTTTTTTCAGTTCAATCCTAGCCGTCCAAATCCTTATGATCCCGTGGACCAATCAGGGCTGACGTCATAAACATCCTTTTCCAGTTCAAAATTAATTAAAAATTGCACAATAAATTATTTTAATTTCCAGAACTCATCTAAATGGTCCAAAACTTCTAAAATTCATATCTAATCCATTCGAACTCCAAATTGGGCCATTCAAATTGCAAAATTAATCTAAAATTGAGCTTTTGCTTGTTTACTTTTTATGTACTGTTATTTGGTTTTTATTAGGGTTTTTCTCGTTTTGTGTGCCAACGAGTAGATTTTGTTGTTTTCGGAGTTTGTGCTCGCGAGCAAAAAGAGTCTAGAAGTTTGTTTGAAGAAGCAAGGCAAGTCATACTTTCCCTTGAAGCATATTGATCATATTTCTATAAATATTTTTTGTTTGCAAATAAAGTTACATTGCTTTGCTAATTACATAAAATGATGGGAATACCTATCTCTTTACTTGTGCTATATTTATTTGTTATCCATTCCTTTGTCAGCCTTAGGTGATAAAATTGACAAGCCCTAGTCACTTATGTTGATTTTTGCTAGAATTATATGCTTAGTCATGCTTAATTACCACTAGCTCACTACATGAGATAACTACACTATTTACTCTAGTATGTGATGAGTTGCAAGCTCAAAACACCTGGCCAAGTCTTATGGTCATAATTATCTCAATTAAAATATGACATAATGGTGGGCTGTGGGTGCATGGTTTTGGATAGTAGCACCCATGGTAATTAAGGACCGGTTTATGGGAAACCCTAGAAGAATTATAGTGCTTACCACAAGCAATAATGGGCTAAAAGGGTTTCTTTGAGGTCGGATTCTACTTAATTTACATGGCTATCATCGGGCGTTGTTTCTCGACTTGCTATCTTTGAAGAAGAGCCATTTGTGAGAAACCACATGTCGCAAGAGATTCTAGCGATCGAGGAATATCTTCGAACCTAGATTGGTCCCCATTTCAAGTGCATAACATGATCACAGAAATTATCTGCTTGTGGATAACTTCACTAAATTTATATAAATAGCTCCACCTCTGTTAGGATCTTCCTTTGGGACCAATGATATTGGACATACAATCAGGTGCATTACAGGACATCACAACAATAAAAATAGGAACTCTGAGTGCACATTTCAGAAAACAAAATCAAGAGTAAACACATGAAGGGTTACGCAGAGGCTACGCTAGCCGAAAACAAAAACTTTTTACCGCGCAAACCAGGAACACTTGCAAGTAAGGGCCGATAGATCGTTACCGATTGGAGTAGAGTGCAGCGGAATAGCCAATCGGGGCAATCCGATCCGGAACAAGTGTAGCCGATTCTCGCAAGCCGACAGATACGGGACAGCCGATTCGCCAATCAGCCGATTCGCAGATGCCGTAGCCGATCCGAAGCCGATCAACGGCGCGCAACGTAGCGGCGCTCTACCGGTATCCACACGTCCGGGGACAAAACGCCGTACACCTGTGTGCTACCACGCGATGCAAGGCTAGGGTTTGGCTCGAAAGTGGGGAGGGTTTCCGTGGAGATTGATCTCGACGACTTCTGTTGCACGCGATGCAATTGACGTGTCGTAATTGACGTGTCGCAGCTCTCCACCCCTCCCTCCTTTATATAGAGTTGGCCGACTAGGACTAGTGGCCGATCGGGACTCTATTTTTGAACCGGATCTCATCCGTATCTCATAGAGTTGGCCGCCCATACGTCGTAAGCCTATAGGACTCTATCCGATCGGATCCCTATCCGATCGAGCCGTATCCGAGTCCAACTCGAATGCTGTTCTTATCCCCTTAAGCGTGCGACCACAGTAGGTTCAGGTATACTCGGTTTCGGCTATAGTCTAACTTAGCCGATCGTCGGCTCAAGTCTAACTTAGCCGACACATCCTGACGGCGCCTAGCAGCACATATTGACACCATAGTATACAAGAATAATATCGGCTCGAACCTGTAATGTGTACACAAATCCCTTTGCCTCACGATACCGGTTAAGCTATAGGCAAGATGTGTGTCATCCCTTCAATAGCTTAACCATTCACTCGAACCGTATTGGATTATCTATCTCGTTGATTGACTCCTCAATCAACTTAGCATGGTCATGCATTTCCATAATCCATTACCTCGAGGGGCCCGAGAGATATATCTCCAAAGGAGGGGCAAATTCCATCTTGATCACTCACATCCCACTCCATGTTTCATAGCAAACCCGAAAACTACCTTTATAACTACCCGATTACGGAATAGCGTTTGGTAGTCCCAAAGTAGGCTACTACACATGTTGGAATCCATGGTGATCTCGGGTTTAAGGACTTTGTACCAACACTACGAGACCAACTAATGGCACATTGATTCTGTAGTGTCTCATGGTGGGTCTATCAAACAATGTGTTCTCCAACACATGTGTCCATGTTTATTGATTTGGTATCTCCATACCCATGATCTATGAGACATGATCATCAATCAATAAACATGTCGTTCTTAGAATCATATTTGTTCCAACAATATGACATATGATCGAGGATCGTTTAGAAATAGATTCATACATATAGAGTCTCATAAATAAGTCACGTACTTATTGATCAATACAAGATGTCTATTTCATGGAACTGAATAACACTTTATTCATTTATACATAAACATTGACGTGATATCCAACATCTCCATGTTGCCTCGAGGGCATATCACTAACAATCTCCCACTTGCACTAGAGTCAATCATGTAAGTATCTAATACCCATTGCTCTTGTGTGCGCCTCATGCTTGGTGAGGGAGAGGTTTTGTCGGCGGACCGCTATGTTGAGATCCGTGTGCACTTTGCATATCTTGACATCACCTCTGTCCACTATCTCGCGGATGAGATGATATCGCCAAAGTATGTGTTTGGACTTCGATGTGACCTCGGCTCCTTGGCTTGCGCAATGGCTCCACTATTATCACAATAGAGAGACATTGGACCGTCGTACTAGTCATCACACCAAGCTCGAAACAAATTTCTTGATCCAAACGGCCTCCTTTGCATCTTCCGAAGCAGCAATGTACTCGGCCTCCGTTGTAGAATCAGCAACGGTATCCTGCTTGGAACTCTTCTAGTGACCGTGCCTCCGTTCGAGCGAGAACACGAACCCAGTTGCGATCTATAATCATCCTTGTCCGTTTGGAAGCTAGCATCGGTGTAACCGTTACAACGAGATCTTCTTCACCTCCATAGACTAGGAACATATCCTTAGTTCTTCTCAAGTACTTAAGGATATTCTTTACGGCGATCCAGTGACCTTCACTGGATCGGCGGTATCTGCTCGTAGCACTCAAAGCGTACGAGACATGCGGCGTGTACAAAGCATGGCATACATGATGGATCCAATTGCCGAAGCATATGGAACCATACCCATCTTATTCCGCTCATCATGTGTCCGAGGACACGATTCTTGCTAAGATTAATGCCATGTGACATGGGCAAGAAACCTTTCTTGGAATCATGCATGTTGAACCTTTTCAACACCTTGTCAATGTATGTACTTTGGCTTAATCCAATTAGCCTCTTGGATCTATCTCTATAGATCCGAATACTAATATATATCTTGCCTCCCTAAGTCTTTCATGGAAAAGCTATTTTTCAATGAGGACTTGACGGATTCAAGCATAGGGATATCATTTCCAATCAGTAATATGTCATCCACATATAAGATTAGAAATACAATTGCGCTCCCACACGACCTTTTTGTAAACACAGGCCTCTTCCTCATTTTTGATGAAACCAAACCCTTTCATTACTTCATCAAAACGAATATTCCAACTCCGAGATGCTTGCTTCAATCCATAAATGGATTTACGTAGCTTGCATATCTTTCAGTGATTCTGGATCGACAAAACCCCGAGGTTGTATCATGTATACATCCTTGCTTAGGTTTCCATTTAGGAAAGCCGTTTTTACATCCATCTGCCATATCTCATAATCGAAATATGCAGCAATCTCTAGGATAATCCGAATAGATTTAAGCATTGCGACGGGCGAGAAGGTTTCATCATAATCAACTCCTTGAATCTGTTTAAAACCTTTCGCCACCAATCGCGCCTTATAGATGTGAACATTTTCATCCATATTGGCCTTTTTCTTAAAAACCCATTTACACTCAATGGTTTTGACACCATCAGTGGATCAACCAAGTTCCAAACTTGATTGTCGTACATGGATTCTATTTCGGATTTCATGGCTCCAAGCCACTTGTTGGAATCGGTCCCACCATCGCTTCCTCATAGGTCTTAGGTTCATCATTGTCCAACAACAATATATCACGTTGTTCCGCACTTTGTGTACCTATCGGGCGCACGACGTGATCTTTCGACCTCCGTGGGGTGGTGTATCTACAAGCGGTGGCGCAACACTTTGTTCCTCTGTTGTGGTTACGTGGTCATTGAAACGTTTTCGGTGTTTCTTGAACTTCTTCAAGATGCACCCTGCTCCCACTAACCCTTCTTGAAAGAAACTCTTTCTCCAAGAAGACACCATCTCGGGCGACAAACACTTTGCCTTGTTCCCGATTATAAAAGTAATATCCCTTAGTTTCCTTAGGATATCCCACAAAGAAGCACTTGTCGATTTGGGTGTGAGCTTGTCGGATTGTAAACGTTTTACATAAGCCTCACATCCCCAAATTTTGAGAAAAGACAAACTAGGGGTTGCCCTGTCCATATCTCATATGGTGTCTTTTCAGCGACTTAGATGGAACTCTATTTAGTGTGAGCGCAGTGTTTCAAGAGCATATCCCCGGAAGGATAACGGAAGATCACTTTGGCTCATCATCGACCGCACCATGTCCAACAAGGTGCGATTTCTCCGTCGGACACTCCGTTCCATTGCGGAGTTCTGGCGAGTCAATCGTGGAACAATTCCACAATCTTTCGGATGATTACCAAACTCTTGGCTCAAGTATTCCCCTCCACAATCTTATCGTAGAAACTTGATTGTTTTCCCTAAATGATTACGTACTTCATTCGGAATTCTTTGAACTTTTCAAAGGATTCGGACTTATGCCTCATTAAGTAGATATAGCCATATCTACTAAAGTCATCGGTAAAGGTAATGAAGTCGATAACCACCTCGGCCGTTGAGCTCATTGGTCCACATACATCGGTATGTACGAGTGCCAACAAGTCACTTGTTCTCTCACGTGCCCCGTGAAAGGTGCCTTTGTCATCTTACCAAGTAAACAAGACTCACATGTCTCAAATGATTCAAAATCAAAAGAGTGAAGCAATCCATCCTTATGGAGCTTCTCCATGCGTTTCTTATTTATATGGCCTAAGCGACAATGCCGGATAAACGTGGGGTTTATATCATTAGAGAGTTGCCTTTCGTATTAATGTTATAGATGGGAGACGCTTCAAGATTCAAAACGTATAATCCATTCACCAATGGAGCATGAAAATAGAACATATCTCTCGAGATATATTGAACAATCATTGTCCATTGATCTAAAATCATATCCTTCCGCTTGCAAACATGAAGCGGAAATAACGTTTTGACATAGTGTTGGAACACAATAACAATTATTCAATTTCAAAACTAATCCGAAGGTAGATGAAGTGGTATCGTGCCGACAGAAGCTGCGTAGCAACGCTTGCTCCATTGCCGACGCGCAGGTTCACCTCGCCCCTTCTCAATCCTCTACTTCTTCTCATTCCCGCAACGATTTGCAAATATGAGCTACCGATCCGGTATCAAATACCCAAGAGTCGAGTAGGTGAATTAGCAAGATTAATGTCTATAACATTAATACCTGAAGCGAAGTCGTACTTTGCTTCTTTTTGAGATCCTCCATGTACTTCTTGCAGTTCCTCTTCCAATGGCATGTCTCCTTGCAATAGAAGCAAACAACATCCGATGCCGCCGACCCCTTCTTGCCCTTCTTTGCATTGGAGGCACTCGCGATCTCATCGGGAGTTAACTTCCTCTTGGTGCAAAGTTTCTTGACAGTGGTTTGCGCTTTGCCTTCTGCATCATCATCACATGATGACCGTTTTCTGGATACTCTCCTCAGTGTCTTTAGCATCCCATGCAATTCAGCCAAGGTTCTATCCATATTGTTCATGTGATAGTTTAATATGCATGGCTCGAAGCTCGGAGGGAGCGGCGGAGAATCACATCGGTAGCCAACTCTTGGCTAAGGGGAAAACCTAGTTTTCAGACTCTCGATATAGCCAATCATCTTTATCACATGCGGATGACGGGATTCCCTCAACAAGCTGCACGCAAACAAGGACTTTGAGGTGTTGAACCTCTCGGCCCGAGCTTGGTTCTCAAACATGCCACGCAGTCCCGAATAATAGTGTGAGCATGCTGCTCTCATATTGCTTCGAAGCTCAAGGGACATTGTAGCAAGCATGAGACGAACTTATATCTAGGGCATCATTAGTGTGCTTCTCGTAAGCTCTCCGTGCGGTTGCGGTGGCGTTATTAGGCAAATCCCCAGGATAGGGTACTTCAAGAACGTACTCCTTACGCTCTTGCTTGAGAACAATTCTCAAGTTGCGATACCAATCCATAAAGTTTGTTCCATTTAATTGAGAAAGGTGCAAATTAAAGTGGGTGTAGTATTAGCCGCCATTTATTCTACAAGAAAAAACAAAGTTTAGCACAATGTTTATGCTATGTCTATTGTTAAACAATTTAACATTAGACTCCCATTACATATTTTCCACCTTCCCTCTAGGTTACGTATTGGGTCAAGATCCACATGTTAATTAATTTTCGGTGAGCTTTGGCATCACTGCTAGAAAATTAGTAACATCGGTAAGCAACACCTTGCTAATCACATCTCTATGTGACTCTTGTTGTTGGTGTGGCATCTCCATGCCCCGGCGCCAACCTATGCCCCAAGGCCCAAAAGCTGTTTTGATAGCCTTGTTAAGTAAACCAAATGCTCCTGCATGTATATGTCGACATATACCCCCTCGTGTTATGATAGAGAATGGCACTCGCTTTGGCGAGACCCACCATTGACGACCATAACGGTGACGGGTGCAACATTTGGAAGGGCATCATTACTACTTAATTTTGCGAGGATGCTATCCTATCAAACAAACATATCACATATGAAAGCAAGAAGAATAGCATATAGTGAAATAGTATGGCCCCCTTCACATGGTGATCTCCATCTCCATGCCGGTGACAGGATCTCCATCTTCATCACTTGTTCTTTCGAGTGCCGAATGCTTGATTTCTTCAAACTAAGCTACTACTATGGAAGCTCTAATTGAAGATTACATCGACTCGCAAGTCGTGAAAGAATATTACAAGCATTGCACGTATGAAAGAATATTACGGGGATTGCACAT
This sequence comes from Oryza australiensis, assembly GCA_019925245.2. NCBI lineage: Eukaryota > Viridiplantae > Streptophyta > Magnoliopsida > Poales > Poaceae > Oryza > Oryza australiensis. The sequence continues at coordinate 65,110 of JAIFGZ020000800.1, forward strand.
ATGAAAGAATATTACATGCATCACATGCATCTCATACATCTCATACATACAATAGGGCCATACCATCTCAAAGCATTCTCTGCAAAAACAAGTTAGGCGTAGAAACATTTTCTACTTATCGCGAGCTACGGCATCGAGACGACCTATAAGGGGGTACGCACACGCCGGAACACCACACGAAATTCATAGATCCAATCTATGAATTCGCTTACTGAAACCATGTCGGCAAATCATATTATGCCGTCCCGATACACTATCAAGGGAGATGGTTTGCGTAGGCGCGAGGCAGCTAACAAGATCGGACTACGAGATAGCTTCGGCATAATCACATTATACCGTTCCGATACACTATCAAGGAACGCTATCTCGAACCCAACTCAAACCGAGTTATATGGAAATTGCTTCGACGTAATCACATTACGCCGTTCCGATACACTATCAAGGAACGCAATTACCATTAACTCTCCTCAACGATCCCGTAAAACCGATTGATCAAATCAACCCGTGCGCAAAACTTGTTCCGGATCCAATCTAAAACCCGAACTAAGCAAGATTAGCTCGATACCCTTTGAAGGGTTACGCGGAGGCTACGCTAGCCAAAAACAAAAACTTTTTACCGCGCAAACCAGGAACACTTGCAAGTAAGGGCCGATAGATCGTTACCGATTGGAGTAGAGTGCAGCGGAATAGCCAATCAGGGCAATCCGATCCGGAACAGTGTAGCCGATTCTCGCAAGCCGACGGCCCGATACCGGGGACGGCCGATTCGCCAATCAGCCGATTCGCGAGATGCCGTAGCCGATCCGAAGCCGATCAACGGCGCGCAACGTAGAAGCGCCTCTACGGTATCCACACGTCCGGGGACAAAACGCCGTACACCCGTGTGCTACCACGCGATGCAAGGCTAGGGTTTGGCTCGAAAGTGGGGAGGGTTTCCGTGGAGATTGATCTCGACGACTTCGTTGCACGCGATGCAATTGACGTGTCGTAATTGACGTGTCGTAATTGACGTGTCGCAGCTCTCCACCCCTCCCTCCTTTATATAGAGTTGGCCGGCTAGGACTAGTGGCCGATCAGGACTCTATTTTTGAACCGGATCTCATCCGTATCTCATAGAGTTGGCCGCCCATACGTCGTAAGCCTATAGGACTCTATCCGATCGGATCCCTATCCGATCGAGCCGTATCCGAGTCCAACTCGAATGCCTGTTCTTATCCCCTTAAGAGTGCGACCCGTAGGTTCAGGTATACTCGGTTTCGGCTATAGTCTAACTTAGCCGATCATCGGCTCGAGTCTAACTCGGCCGACTGTCAACCGGCGCCTAGCGGCACATATTGACACCATAGTATACAAGAATAATATCGGCTCGAACCTGTAATGTGTACACAAATCCCTTTGCCTCACGATACCGGTTAAGCTATAGGCAAGATGTGTGCCATCCCTTCAATAGCTTAACCATTCACTCGAACCGTATTGGATTATCTATCGTTGATTGACTCCTCAATCAACTTAGCATGGCCATGCATTTCCATAATCCATTACCTCGAGGGGCCCGAGATATCTCTCCATAGGAGGGGCAAATTCCATCTTGATCACTCACATCCCACTCCATGTTTCATAGCAAACCCGAAAACTACCTTTATAACTACCCGATTACGGAATAGCGTTTGGTAGTCCCAAAGTAGGCTACTACACATGTTGGAATCCATGGTGATCTCGGGTTTAAGGACTTTGTACCAACACTACCGAGACCAACTAATGGCACATTGATTCTGTAGTGTCTCATGGTGGGTCTATCCAACAATGTGTTCTCCAACACATGTGTCCATGTTTATTGATTTGGTATCTCCATACCCATCATCTATGAGACATGATCATCAATCAATAAACATGCCGATCTTAGAATCATATTTGTTCCAACAATATTACATATGATCGGGATTGTTTAGAAATAGATTCATACATATAGAGTCTCATAAATAAGTCACGTACTTATTGATCAATACAAGATGTCTATTTCATGGAACGAATAACACTTTATTCATTTATACATAAACATTGACGTGATATCCAACATCTCCATGTTGCCTCTAGGGCATATCACTAACAACACATACAAGGTCTATATAAACAGACAGCACAATCAAATAATTCTATGAGCACAAGCAGATTTAGCAGTTCCCTTTTCCCAATGGTTCAAATTAAATAAATATAAACAAATACAGCTCCACTGTTTAATGCTTAGCAACCAGTTGAAGATAATAGCAAGGCAGATTCAAAATTTCTGGTATATTACTATAGAACAAAATTGGATACACCAATCAAGTGATCAACAAGGCAAATTCCCACAAAAGCAACTAAAAGGTTAACAAAAATTATTTGCAGTCACGCATACTACAGGAGACAGTGGCAGAGATCCTCCTCTTAGCCCTCCCTGACCTAATCTACCAAATTGGCAAGCATGCATTTAAACAATCAATTTCATACCCTTGCTCCATAAAGTGTATGTCACTGAGTGTATAGGTGCAGTTCATCTTCTCAAAATAGTATCAAACTCGACCTGGCCATAGAGCTAAAGGTTCAAGTTGGACTCCTCAAACTCCATTGGAAACTAGTGCACAATGAAGTTTTTCAACCGGAACGCGCCTTCTGCCTTACGTTAAACACCTCGTTATTAAATCTTACGTATAGACATAATTGGCTAAGGCAGTTGAGAAAGCAAGCATACTTATACTAGACTAAGCAAAGTTAGTACATACCACTGCATGGAAGTGAGTGAAGACCAACCAGCTTCTTCTCGTCGAGCAATTCCCCATGGGCGTACGTACCTGGCTAGAGAAGAAAGAAAACTGAGTTACTAGGCTAGTTAGAAAGACATTCGATTTGAGAACAGTTGCCTTCGTGCAGAGCCTTGTTGCTTGTTGTATGCGATCTCCTAACGCTATTGGCTTGAGTTCTTTCGCGCTAGTGAGCTCAACCCATTGCTTGTTGGGCACTGAACACTTTTCAAGATCCGGTTTTGGTAGGACGTTTACCAAACTAAGATTCTCGTCTCGTTTCACTTTCGTGAAGGTCATTCTGAGGTGGAATTGAACCGCTCTATTAGGATTTAGAGTCCAATGGGCAAAGCTAAAGAGGATTTTGAGTCCTCTGCTCTAACCAGCCAGAACCTAGAATACAGGGATTGTGATACTGATCACCCACACAATCTTGATTTGACATGATAGAGAGAGAGATGGCGATGGTAGTCTCTCTCTCTTCTTTTTGTGTCAACTACGATATTATTGACAGGCAAAAACCAATGTTCAATTCATACTTCAGATAAATTGGATCTTGAATAAGGCCTTGAAGAATTCTATGGCAATTCATACTTTCTTAAGAAATAAGAGAGAATCTCATGGTAGAGGCGGCTATGCCTCCCAAGCGATCTTGGCTGAAGGTATCTATACTCGTCCTTCAGCTTTATTAGACCCCTCTCACTTGGTTGAAAACCAATGAGCCCCTTATGTAGGAGGAACTCATGTACACCTTTTTGAACCTCTTCGGGACCCTGGAAACAAAATTCGGATGACTTTCTTCTCTCTAAAAGAAGACTTTCGTGAAACTCTTCTTTTAGCTTGAGTTCATCGGCGTCTTGGTGTCCCACTTGCTTCAAGAAATCTCCGTTAGCCTTACTTCTACCCGGGCTTTGATCATGTCTCCCGAACAATTTTAGTACATATGGCGCAAGACAATTCCACATATATATCAAGGTCGGAATGGGATCGGGTGTTTTCACGTCTCACCGTAGTGCCCGCTTTGTCTTGATTGATGATTGATAAACAAGAAGGAAAACAAAAAAGTAGAAAATCTACATAAGCTTCCGTTGAGGTCCTTAGTTTAGTCAAGTAGGCGAGGGCATTTCCATCCTGAAGGATTCAATCCAGCCACAGGTTCCCCTATGGCAAACTTGTTACGACTTCACTCCAGTCAAAGACCCGATTACTAACGATTTCAACTTCATGTTCCCGAGTTGCAGAGAACAATCCGAACTGAGGCAATCTTTCCGGATTCGCTCCTCCTTACAGCCTTGCTTCCCATTGTCATTGCCATTGTGGCATGTGTGTGGCCCAACCCGTAAGGGCCATGCGGACTTTACGTCATCCGCACCTTTCTCCCGTATCTCACTGACAGTCCCTCGTGAGTGCGGCACACACCTTTTTATTTGTCTCAGAGTGGGGCACATACTATTATCACTACATACCACAATTTCTCCTTAGGCGCATGTCTCAGTAACACAAAACGAGGGTTTTGCTCGTTATAGGACTTGACCAAACATCTCACGACATGAGTTGACGACAGCCATGATGCACCTGTATGAAAGTCAGTACCATCCCGTTAAGGACAGGTTTGTTGTTCATATGTCAAGGGTTGGTAAGGTTTTGCATGTTGTATCGAATTAAACCACATGCTCCACCGCTTGTGCATGCCCTGTCAATTCCTTTGAGTTTCGTCTTGCGACCGTACTCCCCAGGCGAGTGTTTCACGCATTAGCTGAGCCCCCGATCCGTGTAGACCAAGGGCTAACACTCATCGTTTACGGCATGGATGACGAGGGTATCTAATCCTGTTCGCTCCCCATGCTTTCGCACCCCAGTGTTGGTAGGGACCCAGAGAGCTGCCTTCGCTTTTGGCGTTCCTTCGTAGGTCTACGGATTTCACCCCTACACACGAAATTCCACTCTCCTCTGTCTCACTCAAGTGAATTTGTTTTGAGTGCATTCCGTCACTTTTGGGTGACTTTCACTATCAACCCGATTCATTGCCTACATGCCCTTTATTCCTAGTCATTTCGAAGAACACTTGCCCCCCTCGTCTTATCGCGGTTGCTGGCACGGAGTTAGCCGGGGCTTCTTCCTCTGGTCCTGTCATGATTGCGCACTCGACGAAAGAGCTTTACAAGCGGCATTGCCCTTCTTCACTCACGCGATATGCTGGATCGGGCTTTTGCCCATTGTCCAAGATTCCCCACTTCTGCCCCCCCGTGGGAGTCGGGGCCGTGTCTCAGTCCTACTGTGGCTGATCATCCGAAAAGACCAGCTAAGCATCATTGGCTTGGTCAGCCTTTACCCGACCAACTACCTAATACTACGCAGGCTCATCAAACAACGCTTTTGAGCTTTCTTCAGGATTTGGCCTGAACTATTCGGCTGATTCCCACACGTTACGCACCCGTTTGCCGCTTTGTTCTCAACTATTCCAATTCCAGCAAACGGAGGCCGTTAGGTCAAAGCCATAGTGCGCGCCCTGTAGTCTTGAAGCAGGGCGAGACTACTTTAGCTAGGAGCCTCTTTTCCTTCTGCCTAGCTCCCTGAAAACAACGTTCGACTTGCATGTGTTAAGCATATAGCTAGCGTTCCTTCTGAGCCAGGATTAAATCAGATTTTGACTGTGATTGGGCCGAACAGTGGTAGAACCTAGTGATCTGGGACTTCTACTAAACATTGATTCTCTCTCCTAACCACTCTTAAATATGTTAAATACACTCCATTGATAAAAAACTACAAGCAAGGGAATCAGCTCTTATTGCTGTAAAGGAAAATAACCCCTTTCCTTTATATATAGTCTGCCAAGGGCCTTCACCACCTATTCCTTAATTACATAGTGGGAAGATTTCTCTATGTCAATTCAAAACAAAACAAACGGACGACTGAATCTAAAGTCTACTAGAGAGAAGATTGGTTCGAACGTCAACTATTGATTGCTCTATCCAACCAGCACATACCGTTTGCTATGATATTGTTTTGTGGATTTGCTCATATTGTTTTCTTGCCCGGGCATTGCTGCGGAAGAGTGAAATGAAAAACTCTTCTTGAAGAAGATGACTCTTCTGCTTGATCTTTTGATACGGTGAGGGAACAAGTTTTATGCGTTCTTTGAGCAAATGGGGAAACAAACTGCTGATACAGAAATCTTTAACTGAACTGCCGAAAGCACAAGAGAGACTATAGCCAAGAAGGATAAGCAAAGGAATCCAGATTCAATCGATTGTTTGAAGCCAAGGAGCAAGAAAACGGATGCACATGCTAACGCCGCTAGTGTGCTCAATCCGTTGCTTGTTCTCGAGCTAGTCCATCTTTCTATACGAATTTCCTGAAAGAATACTTCTCTTATGATCTACTACGGGATTGTCAAGGAGGTGGAGAGCACAAGAAAACAGAAATTGTTGCGTTAAGCAAGTCACTTCTTCGGCTGGGCATCGATAGACAATCAAGCAATATCGGATTCAGGACGCCATATCAGAGTCAGGAAATAGCCACTTCAGTCAGTCCATCAGTCTTTCCATATTATATTTCCAGTCAAGTCAGTCAACACTTCTACAATCCAGTCTCTTAACACTAGCTTAACTTGGGAAAGGGGAAAGTAGTGAAAGTCCTGCTGCTGGATAAAGATCTCGAAAAAGTCTCAAGTTCCACTAGGCGAGATGAAAAAGTTCAGAACTAGGATGCCAAAAGGAGCCGATTTACCAGCAAAATGAAAAAACTACCACTTACCCACTATGTCAGAACTAGTTTTTTTTTGCTTTTTTAGCCAATTTTTTAACCTTTTTTGGACCCATTCTATAAATGGATGGAAGAAAATAAACCAATTCTTTCCCACCATAGGCGAAAAGTAATAAATTTTAATTCGCCTAAGGAATTGGCATTTTCCGGGTCGTTTAAAAATTTGTTCCAGCCATAGCGAAAAGTACTAAAAATTCACTTTCCCTCGTAAAAAGGAAAAAACTGGGTGCAGAAAAAGGAATCTTTCTGTCCAGCCAGTGGCAAAAGTAATACTTTTTCCATTTTCCGTCGCGATCGACCTTTCGGATTTTATAAACTAAGGAACTTGGTGAAAAAAGCAACCCTATTAAAAGGAGGGTTGGCTCGGGGCTGTCTCGCTTGATAGAAAGTAATACTTTTTCCATTTTCCTTCGCGATCAACCTTTCGAATTTTATAAACTAAGGAACCTGGCGAAAAAAGCAACCCTATTAATAGGAGGGCTGGCTCGGGGCTGTCTTGCTTGACCTTTCTGGTATCAACAGATAGCTAGCTATTGCCATGATTGACCAAGCACTGGCAGACGAAGGGGAGATCCGAGGTCTTATAAGATGGGAGTTACTTTTCTTTAATCAATGCTTTGATGGTTTTGCCTTTCCAAGAACAAGGTGTATAGAAGGTGCTTAATTACCGAGAATAACTCAAAACAGAAAGCGATACCACTGATACAGGGCTATATTGTTTACTTGTCAAAGCAAGTCTCCGCAAAGTAGAAGCAGACGAGATAGGGGCAGGCAGATACCTTCAGCCATCTTGTCGTGCGTGACTCAACCGCTCATCGCACCTCAGCTCTCTGCTCAATGACCAAGCGAGAGATTAGGCTCTCTCTGCTCTATCCTATTTTCTTAGCCAAGTGCAGTTGCGTTATGTAGCACGCCCCCTCTTTCTACTCTACCTTGACTATTGAATTGAATGAAAGCTTTAGTTGCCCTGCTTCATTCTCGCCACATTGAGATTCTATGGAAGAAATGAAACATTACCCACCTACTTATTCTTCTTATAGCAAGCATACTCTTAGCCAAGAAGTCCCACAAGTTAAGCCCCTTTCAAGCGTTAGTCTTCCTCAGGTGCTCCCACTAACTAAGCATGCCAAACTTCTCCTAGCGTGCATTTCCTGCATCATTGGCTTAGTGACCATTACTTACTGCTTTTGGGGAGTCAGAATCAGACCCTTTCACTTTCATGTCAAGTTAATGCAGAGGCTTTATACCATTTTCCCTCGATTTGACCTGAGCGGGACTTACTTACTTATGTATGTCTATATACCTTTTTTCTATGAGATCAAAGATTTTTTGATGGATTTCGGCATGTGATCCTCTCGTCCCGGCCAACCAAGAAAAGCTCCTGCCAGGCCAAACCAAACTCACATTATTTGGAGTCGAGGCATTGCTATTATTACTCCTCTTTTACCTACTAGGCCAATTGGTCAAAGACAGTGTTATATGGGTTGGGGAAGTCTTTAGTCCATTGGCAGCAGAACAAAAGTGAGCGTAGACTCTTGTTTTGTATTTAGCCTCCTTGCTAATATATGTACCGAAGCAGTCCCTTTGACCATTCCAACGCTTGTTCGGCCTTTCTTTCTAGAACAGGGAGGGGCATTGATCCTAGCTATACTCTGCTTTCCGCTTTTCATTTCTTTCATTTCGTACTATAGCAGTAGTCTTGTTGTGGCCCTACTGTAGCAGTAGCCTTGTTGTGGACGCCCTACTTAATTTACCCTTTTCCTTTTTCTTTACTAACTATTTGATCAAAAGAAATGATGAATCCAGACCAGGAAGTTACGAGGGAGTACACTAGAGATATTAAATAGTTAACCTAGCGCTATTAGTTAATAAGACGAGCGAAGCGGTACTCGCCAAGGGATTTAGAGGGTCTTTATTTAGTGGAACTTCCACCAGGCGGAAAATAACCCATCCGAAACAGCGATAGCGATGACAACTTCTGGTACAGTTCCTACAATTCTATAATACGAATAGGAATAGGCCCACGAATAAGAAACATACGCAATCCTACGCAAGGTAAATCCATCTTCTTTCTGACTCGGTAAAGGGGAAAGGGATAATTCGGATACAGTGGTAAGAAAACCAAGCCCTTACTTATGTTAAAGATCTTGTATGAAGAAGCTCTCATTCTCTAATAGAAGGCTTTTATTGTCTTAGAAGATTCAGATAGGCTGATAGCTGGACTATTAGGTATTGCATGATTGATATAACCCAGGCATTTATCATTAAAGTCCGCATCTTGGCTTGGAGGATGCACCGGTAGGCTCTAGTCATTTGTCATTTGCCAATACTGGACATTTGGTGAAGACCGGATGGGGATAGCGCTCACGATACTTGGACTCGAAGGGGAGCGGGTCGTGTCTCAATATCTTCGGTAGAGTCATTCTATGATATGTGTCTTTCTTTATAGATTTGGAAATATGTGTATCAATTGTCCCTGGCTCCCCAATAGATTGACCCACAAATAACCCCTACAGCTTCCCCCAATTTGACCAGATCGCCATGAGTGGAACGTAGACCATAACATAATTGATAGATCCAAGATGTGCTTCGGCAAGTAAAGGGGATTCTAATATATATTGGTTGTGCTCGAAATGGCTGTGCTCGAAAGGTGGATATGAATCGATTGACTAACCCAATTCCAATATCTTGATTTCGAGTGGCAATGCATCGTGAACCGATATATATATTGTTTGCTAATACACGACCAATTAATGTTTGTACAAAAAGTTTTTCCATCATCCCATTTTGAGGACTCACAGAAATAGCTTGGATAGTACCACAATCTCTTTTACGCACAATAATTGTTAGTGATATGCCCTAGAGGCAACATGAAGATGTTGGATATCATGGTCAATGTTTATGTATTAATGAATAAAGTGTTATTCAGTTCCATGAAATAGACATCTTGCATTAATCAATAAGTACGTGACTTATTTATGAGACTCTTTATGTATGAATCTATTTCTAAATAATCTCTGATCACATGTCATATTATTGGAACAAATATGACTCTAAGATCGGCATGTTTATTGATTGATGATCATGTCTCATAGATCATGGGTATGGAGATACCAAATCAATAAACATGGACATATGTGTTAGAGAACACATTGTTGGATAGACCCACCATGAGACACTACAGGAATTAATGTGCCATTAGTTGGTCTCAGGTAGTGTTGGTACAAAGTCCTTAGACCTGAGATCATCATGGATTCCAACATGTGTAGTAGCCTACTTTGGGACTACCAAATGCTATTCCGTAACTGGGTAGTTATAAAAGTAGTCTTCGGATTTGCTATGAAACATGGAGTGGGATGTGAGTGATCAGGATGGAATTTTCCCCTCCTTTAGGAGAGATATCTCTGGGCCCCTCGAGGTAATGGATTATGGAAGTGCATGGCCATGCCGAGTTGATTGAGGAGTCAATCAACAGATAGATAATCCAATACGGTTCGAGTGAATGGTTAAGATATTGAAAGGATGGCACATATCTTGCCTATAGCTTAATTGGTATCGTGAGGCAAAGGGATTTGTGTACACATTACTGGTTCAGAGCCGATATTATATTCTTGTATGCTATGGTGTCAATATGTGCTGCTAGCTGCCGCTATTGACAAGTCGGCTGAGTTAGACTCGAGCCGAAACCAAGTATACCTGAACCTACAGGGTCGCACGCTTGAGGGGATAGAATAGATATCGAGTTGGACTCGGATACGGCTCGATCGGATAGGGATCCGATCGGATAGAGTCCTATGGGCTTACGACGTATGGGCGGCCAACTCTGTGAGATTCGGATGGGATCTGATTCAAAATAGAGTCCTGATCGGCCACTAGTCCCAGTCGGCCAACTCTATATAAAGGGGCGAGGGGTGGAGAGTTGATGAATCGAATTGAACCGAATCATTTTGATTTGGCGCAACAGAAGTCGTCGAGATCAATCTCCACGGAAACCCTCCCCACTTCGAGCCAAACCCTAGCCTTGCATCGTGTGCTAGCACACGGGTGTTTGGCGTTCTATCCCTGGACGTGTGGATACCGGTAGAGGCACTGCTACGTTGCGGCGCTGATTAATCAGCTACGAATCAGCTTTGGTGGAATCGGCTAAGGTCGAGCGCATCGGAGCGAGGCGCGAGAACGCGGTTGGACGACTCGGATCGGCTGCGGCATCGACGAATCGGCTGATTGGTGAATCGGCTGTCCCCAGGAATCGGCTGTCATCGGCTAGCACTGTTCCAGATCGGATAGCCCTTATTGGTTTTTTCCGCTGCGTACTCCAATCGGTAACGATCTATTGACCCTTACTTGCAAGTGTTCCTTGTTTGTGTGGTAGAAAAGTTTTTGTTTTTGGCTAGCGTAGCCTCCGCGTAACCCTTCAATAATATGTTGAACTACTTCAACATGTCTACGTGTAAGATATCCAACATCCGTCGTTCGTACAGCAGTATCTACAACCCCTTTGCGGCCTCTGTAGCAAGAAATTATATATTCTATCAAAGAAAGTCCCTCGTGTAAATTGCTTTGAATAGGTAAATCAATCATTTGTCCTTGAGGATCCACCATTAATCCTCGCATACCTACTAATTGGTGTACCTGAGATGCATTTCCTCTAGCTCTTGAAAAAGACATTAGATAGATTGGATTAGAAGGATCTATTATCCAAAAATTCAAATTCATTTCTTGTTTCAAATATTCACTTGTAGCATACCATATTTCAACAGATTGGCGTAATTTTTCTACCGCGTGTACAACCCCATAATAATAGTGTTTTTCCAAAATAAAACTCTGTTGTTCTGCATCTTGGACTAACCATCCCTTAGAGGGTATTGTTAAAAGATCCTCGATTCCTAATAAAATTGATGTAGTAGTGGCTTGATGGAAGCCCAGCGTTTTTATTTGATCCAGTATATGGGTTGTATATCCCATTCCGAAATGATCTATTAATCTTCTAATAAGTCGTTTCATAGCAGTTCCATCTATCTCTTTATTATGAAAGACAAGATTGGCCCGTTCCACCATAAATAAGTGCCCCCTTTTTTGGCTGAGTATAATTCGACAATTGCTGAGTAGGATTCGACAATGGGCCTAAGTCAGTTATTCAAAAACTTAGTTAACTTCCTTTTCTCAATATCAATCTGGATTCGTGCGGCAAAAATGATGATACTAGCGAAATCGGAATGCCCTTCGAAAGGGGCATCGCTGAATTTAACTTCCTTGTTTAGATAAGTGTATGAATAGGCCTGACTAAATCCCTGTATGGCGTCCTCTATTTCTCTATAAAAAGAAATATGACCAAGAGTGGTGCGAATGTATATAGAATGGATTTCCTTTTTTATTTACCACTACTAGATAGTGGGCATAAATCTCATGATAAGTCCCCAAAGATTCATATTGAACTTCAATCGGAACTTCTCTTAACCCAATGACGCGTTGATCTAGTTTCCATCGGAGCCACAAGGGACTGCCTAAACAGATTTGTTTCTGTCTATAAGCTCCCAGTGCATCATAGGAACTAGAAAAAAGAGATTCTTTATCTTTCATATACTTAGGATTATTATTGTATTTTACTTTTTGGTTTGGATAGTTTCCGCAACTATTATATCTATTTGCACAAATACCTCGACGGTTTCCAATCATTAATACATAAAGTCCGATAAGCATGTCTTGGGTTGGTACGCAAATAGGATCTCCAATAGCAGGAGATAGGAGATTCACATGAGAAAACATAAGTAAACAAGCTTCCGCCTGAGCTTCCAAGGATAAAGGTAGACGAACATCCATTTGATCCCCATCAAAGTCCACATTGAAACCTTTACACACTAATGGGTGTGAACAAATAGTACACCCCTCTACTAAAGTGGGTCGGAAAGCCTGTATGCCTAATCTATGTAGGGTAGGTGCTCTATTCAACAGTACAGGATGTCCCCTCATAACTTCTTGAAGTATTTCCCATACAATGGGTTCCTTTTCCCAAATTTTGCTTTTAGCAATCCTAACATTATAAGTAGCATGTTTCGTGATTAAATCGTAAATTAGTAATAGTTGAAAAAGCTTTATTGCTATCTCTAGAGATACCCCACATTGATGTAATGAAAGTGAAGGACCCACAACAATGACAAAATGCCCCGAGTAATCAACCCGTTCCTAAGAAGAGTTTCGTGAAACCTCTCTTCTTTACCTTCAATTACATATGAAAGTGATTTGTATACTTTATTGTGACCATCCCTCGTTGGTTTCCCATGGGACCCAATATCAAGAAGTGTATCCATGGCTTCTTGTACCAATTTTTCTGGCACATTACTAAATCTGCTGGCGCTAATTCACTTCTTTTTAATAGATAGGCAAGATTGTTGTTCTGACGGATAACTCTCTTATAAAGTTCATTAATATCTGAAGTCACTACTTTATCCTCAGACCTATAAACAATGGGTCTTAATTCGGGAGGAAGAACTGGCAATAAGCACAAAACCATTTATTCTAGTTCTACATTTGTTTGAATAAAATGTTTTGCCAATTGCATGCATCTAATAAAATAAACTTTTCTTATTAGTCTTTTTCTATCTTCCCATTCATCTCCACTATACCCCTTGTCTTTAATTCCTTCCATTCGACCGAGGAATTCTCTAAAATAATTCGCAAGTCCAAATTTGCTAATTGTTCTCTAATAGCACCTTTTCCTGTCGCAATTTCTTAAGGGGTTTATCTAAAAGTTTATTTTTTAGCACTGGGCCTAGCAAAAGAGAAATCACCATATACTAGGCCCTACAATTTCTTAAGGGGTTTATCTAAAAGATTCGCGATATAACTAGGAAGACCTTTCAAATACCACACAAGAGTCACGAGACATGCAAGTTTGATGTATCCCATTTGATATATTCGTATATGAGAATCAACAAATTCTACTCCGCATTTTTGGCAAAGTCTTTCGTCTTAGTTTTCAGCTTCGCTCGCTCGAGAATTTCCACAAGCACAAATTCTGCCTTTTATGGGTCCAAAGATTCTTTCACAAAACAATCCATCTTTTTCTGGTTTATCGGTTTTATAATGAAAATTAGAGGGCCTTGTGACTTCGCCTACGACTTACCCATTAGGTAGTATTTTGTTAGCCCAAGCCTTTATTTGTTGAGGGGAAACGAGGCCAATTTGAAGTTGTTGATGTTTATATTGGTCAATCATAAAATAGAAACAAGAAAAGAATTTATATTTATTCCGATCAAACTTCTTCCCTATTAACGTGGAAGTTCTTCTAAGATACAAGGAAATGGTTCAGTTCTAGAGCCAAAGATCGTAGTTCTCGAATGAGGAGTCAAAAAGATTCTAGAGGATCCTCGTGATTAGGTACTTGTTTTCCCCAGATTGTAGCATTAAGTATTTCTTGGCGAGCTATAAGATGATCAGATTTATAAGTATCTCTTGTGAAATATGAGCAACACCAAATCCTTCTAAAGTCCAAACTTCCATTTCTCCTAGTCGTTGTCCCCCTTGCTTGGCTCTTCCTCTAACGGGTTTTTGTGTAACAAGTGAATAGGGCCCACTAGAGCGTCCGTGGATTTTCTCATCAACTTGATGAATTAATTTTAAGATATTGGACTTCCCCATTAGAATAGGCTGTTCCAAGGGGTCTCCTATTCTTGCATCAAGTATTCCGCTTTTTCCTGGGTACTCAGGTTCAAATACCCACGGATTTTGTTTGTTCACTGGCTTCATATAATTTTGAAAACACAAGTTTTCTTGAAGCCTCTTGCTCATATCTCTCATCAAAGGGTGCTATTCTATAATGTTTATTTAGCAGATCCCTTGCTAATCCGAGCGAGCTTTCAAATATTTGTCTCACATTCATTCGGGAGGATACTCCTAAGGGATGGAAAACCATACCAACATGCGTTCCATCTTCCAAATAGGGCATATCTTGCCTAGACTAAATTTTTGAAATGATCCCCTTATTCCCGTGTCTTAGGCTACTTTATCCCCAACTTTGATTTGGTGTTTTTTAAAATATATACATGAACCATTATGTCAAGGGGATCCCTCTAGATCCATTTCACATCGATAACGCACCCTCTTCCACCTATCGGTAGTTTGAGAGAAGTTTCTTTTGAAGTGGATACCTCAAGACCAAATATAGCCCGTAATAATCCAGCTTCCGCGATATAGGACTATTAGCTCGCTATATGAGGCGTTAATGTACCTACTAAAATATCACCTGTTTGTACCGAGGACCCCAACTTCACAACTCCATTTCTGTCCAAAATGCGGAGTAAATGTTCTTCTAGATGTGCTATTTCTTTAGTTTATTTTGCAACGCAGCCTTAGCTTTTTGTATCCATCTGAATTTCATATTTTTGGATGTGAAAAGAAGTATAAATATTCTCATATACCAAACGTTCGCTAATTAATACTGCGTCTTCAAAATTGTAACCTTCCCATGGCATATAAGCTACTAATATGTTTTTTCCTAAAGCAAGTTCCCCACCAACCGTAGCAGCCCCCTCCGCTAAAATTTGTCCTTTTTAATGGATTTACCCCACGAAACCCAAGGTTTTTGGTGCATACAAGTATTTTTGTTAGAGCACCGATGGGTAACTAAAGGAATACTTATCGTCTTCCCACTACTTGATAAAAGGATCTTGTGACTATTAGTAGAAATGATCTTTCCCTCGTGTTCGGTTATAACGAAACCCTCAAATCTAGAGTTGTTTGGCGTTCCAATCCAGTTCCAATAATGCACTTCTCAGACCGAGAAAGCGGAACTGCTTGGTGCTACATATTAGAACTCATTAAAGCTCGATTCGCATCATTATGCTCAATAAAATGAATGAGATAACCCCCAATAGAAAAATATTGGAAAGGAAAAATACTTCTAACATGAATCTGTTCCCATGCAATAGTCAGGAATTCTTGACGGTATCTAGCTGGAACAACCTGTTCTTCCTGAATACCCCGATTCAAGGACAAAGAATTTCCTGTTGCTATCATATAATACTCATCTCTATTTGGTGATAAATACACCACCTTTATCTCTTTTTTTCTTTGCTTTCTCAGATATTTCATAAAATGGACTCTCTAAGGATCCCCACCACTAATCAATTCTCGCATGAATAGCTAACGATCCAAGAAGTCCAACATTGATTCGTTCGGACGTGTCAATTGGACAAACATGCCCATAATGACTCTGATGGATATCTCGGCTCCGAAAACTTGCAGTTCTCCGTCAATCCTCCAGGACCCAAACAACTCACTTTTCACCCATGAACAGTTTGTGCCAATGGATTGGTTTGATAAAAAACTTGAGATAAGGGATATGTACCACAGAAGGTCTCGTAAGTAGTTATTAACAAAATCGAGGTTGAAGTTGGAGTTACCAAAGTTTGTGGAGTCGGTTTCGATTTATGTATGAATACTCTACGGATAGTTTTTTGAACCGCATGTTGTAAACAACCAAGAGCCAGTCCGAATTGATCTTGTAAAAAATCCGCAACCGAATGAATACGTTTATTTTTCAAGGGATTCATATCATCATCGTCAAGTATACCCGTTTTAAATTTCATTCCAATCAAATGATCCGTAGCGGCCAATACATCTTGCGGTAACAAGAAGGTGTTGTTCTGAGGTATATCAAGATTCAGTCTTCGATTCATATTTCTTCGACCAATCCTTCCTAATTCACATTTTTGTTGAAAAAATTTCTTTTGTAATTCCTCACATAAGGATTCCGAAAATACCAGGTCCCCACCTACACAAGCAAATTGTTGATAAAACTCCAAAATAGCTTTTTCTTTTGACTCAATTCTCTTCTTCTCCTTAGCATTAGGGAAAGACAAGAATATTTCAGGGTAGGAAACATTATATAAAATTTCTTTTAGATTTGAACCCATAGCTGATGATAGAACTATAATAGATATCTTTTGTTTTCTACTCACGCGAGCCCATATCCTTTCTTTTTTATCAATTTCTAACTCCGATCTTCCTCCCCAATCTGATATTATAGTCTCCGTGTAGATAGAAATTCCTTTATGGTCTAATTCCGAGTTGTAGTAAATACCAGGACTTAGCAATATTTGATTGATCACAATTCAGTATATTCCATTTATTATAAAGGTTCCTAAGGAATTCACTATAGGAATGTTTCCAATAGAAATGGTTCGCTTTTGCTCATCGAAACCAAAAATTAATCGCGTGGATACGTATAATTCGGAAGAATAGGTGAGTGATTCAAACACAACATCCCTTTCTTTTATCGAAGGTTCTAGCAATTGATATCCTGTTGCAAATAATTGAAATAAAATTTCGTGATCTGAATCTTTAATTGTTGGAAACTTGTCAAGTTCTTCTACCAAGCCTTGATTAATGAACCTACAAAATCCCTCAAATTGGATCTGACTAAATCCGGGTATTGTGGACAATCGCTCATTTCCATTCCGGAGCTTCTTAATCTTAAGTTTCCTGTTTATCAAAGAAAAATTCCATTATCAGCTCACTCTTCATCAATCCCTACATATCGATCTAGCAATTATGGAATCTATATTTTGTTTATTAATTCACATGAAATTCTCGAGAACTCCACATACGTATTTCATATATGTATTTCATAAATATGAATAGAGACAATTTCAATGAAAGTTTGAATTTGCCAGGGGTCCAAATGGAATGAAAATGGGTACATACAAGACCAACGAAACGACGAGTGAGAAGGATAAGGGGAGTAGGAGGAGCTTTCATTTCAGTAGGGGTTTCATCGAGTGATGACAAGAGATAGAATGAGACAAAGCATAAAGGGGAGAGCGCTTAGACATTTCAGTTTGAGTACGTGGAAGTCCGCAGGGAGGAATTCTTTCGGGCATATTATTGTTTTTCACCGAGGGGGTGGATCGAAGTGATTGCAGCGAAAAACTGACCTTAAACGAAGCACTTCGTCTATTGGCATTGTGGAAAGGATCGAATATGACCCTAATCGTTCTTCTCAAATCGCTCTAGTATGATGGATCGAAGGGGTGCTGCCCAGCCGCTAGAGGAAATTCAAGATGATAGAAGAGTTCGCTCTGTCACGTAAGATCCTCGAATCCATCACGACTATTATCTTTTGCCATTTTTCGTTCTCTTCCCTGCCCAGGAAAGTGGATCAAAGAAAGGTAGTTCTCTCCCAAGGCAAGTGCTTGCTTACGCTTTATGTAGTGGTCGGCCTTCCTACCTTCATACCCCCTTGGTCGAAGAGCCAAGCCTATGCAGGAAGCAAACAAACTTGCACGAAGGACGTTTTCTTCTACGCCTATCCTCTCCCTTGGCCCAGGAGAGACGCATCCCTTTCCTTCGTAGCTGTTTTGGTTTCCCAAGGATAGCGGTAGCTAGGGCAAAGCCCGCTTTCTTCGCTTCGTGAATGAGAGAGAAGAAAATTGGAAAAAATACATTTTCTCTTTGCGAGATCCGAAAGTGGAGAACGCATTGCGTTCTCTGGGTACATGGGATCAAACGTAAAGCGGCGCTTTCTTGGTAGAGTTTGAGGCGCAAAAAACTTTAGAACTTGTTGGAGCTAAGCATAACGAATCGAAGCGAAGGCGGATCAAGGTAGCTTGCTCCCAAGGCAAGTGCTTGCTTACGCTTTATGTAGTGGTCGGCCTTCCTACCTTCATTCTTCTAGAAGCTTTTACAAAGCTTTGCTTCCGGTAGAAGCTAGTCGCTTTGGTAGCTTGCTCGCCAAGCCGCCTATAGGCGAAGGGCCGAAGGATGGAGCATACAAAGTCGATCGTGCACTGTCGTGTGACCCGTTGGTCGTAAGCAATGTCTTTCGCGAAGCGACCCACCTAGAAACAGCTCTCCTTTTAGGAGGCAAAAAATGGAACTTTGCTCGATGCGGGTATCCAATCCTACCGCTGGGATGTCCAGTGGATTCCGAGGCCTTGACAAATGGCCGGTCACCATTGTTGTTAGAAGATCAAAAGGCCTGAGGCATAGCAGGATGAACCAATGTGAATGAATGTAAGCTTCATTGCCCGAACACGATTGGTGCTGACCACACTAGGTGCTACCGTCGTAGCAAGAGAGGCCTGACGGTGACAATTGAGAGGTTGTCACCGAGCATTCCGTCTCACACGGGAAGAGAGGTCAAATGGCAAAGCAAAGGCCATACACTGTGTGGCTCCTCGCGGAGTATAGCTCACATCCAAACATCGATTGGGGAACGGGGCAACGCCCATGAAGCTTCGGCAAAGGGAAGGCCTGCCAGGCCGTATGCTCATGGGTGCAGGATTCTTTGAAAAAGCGTGGGCTGACTCAGAGATCTGAGACCTTGGCTTATCTACGAATGAAGGGGAGAACGTCAGCGGCTTATGTAGTGGTCGGCCAATTAAAGCTAGCTAAGCTTCGCTTCCCCCCTTATGAAAAAAGTAGTCGACATTCTATAAGCGACTTGTCGAGTTTACAAAGCTTTGCTTCTTGTAGTTGGCCCTCCATGCCTCCCTTCATTTGCTTGCCTCCTTCCAGCCCAAAATGCCTACTAACGTTAAGCTAACCACCAGAAGCGACACCCAAAGGGTGAGCTTCTAGCACAGGAGGCCAAGCATTCTGCCCGACTCCCTGAGAGCCCCATTTGCCTTTACTAGAGTCTTGAGTTTTTATTTATTTTTTCATTATAGCTAAGTTTCAAAAGCAAAGGTGAACAGCCCCCTGTCTTTTATATTTGCATAGTCAAGGGCTTATAAGAAAAGTAAGGAAGGAGGCATGGAGATGGGAAGGCCGACCACTACACTACACGGAGAGATTTCTATACCAAGTCATGAGCGATAGCGAAGCCGCCTATAGGCGAAGGGACGAAAGCCCGTTAGACCTGATGGGAAAAAGTATGAAAAAAGTACGTTAAGGTTATGAAGTCACTTAGCCTCAGCTCGGCTAAGGTTATGAAATGACCGAGTAGGTTCTCTGTAAGTATAACTAAGGAAAGGGAAAAACTATTCAAAAAAGGAGAAAAGCTAAGGTTACGAGACTCACTTATCCATCTACAAAGGGAAAGGCGTCGGTATGTCAGCTATGGACAAAGACTAGGCTAAGGAACGGAGTCTTAAAGTATTTACCGAGACTACACTAAGGAAGAAGTCAGCAAAAGTGAGCTCGTAACAAAGAAAGCCGATATCAAAAACAAAGCCCTTCCAAAATAAAAAAGCAAAGATGTCAAGGAAGGAAGCAGCTTCTCTAATAATCCGTTGAATAGGAGGGCGAAGGCTTTTCCAAACTTATTTATAGAGGGGGCCTTCGACCTTCTTAGGAAGAACCGTACGAGGCTGCTCACGTATGGTTTGGGAGCCGAGCCACTGCATAGGGGCTTAGGTCAACACTTATATACTAGCCAGTCATCATTGGAAGCGGGTAATATGGTGATAAATTGCGATTGCTCCAAACCTTCTAAAACCAGCTTCTTGTGACCTGCCCGAATGCTCATACATACCTTCGGTTCCAAGAGCTTGTTCGCATAGTGAATAAAGGTCGGGTTGAAGGGGCGATCGGTGCGGCTTCTTGGCCATGCCCCCTTCTTATAGACTTGAGATATTGGATATAAATTCAAAAGTAGGAAACAACATACCATTAGCTGATATACGTATGGGAAATGAGTAAATGATATTGAATGTCATCCAGGTCAAGGCGCAAAGCTGGCTCGGGCCGCACGAACTTATGCTAAAATAATTAAGGAGCCAGGCCCACAATGTCTTGTGCTTCTACCGTCGGGTGTTGAAAAACTCATAGATTCCCGATGCTGAGCTACTATTGGTATAGTTTCCAATCCCAACCATGGTGCACATAGCTTAGAATAGCAGGACAAAGCCGGTGGTCAGGCAGACGCCCCATTGTTCGTGGTGTTGCAATGAATCCAGTGGATCATCCTCATGGAGGAGGTGAGGGGTGCACGAAAGGAGGTAGACCTTCAGTGTCACCTTGGGGGAAGCCCACCAAAGCAAGATTTTGGACAGTTGTGGTGGTTTGGAAACACAGAATTTAGTTCATTCCACAACGATCTATATGCAAATGTTTGACTCATAGTATAGCTTTTCTCTGGCCGACGTACCCTAGTGAGGGTGGGCATGATGGAGTTGGGTCGGCCCCAGTTAAAAGGGTTGATTGGCTGTCGGATTCACCGCGGCACGTGGGGGTGCCCATTGCCTTGGGGAGTGGGGCGAAACCTTGGTGTGGTACGATTGGTTAGGGGAAGGTTATGCGAATGATCTTGTCACAATTTTCCCCTTTGAAGTATCTTGGTGATAATTTTAGGGCATGGTAACATGTGTGGAATCATGTCTTGTGGGTAAAGTTGCGCACCTCTAATCGAGTAAAACTATTCGAATAGCCATGCTCGTGTTTATGGGCGATCGACCAGATTCACTATGATTAGTCCCACTTTAATAATTTGACCTAATGGAACTGGTTTAGTTCGGTGGAATGGTTGGGCACATTCAATGTGGGACAATGTTGTTTAGTGGAGGATAAAACATAACTCAACTTAATCAAGCTGTTTTATTGTTTTTAAACATTAAATGTTTGTAAACCGCATTTATGCAAAATAGCCCAAGCCACTCTTATCTCTCTTTGCACGTCGCATTTTCTTGGTGTGGCTTGTTGAGTACGGTGGTTGTACTCAACCTTGCAATTTTCCCCCTTTCAGAAGTGTAGTGCTTCTGAGTTGGAGATGGTGTTAGAAGATCAAGACTCAGACCCCAGTTGAGATTGCCTGTAGAGTGGAGCTGAAGCCCCGCTAGGATCGTCTTCCTTTTCCTCTGATGTTTCTGGGTGTGAGGACTAAGAGCCTCTTGAGTAAGTAGTTTTTATTTTATGCTTTATTTTACGTCCGGATGTGTGTATTGATTTTTCATTTTATGTACCTGGTTGATTCTTGGACAGGATTTAATACATAAAATAGTCTGAAAATTTGGGCTAAATTTCTGGGCGTGACAGGCTGTGGACTTTTTGGTGATGGTGCGTGAGAGATTGGGCCTCAACCTTTGCCACCCCACACTGGAGAGAGGAGGGCTGCGCACACGCGGAGAATAGGCCGATACGCTAGGCCGACGGCCCAAAAACAAATTTGGGCGAAAAAAGACGGAGAGAGATAAAGAATTTCCCAAGATTTATTTTATTCGCTATTGATTTAATTGGTTAAGAATTATTTCTATTACTCGAAAATTCCACTAAAAATTTGGTTAATGTATTTTGACATGTAGAATTTTTAAAAAATCCTACCATACCATTTGCACTTATACTTTGCATTTTAAAATTATTTCTTTGCTCTAGATTAATTCACAAATATTTTATTTTGTGATTTTATTTAATGATTTTAAAATGAGGAAAACTCCTGGGTATGACAAACCTACCCCTTAAATGGAATCTCGACCCACGAGATTCGAGATGTAGCGAAGAGATGGAGATGAGTGGCCTTCAACTCATCTTCCCTTTCTCAAGTGGCCTCTTCTTCTGAGTGATGAGTCCACTGAACCCAACAGAATCTTATAACCTTTTTCCGGGTTCTTCGCTCACTTGTTTCGAGGATACGGGCTGGTTTCTCCACATAAGTAAGTCCTCCTGAATCTCAATCTGATCAGGACTTCCCTGCTCTTCTGGTACCCTCAAGCACTTCCTGAGTTGTGAGACATGGAATATGTCGCGAATACCAGCCATGGTGGATGGAAGTTCAAGTTGGTATGCAACTTCTCCTCGACGTTCCCAAATCCGATATGGTCCCATGAAACGTGGTGCCAACTTGCCTTTTGTTTGGAAATGGTGCACTCCCTGGAGCGGAGTGACACGGAGATATACATAATCTCCTCCTTCGAAAGTAAGGTCTCTTCGACGGTTGTTTGCATAGCTCTTTCGTCGAGACTGCGAAATTCTCAACCTGTCCCTAATGGTTCTGACCTTTTCTTCCGCATTACTTAACACTTCGATTCCAAAAAATTGATGTTCACCAGTCTGTTCTCAAAAGAGTGGTGTACGACACTTTTGTCCATACCACACCTCAAATGGTGCCATCTGCAGATTGGTTTGTTAACTGTTGTTATAGCAGAATTCTGCATAAGGCAAACTCTTGTCCCATGCTCCTCCGAAGTCGAGATCATAGGCTCAGAAGATATCTTCCAAGATTTGGTTTACCTTCTTAGTTTGACCATAAGTTTGAGGATGATAAGATATACTAAAGTTCAAATGAGTACCAAGCTCTTCTTGCAACTTCTACCAGAGTATACTAATGTAAAATTACTTCCTTGATCTGACACTATCTTCTTTGGTACCCTATGTAAACGCATGATCCTGGCGAGGTACAATTATGCTAACTTCTTCTAAGAGTATGTGGTATGCACTGGGATAAAGTGGGCCACTTTGGTAAGTCGATCGACGATGACCCAAATTGAATCATGCCCTGATGATGTCTGGGGCAAATCAATGATGAAATCCATTCCGATTTCCTCCCATTTCAATTTCGGGATCTGGAGTGGTTGTAACATTCCGGCAGGCCTTTGGTGTTCTGCTTTCACTCGCTGACATATGTCACAAGGTGCGACGAACTTAGCTATTTCTTTCTTTATACTCACCCACCAAAACATCTCTTTAAGATCCTGGCACATCTTGGTACTTCTCAGATGGATAGAATACTGACTCTGATGGGCTTCTCTAAGGATCAAAATTTTTAGTTCTTTGTCCTCAGGTACACACAACCTTCTTCCTATCCAGATTGTTCCATGCTCGTCTTTCGAGAAATCACAAGCTTTTCCGACTCTCATGTTCTTCTTAAGCTCGGCTATAGCAGGATCTATGGCCTGAGCTGCTCGGATTTGGTCAACGAGAGTGGGTTCAACTTCAAGAGCGGCCACAAACCCAAGTTCAACAATTCCTAGGTTTAGGCGCTCTACATCTTGTTGCAACTTCACACACATCTCTTCTGTGTTGATAGAGTTGCAGTAACTCTTTCGGCTCAAAGCATCGACTACCACGTTAGCTTTGTTGGGGTGATAATGTATTCCAAGATCATAATCCTTCAGCAACTCCAACCATCTTCTCTGACGAATGTTTAAGTCCGGTTGGGTGAAGATGTACTTTAAACTCTTATGATCCGTATACACTTCACAGCGATTACCGGTCAGGTAATGCCGCTAGATTTTCAATGCATGGACCACGATGCTAATTCTAAGTCATTGGTTGGATAGTTTATTTATTGTTGACGCAACTGGCGAGAAGCGTATGCGATCACTTTTCCTTCTGGCATCAACACACAACACAGCCCTTGGCGGGATGCATCACAATAGACTTGGAAGTCCTTGGTTTGATCGGACAGAATTAAAACCGGTGCAGACACCAGCTTCTTCTTAAGCTCTTCAAAACTCTTGTTGCATTTTCTGGTCCATTTGAATTTCTCATATTTCTTCAGCAAATGCATCATTGGCTTTGCAATTCTGGAGAAATTTTCAATGAACCGACGGTAATAAGCCGCAAGTCCAAGAAAACTTGGTTATAGATTCCACATTTGAGGGGTCCACCGCTACTCCTTGGGCATACACGATGTGATCGAGGAATTGCACTTCCTTTAACCAGAAAGCACACTTGCTAAAGTTAGCATAAAGTCGATGATCCCTCAACTTCTCAAGCGCTAAACGAAGATGTCGCTTGTGTTCTTCTTCAGACTTGGAATAGATAAGTATGTCTTCAGCACTAACCGAAGGTGATGCTCGTGTTCCTCCTCGGTCTTGGAGTAGATCAAAATTTCATCAATGAAGATCACGACAAATTTGTCCAAAATTCCATAAACACCTTGCTCATCAAATTCATGAAGAAGGAGGTGCATTGGTATGTCTGAAAGACATGACCGTATACTCATATAAACCATACCGAGTGATGAAAGCGATCTTGAGAATGTCCTCCACTCGAATCCTTAAGCGATGATAGCCTGATCACATGTCTATGTTAGAGAATACCTTTGTTCCCTTTAGTTGGTCAAACAAATCATCAATCCGTGGTAGAGGATACTTGTTCTTGATAGTTAACCTCATTGAATGCGCAATAATCGACTCACGTCCTCTTGTATTGTCCTTTTCCTCGACAAAGATTACCGGAGCACCCCAAGGTGACGTGCCCGGGCGGATATAGCCTTTTTGTAGTTGCTCATCAACTTGCATCTTGACTTCGCTAACTCATTGGCTCCAATCCTATAAGGTCTCTTGTGGATCGGAGCGGTTCCTAGGATTAGATCAATCTAGGACTCTATCTCTCTCTTAGGTGGCATCATGGTTAAATCTTTCGGAGAGACATCAAGATACTCACAGACTATAGGAGTTTCCTCTAATTTCTTTGGGGTCTTCTCTTCTACCTCTGGTATTTCCTTGGTATAAGTCTAATTCAAACTTGCTAGCGACTTCGGTGATGTTGGGGAATGGAAACAATCTTCTCCCCATTACCGTTGGCCAAGGTGATCGTGACTTACGCAATCGATTAATCCCTTATATCTGGTTAACGAATTCATCCCAAGGATAACATCTAGGCCTCTAGATTCCAGAAGGATAGATTGGCTAGAAATTGGGATCCTTGAATTTCTATTGCCACCGTGGGGCAGTAGTGAGCGGTGTTCAAATCGTTTTTGGGGGTTTGAACCCACATAGGTATCTTAAGTTTCACTACTGATATCCCATGTGCCCCAACAAATGCCTTTGATACAAACGAATGTGTTGCACCAAAATCAAACATTACTATTGCGGTAAAGGAGTTCACTAGGAACGTACCCGTATGACTTTCGATGCGGCCTAGGCTTCCTCTGTTGAAGCATGATCCACGCTCGCTTGGATGAATCGAGGTCCAGCGCTTGGGCTTTGGACAATTATTAGCAAAATTTATAGGCTCACCACAATTGAAGCAATTGCCTGGTTTTCCTTCGAAGTCCTTCTTTAGCGGTGCTCGCTTTGGCTGCTGCTGAGATTGTGCCATTAGAGGACGCAGAGCATGATTCTGTTGTTGCGACCCACTACGATTAAAGTGGATGCTACTTCCACTACTGCCAGCTTGGAAATTTTTAGGGTGATAGGGCCGATGCTAGTGGATGATCATGGTGGTAGGTCCACCCTGACCTCCGGGCGTGAAGCGTGGCCTTTGTTGGTTCCCTGGCTGAGATTGAGGTGTGAACTATGCAACCTTTCTTTTTCTGCTCATCTTGTTTTGTTGATCTTCTTGGCGGATAGCCTTGTCGACTAGCTTCTCAAAATCCGTGTATTCTCTTGAGATGAGGTTATCTGCAAGTTCATCATCAAGCCCAGATAGGAACTTCTCCTGTCTTTCAGCATCGGTGCGCATGTCCTACAGAGCGTAGCGTGCTAACTGATTAAACTCGGTGACATACCTGCTACCTTGTTCGAGGGATCTAAACTCCCTCTTATTTTGCGGTACAATTCCTCCGGGAATGTGTGCCTTCCTAAAGTGGTGACAAAACTCTGCCCAAGTAACTGCCGCTATGTTCGTTCGGTGAGTGACCAAGAAGTTATCCCACCAGGCAGAGGCGGGACATTGGAGTTGGTGGGTGGCAAAGGTCATCATCTCTTGATCCGAGTATTGAAGAAGGTCCAACTTCTTCTCAATGACATGGGGCCAATCATTTGCCTCCATGGGATTTGTGGCGCTGGAGAAAGTTGGTGGCCTGACACGAAGAAACTCTGGTAATTTGGATTGAGGGGGAGGCGGGGGAGCAAACTGGTTGTTGTTGTTCTGCTGCTGCTGCTGCAACTGCTACAACAACTGCTATTGCATCTACTGGTGTTGCTGCTGCTTCTGCTGCATCATTGCAGCCATCATCTGAGTTTGATTTGCTAGGACTTGGGCTAAGGTGAAGTTCTCCGGTGGCGGCAATGGCAAAGCATTGCCATTGGCTCTTTGGTTGTTCTCGCAGACTCGTTGTTGGCATTTCCACCATTCCTTGAGTTCACCATCTCAAGGAGCAGACCAAACGAGAAGAGGAAAGAAGGAAAACAGATTGGACTCGGAAGCTAAACTTTATTAAATTTATAACTGGTTTGATTTGATCTTCATTAACACACATAAAACACACTCAACATCCTTAATAGCGCAACCCATACTACCACTTGATATAGGTTGACCACTACCCCACAACCAAACACACCTAACACATAGCAACTAACAGACAGAAAAACTTGAAAGATGGAAATCCAAGGGTGGCGACACACTAATGGCCGAAGATACTCCTGTGGTCGGTGGAGTCGAAGCTAGCCTCCGAGGAGTCTCCTTCTTCCTACTCCTCCTCCGAGCGACTTCGGAAGTTCACAAACTCTACATCTCTGCCCGGATTCTCTGAACTGGAGTTGTTGCTGCCTCAGCTGCTGCTGGTGCTGGAGGCGGCAATCCACCCGCCTCTACCTTCTCCGTCCTTGTACGCCGAGGCCGGGGTGAAGGCAAGGACGGGTCCAAAAACCTGAGTCAGAGCCGGGGCAGGAACTGGTGTTGTGGCTGGAGCTGCGGGAGCTGAAGGAGCCGAAGGGGGATTCCTGGGAGGTAGCTAAATGCACATAGGTGCAGTGGTGGTCTTTCGGGGCGTGATCCTGATCGAGACACTCTAGGGTGCTGGAAGTCCCTTCAAGGTGGCGACCTCCTTCTTGAGGTGGTCCACCTCATCCTTCAAACTCTTGATCCTTAGAATCTTCTCGTCATTCAAGGCTTTGGCTGTCTTTTGAAGATCCGTGTGCATCTTGTCCAATCCTTTGATCATAGTCCTCATGTGACCAAAGGTGGTGTCATTCTCCTCTGCTCCGACTGGAAGGAGCTGACATCCGACGAGCTTCCTTGGCGGGAATAGTTGTGGTAAGGTTAGTGACAAAGATGGTAGTCGTGCATCTTCCGCATCCTCACCAACATCAGGTAAGCAGCCTCTTGGCAGGCATGCTCATCCGTTCCTCCTGAAGCAGTGACCACCATGTTCGAGAGGTTGGTGCTGATGAAACCGTGACCTCCAATCGGACCTGATTGGGCAGCTCGCTAGTGAGGGGCGAGATGGCTGTGTACTCCAGTGCATCCATATAGCCCACTGCCAAGGCCATACGAGCCAGCTCTGCGATGAAACCATCCTGACCCTGACCATGGTGCGTAGAAGGACGGCCTGCCATCTAGAGAAGACAAAGGAGTGGGAATCAATGCATGGTCAAAACCAAGGTAAATAAAGCAGTAAAGGACTCAAGTTAGATAAACGAGTAAAGAAGGTTTTATGCATGAAACCTTTTTCATGAGGCCAAGTAAATATACTATCGACACCACCTAAGCAATGAAGTAATGCTTAAAATTAATGCTTAGGTATATTACGACCATTCCCACCTAAACTTGACTTAAGACATCTATCCCTTTGAAATCCCGACTGACGGTCGAATAAGATTCCAATTATTTTCAAACCCATTTTCCAAAATTCTATTACCCTACACATACTTGATTTTAAAATTTTCCTTTTTAGAAAACGATCAAATACATGCAATATTCCCATAAAATAACATTCTAAAATACATGTAATATTTAAAGAAAGCGCGGTATTTAAGCAAAATGGGTACAATATGATCAATGATGAAACATGACTTGCCTTGCTCTACAGCTTGGGAAAACTCCACGACAACCTCGAAGTAAACCCGGATCACTGGAACTATCGGAATCTACACAACAAACAAAGCACTTAACAAAAAAAAGCTAAAAGTCTCTGAAACATGGAACAAAACCATTTTTACGAATTTAATTAAATTTGAATGGACTTAAATGGAGCTCGGATTAAAGGATATAAATTTTAGAAGATTATATATGTTCATTACTAAAGTAGACAAATCCTTAATAAATTATTGCACAATAAATCCCGTGTAACATCCTAAAAATCGAAGGCGTAAAATTCAAAATCTAAAATTTGGGCTGGTAAAAACTTTTGAATTATTGCATCATGTCATATTTATTTGCCTCTTATTTGCAAGTCCCTTGTTGCCAAAATTTATAAATAAAATAAAAGTTATTTATAAGGAAAATCGATAAGGATTAAAACCCTAAAAGAAAGGGAAAATAGAAATTTACAAAATATATAATAAAAATGAAATTATAAAAATAAAAATTGGGCAAAACTGAAATTTAATAAAATTTACATTTGGAAAAAAAATTACATTTCAATACATGTGTGAAATGAAAAAAAAACAAAATGTGAAATGTCACTGTTCACCTGTCCCTAGGTATTCGACCGCGTTCCCCACATGCGCCAAGCCCTGCGCCCCATCCACTGCACACCTTTGCGCCGCGTCAACATCGCCGTCCCTTCGTCCTCGTGCCCCATGCCACCACGCATCGGTCCCATCGCCACGTCGCGCCGCTGCTCTTGCACGCGTCCCTCCGTGTTGCCATCGCCGTCCCCTCGTCCTCGCACCCCGTGCCGCCACGCGCGCGTCCCATGGCCACGCCAGCTGCTATCGCCATCCCTGCGCCTCACCTATAAAAAGCCCCCTTCCCTCTTTTCCTCCCCACATTTTGTTTTCCCTCTTTCCCTCGTCCCTTCTCCCGAGCCGGCGCGCTGCGCGCCACAATCCCATCGCCGCGTCGCCGCCCCTCGCCGCCCCTTGCCGCGCACCACCACCGGTGAGTTCCCCCCTTCTCTTCGCCCCGTGCTGCCGCGTCGTGCAGTGTACGCACGCCCCAAGCATCTACTCGGCTGAGCAGAGGGAAGAAGAGGAGAGAAGGAAGGAAGAAGAGAGGGTGTGAAAGAAAGAAAAAGAAAAAAGGGAGAAAAAAAAGAAAGGAAAAGAAAAAGAAAGAAAGAGAAAGAAAAAGAAAAGAGAAGGAAAAAAGAAAAAGGTAAGAAGGGATAAAATGAGTAGGGATAGTCTATGGCGACTAGGCCCGCTTTATTTAGGAAAAATTTAGGATAATAATATATTTTAAAATTCTAGAATGAGATTGCTAGGAGATAATTATAGGATAAACGTTAATTATAATATTAGGGATTTAATTATGGTATGGATTTACTAGAATTTAAGTTTTAAATTTTGACAAAAAAGAATTTAAGTTTTAAATCATTAAATATAGTATTAGGTTTTGGGATGAATTGTTTAAAATTTAATTAACTTTAACCTTAGGACTAGTCGGTCCGATAAAATTAGGAATAAATTAGAGATTAACAATTATTCCTGGTGAAATATTTTTGAATTTATCGATCGCAATATTTTTTAATTGGAATAAATTAGCTTGAGATAATACCACCTCATAATTAATTGAATCGGTTTAAATGTGAAAGTTCAAACTGCTTATTTTAACCCGGATTTTAACGAAACTTGAACCTAAGTTAATCTAAAATCATAGTCTAGCTTTAGGAACTACTTTTACGGTTTATTTGGCATTTTGGTCATTTTATTTGAATTCTAATCGAATTCAATCGGATCTTTCGCACGTATTTATAGAGTCTGAGGGAGTCGTTGAGTGCACGAAGATCTAGGACAACGAGGTTGCGAGCAAGGCAAGTCATCACTACCTTTGAGCATGTTGAACCCCTTTTGTGAAAGAACCACAACCGTTCCTTGATTATCCCCTATCATATGCATCGTTGCTGTGGTGGCTTGCTGAGTATGGTTGGTACTCACCCTTACTTTACGCAAAACATTCAAAGGTGGGTGATGAAGACCCTGAAGACCCATACGAGTACTACTAGGAGGGTGTGGAAGACGATGGCACTCAGTAGGTCTTAGACTCGGTCGTTGCCTACGGTGATGGCGTGCCGCTGTCTTATCTGTATTTTGCTTTTGTTTGTATTTTGGACCGTTTGGTCCTATGTTCTAGATAATGCCTTCGGGCGCTGTATTGTAATACTTCGCGTAAGACGATTAGTGTTTGCACGCTTGATGATTCCGTAATGGAGATGCAATAACAAAAAGGAGGGTTTACTTAGTTAACTGAAAGTGTGAAATAGAAAAGCTACTGATGTGTGAACCTATTTCATAGAACTACATATTTAAAACATTATTGTGTCACTAAGCTACTGATGTAAACTAAGTAGTCAAATACTATCCTTACTAATTGCTCCAGTGGGAATTTCTGGGTTTTAATTTTCGGAAATCTATTTTTTTGTCATGATGAAGGCTGTTTTAGATTATCTTTTGTCATGATGGAAGGTTGTTTTAGATTATTTGTTCAGACTACTTGTCATTGCTTGCATGTTTGGAATTGGTTATTAAATCCAGTTTTGATTTTTTAGGACTGACTTCCTACTTATTGATAAGCTTTTATTTCAATGTCCTCGTCAAAGAATCAAAATTGTTTTCGTAACAAATGAAAAATGCTAAAGTATGCAATGTGGTTTTATCTATGCCTAGTAAGTTGTTCAATGCATCAAAACGTCAGGTGGCTCTTGTGATTTTCGTTTGGTTCTATGAGCTGATTTTGTCAAGTAGGAATGGACCATTCTGATTGCGCATGCTCTTTGACTGTTTGCTACTTCTTATAGCTTTATCCTATAAATTCTTGTGACGAAATATCCGTATAGTCCATGTCCAACATCCCATTTGGTCCTATACATATGAATTCTGCTTGGATTTTTGGGGGTTTTTCTGTGAATTTTGCGTGGGGGTAGTTCAGCCAGTAGACAAAACCAGATGATTGAATATTATTATTTCAGTTTGACCTATCCATAGAGAACATTACATATTATAAAAGCGAAAGCAAGATCCCATGTTGAGTTGTATGACAGGATGAAGCATTTTACGCTGTTTCATGATTTCAGGCTTACTCCTACATAGTTAATGCTTAAATACTTAAATATAAATTTATGGCAATACTGGGTATAATTTAAACCTTTTGTCTTAGGGTGATGGGTGATCTGAAAAGAAGATAATTCTGTTATGTGCTTGGGTTTCTCTATTAATTCTTGGATCTGCATTGCTAGGCTTTATTCTGGTAATATGTTTATGATCTTGAGTGCTATGCTTTATTTTGGTAATGGTGTATTCGTTTATACATAGATTCATAGTGCCTTTGTACTTTCTAGTAAATGATATGTAATTTACCATGCATAGTACAATGCATAAGGTATAATAAAAGGTCACAGGTTTGTATCCATGGCATAAATAATTACAGAATATTTATAAATAAGATGTGGTTTTTATCTATTACTGTCAAAATATTTGGAACCCAATCATGGTTCTCTACTGTCTCAGCTGTGTAGCTGAGATCTGTATCCATGTATCTATTTGCATTCTCTGATCTATTCTCTATTTGATCTATATCCATGTAAGTTGCTACATAATCTGTATCCATGTATGTGTTGTATGAAGTATAAAGTTTGATTGTAAATGTTTTATGCAAAGTACAAGTAAGAAATACAAATTTAATGCAAAATATTAACTTTTTATGTTTTTAGGGGAATAGGTGCCAGTTCTATATAGGAACCGGCATAATACCTAATAGGTGCCGACAAAAATATAGGAACGGACACCTATTAGGCGAATAGGTGTCGGTTCCTATTTAAAACTGGCACCTATTAGGCCAAATAGGTGACGGTTCTTATAGAGAACCGGCACTATTCCCTAATAGGTGCTAGTTGAAGAACCGTCACCAATGAGTTTGGTCATTGGTGCCGACCAATAGGTGTTGGTCCAAAACTGGCATCTATTGGGTGTTCCGAACCAGCACCTAATAGTCCTTTTGTAGTAGTGTAGATAGGTTCGGCCCTCCCGGATGATAACAAACCTATGTCTTGTGTTCTTTGTTGGGGTGGTGTATCAACAAGATTTTTGTACAAGTGAGAGTTTGAGATTGGATCTAGCCTCCCCTTGGCCCGTGCGTCCTGCCATCCCTTTTATAGCTCAAGGGAGCAGTTACAAAGGAGCTTGGGGTGCAAGGAACATTGGTCATAAAGTAAAAAGCAAGTACAACGTAATCTGAAAAATTACACAAAGACCCCATGGACTCTAGTCGCCGTGGGTATCTTCTGCGCAATCTTTCCTCGGGATCCATCCTCCACAGGTACCACGCCCGCAATCCTATCGGATGAGGAGAACTTGCCGTTCCTAGGTCGAGCCATTCACAAAGGTCGGGTTAAGGGACGGAGGTCGGACTAGGGGACGGGGGTCGAGATGGCCGACCCTGAATGAGGTCAGGCCACCGACCCCAGCTCGAGGCCCCTCAGTCCGACCCAGCTAGTCTTCTTTCCCTTGTGTGGGCTACCTCGGGGTGAAACCCCCCATAGCAGCACCGAGCATAGGGGCGAATGGAACATTCACCGTTAGGGTCTAAATCCTATGAAGTGATGGTTCCTAGTCGTTCCTTGAAGCTTCTTGAGTATGCTTTGGCAAGTGCACCGCCCAGGTGCACCTGCTAGGTGCAGCCCCCGAGCCTGGGGTTGAATGGTACATCCAGGCATATGGTCAAGTCTGATGTATCAACCTTTGGCCATCTTTAGATTTATTTAGCCAACATGGAGCCAACTGAATAGCTAGGAACAAACACAACCTAGAGGCTGGTTGAAATCCGTGAAGGTCGGCGAAGTCATGGCCGGAGATTGGTATTGACCGATGGAGTCAGAGGTGCCATTGCCCTAGGGCAGACGGCGGTCGGCATGGTTGGAGAGGCCATAGATCGAAAGCTCATGGCGGTCGACGAGAGTGGCGAGAGGCCACAGCCCAAGGGCTGATGGCATTCGGTGAGAGGCCACAGCCCGGAGGCTGGTGATGGTAGGCCATAGCTTGGAGGCTGGTGGTGGTAGGCCATAGCCCAGAGGCAGATGGCGTTCGGCGAGAGGCCATAGCCTGGAGGCTTTGTGGTGGTCGGCCATAGCCCGAAGGCCAATGGCGGTCGGCGAGAGGCCACAGCCCGAAGGCTGGTGGCGGTAGGCCATAGCCCAGAAGCTGATGGAGGTCGGCGAAAGGCTACAGCCTGGAGGTTAGTGGCGGTAGGCCATAGCCCGGAGGCTGGTGACGGTAGGCCATAGCCTAGAGGTTAGTGGCAGTAGGTCACAGCCCGGACGCTGGTGACGGTAGGCCATAGCCGGAGGCCGATGGCGGTCGGCGAAAAGCCATAGCACGGAGGCTGGTGGCGATAGGCCATAGCCCGGATGCCGATGGCGGTCGACGAGAGGCTACGGCCCGGAGGCGGTGGTGGTAAGCCATAGCCTAGAGGCTGGTAGCGGTCAGTTATATCAGAGAGGAGTTTTGAGCAGTTGGGCCTCGGGCTCATGTCCGGCCTCGGGTGTGCGTGCTGTGCACGTGGGTTGCTAATAGATTGAACAGAGCGCCTACCCCGTTCCATCAAACTTGCCGAAATCGAGGTGCGTGATGGCTCAACCAATGTCAGACGTCCCATCGTCATCAATGACTCGCAGATCCGGTGGCTAGGATTCCTCGCTCGGGTGAAGTGGCGGGCTCGGAGGTGGGTTTACCGGGTCATGTCCCGCACGCCGTTAGCCATTCTACGGGATCAACGGCCCAGATCAACTGCGGGGATGACGTGGCAACCGGGGAGGCAGAATGGTCGGATCGCCTTGAGCGCATCGCACACACCGTTATTAGCCCCACGCGCTTGCCAAAAATAGCATTGATAAAGCCCATCATTACACCCTTTTTAAGTCCCCGCCGCTTTGCCTTCTTCTTCTCCACGCCTTTTTGCAAAAAATCCCAAGTCATTCGCGCTCCTCGCTTTTGCATCTTCCTCGTGGCTCCTCGTCGCTCCACCTTGCTAAATCACCATCCACATTGCCGCTGCGCTGTGTGCTACCGCAAAGGCCAATGATTGATCTCGTTGAAGCCGATGGCCCCCAAGAAGACGATGAAGAAGGCTATGAGGGCCTCGTCCATAGGCGGTGATGATACCGAGCGGAGTTCGGCCTTTGTCCCCTCGTGCGTCGGGAGCGAGATGTTGGGGGAGCTGATGCGGGTCAACGTCCTTCCGCCATAGGAGATCGTGCTATGGCACCCGGCCCGGGGGGAATAGTTTTCAACCCCCGATTTCGATGAGTTGGTTGTCTTCTCTTCCTTTCTCCTCCGTAGATTCGGAGTACCGGGCCACCCCTTTGTTCGGGGCCTGCTGAATTACTATGACATCACTCTTTGCAATTTCAACCCAAATTCCATTCTTCAAATCTCTCTCTTCACCCATCTTTGTGAGGCCTATCTTGGGATAGACCCGCACTTCAACCTTTTTCGCCACTACTTTTGTCTCTGGCGGACAAGCGACGACGTGGTCGGTGGGGCCGGGATCCAGTTCTGGGAAAAGATGGCCCGGTACTACATCCCCATCAACCTATCATCCTCCAACAAGGGATGGCACGCCGAGTGGTTCTACATCAAGAACCACGAGCCGGCGATCTCCCCAAAGATCTACTAGGAGCTGACCCCGACAAGCACTAGGATGGCACCCTGCCCCGATGCCAAGCATGACCAGGTGGCTGAGCTGATGGCCAAGATTGAGGGCCTCCGGGATTAGGGCATGACTGGTGCATGGGTGGCCTTCAACTTCGCTCTCTGAGGTTTGCAACCTTGCAAGGAGAGGGTGATGGCGGCCTTCGAGTACTCGGGTACTCAGCACCCGGCTTGGGAGGTGATGGTCTCCCTCAATCGCATGCGGCAGAGGCTGGGGACTTTCTTTTCCAGCTCGGCTGACTTCAGCAAGGGAGGTCCGCTCACCTTTAGCCTCTGCAACCCACGACTGGAGGTAAGCTCGATCCCTTCCTTGCTTCATCTTGTTTGTTTGTGTTTTGTTGTTTGGCATCACACTTGTCAACTGCCGACACATGACAGGGAATGGTTGCCTATGTGTCACTGCCGCCAGTCCCTAAGGTCGCGATGGCGAAATGGGACATGCCAAGGATCCGGCCTGCCTGGCACACGCAAGAAGCAAAGGGTAAGAAGCCCGTAGTCCCCTGGTCGAAGCCGGAGATGCAACAGGCAAAACGCTAGGGAGTCTTGTGGAGCAGAAGCGGAAGCTTGTGGTCTCCGCCGACGAAGAGGGGTTGGGGAGGTCAACACACAGCCCGTGACACCATCATCGGGCTCGAGCGGGGAGCCGAGGCCAGAGACGTCAGAGGCCCAGAAAAAGACGCCCCAACGCATAGTTGTCGGGTTCAAGGCGTGAGGCAAGTAAACATCAAGCTTGGCCATGCCCTTCTACTTTTTGTTTCGGGCGCTCAGAGTGCATTGGGTAGAAAAGAGGTGGACTCCGACCTTCGCGCTGAGGAGCCACCAAGGGTGGCCGAGCCGAGCTCTAGGTCATGATGGAGGGGTCCAACCTGCCCGCGGCCATCGTGGAGTCGGCGGTCGTGCCGTCGAGGACTGGCTGAGCCAAGGAACAACTAGCGGTTGAAGCCGAGGGGGTGATGACGGCAGCGGTCGAGGGGAGGACTGTGGTGGCGGCCGAGGTGGCTCCCGAGACAAAACCTGAGGTGGAGATGGTGGAGATGGAGGGGACCGGCTTGTTTGGGTAGGACTACCAGTGATCAACTGGGACGTGTTCTCCCTCCTCTTCGTCGTCGCCACCGTCGGGGGAGCCCTAGGGGCCGGGCCAGCCGGGGACATAGACGAGGGCTGGCCCATCTCGGTGACCGAGGTGGCGGTCTTCGGGGGCACCGAGGACCCAACTGCCCCAGACACCGAGGTGGTTGCCGTCAAAGGTGCCAGTGGCCAGCCCGTCCTGGGCAACAGGCCAAGGGTCAAGGAGGACCTGGACACCGAGGCGGGAGGCAGAGCGGAGTTTAATCGATCTCTTCACCACCTTCATGACCTGTACATGGTAAGCGCAAGCTTCCCCTCTTTCCCCCTTTTTCATCGTACTCAAGGTTTTGCATTTGCAGGAGACCGCCCACCAAACGCCATCCTCGGTGGTGGTTCGGGAGCTGGAGGTGAAGTTGGCCGAGGCTACTCACCGTAAGTCCAACGACCACCTATTTTGGTTTCTTCTCTAGAGTTATTAGTTGACCCTTCTTTCTGTGCAGGGGGTGCCGAGGCCATTGCCCATGCCAAGAAACTCGTCTCGATTACCTGGGAGGCCAACCTGTTGGCCGAGAAGGCCCAGGCACAGTGGGACGATGCTCAGGGGCTTCTCCATGCTTTGGACACCGTGCTCGCCAAGGCAAAGTTGGCGATGTCCGAGGCGGCGAAGGCCGATGTGGAGTAGAAATTGGTGGCGGTGGAGGCGGTTAAGGCCAAAGCCGAGGCCGAGCTGGCGACATCAAAGAAGGAGAAAGCCAAAATCGAGGCCGAGCTGGCGATGTCAGAGAAGTCAAAGGCCGACGCAAAGACTAAGTGTCGGCATCAGACACCTTCATTCCTTCTCTTTTTTCATTCCTTGCTTGTGCTGACTGACCTCTTCCTGTGTAGGTTGTTGGTCAGTTGTCTGCCGGAAAATTGGTGACCTCAAAGCCCGCTCTGAGGCGGCCGAGGCCCGGTGGGAACAATATCGGGAGGCAGCCCGAGAGCTCCTTGCCGAGGCCAACACCGAGCCGACATTGCCGAGGAGACCAAGGGCGCGCTCATGGGACGTCTACTCGACGGGCCAAAGCAGTTGCAGGCCTTCGTGTGAGATGCCGCAAAGACGGCAACAATGCACGTCCTCGGCGTGGTGCACAAACTGTACCCGCGTGTCGAGGTCGAGGCGATCGCCGAAGGCTGGCCGGATGGCGTCCCCAAGGTCGACGTCGAGGGCATCTATGCCAAGGTCTAGCCAACGGCGGAGAAGATCATTGCCAGGATGTCCTTGTAAATAGGCTGATTTGTAGTAGTCCCTATAACAGATAGGCTGAATTAGTTGAATGTAACAAAGCTCAAAGTTTTGCTACGATTTGGATAACACTTTTTATGTTTTGTAATGACATGTTTATTAATTTCATGTGTCCTATTCGCTGCATGTTTGACCTCGGGGTCGAGCGACTCTGGTCCTTGACAGCGCATGGCCGGAGGGCTTTAAGTCATACTCGAGTCACTTAGTCGTGTACGTAGCGAATGGGTGCACGGAGAAGTTTAAGATAGAGACAGCCAACCCCTCGAGCACCATCTCGTAGTATCCATCTAAGTTGTGTTAGGTCTGTAACACCCTGAAAATCGGAACTTAAAAATCGAAACCTAGAATTTGGAATTCGCGAAAACTTTTGCATCATTGCCTTCATTTGGATCTTATTGCTTCTTATTTGCATGTCTTGTGGCGTGTTATAACAAAATAGTAGTCATTTGAACTTGGGTAGCCAATCGTGCCGCCTGCAACTGCTAGCATCGGCCGCAGCTAACGGCATCGGCCGAAGCCGATGAAGCCGCCCACCGGCATGGCATCGCCACAGCCGATAGTGTCGCAGCCGATAGCGTCGCCCACGGCCCGGCGTCAACGCTACCCACATCACCGTACGCGCGCACGTACCCGCACGCCCCCAGAGTCAACATTGCTGTCACATCCGCACCTGTGCACCACATCAGCTGATCCTATCATGCACGTCACACGCCCGCGCTATCATACGCACGCACGTACCGCGTGCGCGTCGGCGTCAACGTGCCGTACTGCCCCATGCTATGCCACGCCGAGTCGTCGAGTCACCACCACTGTAGCCTCGCCACCTAGTGACAGCCGATTTCGCATGCCCGCGTCAGCCGATTCGACGTGCTGCATTGTGCCGACGTCGTCCACGCCGCATCGTGTGCCCGCGTCAACACTCTCCGTCGCATCCGTGACCTGTGCTCGGCTCAGCCACGCCGCGCAGCGCCGAGCCATCTCATCGCGTGCGCTGTAGCCATGTCGTTCCATCGTCAGTCGATTCCGCGCGTTGTAGCCGCTCGCGCCTATAAAAGACGCCCCGGCCTCCCTCTCGCCACACCGCACCACCCCAAGCCCCCTCAGCCCCGTTAAGCCCATAGCCGGCGCCCCTCCTTGCGTTGCTGCGTCGCCAGTGAGCCGATTCCCCTTTTTCTCTTAGGTGATTCACCTTGAGTCCAACTTCTAATGCTCTATTCATGTCCATGCTTTAAGCCACAAGTTTTCTTCAGAGCTTTTGATTTCCAAAGCTATATTTGTATCAAAACCTTAGCTTAAACCATTTCAAATCCCATCTAACCCTCAGGTCATAGTTTCAACAAAATTGAATTTCTACCTAGAAAAATATTTGGGATTTTTGTATGCCTAAGACACAAAAGTATTTTCAATTTGGATATTGTCCTCCTATGTTTATATGTACTTTTGACTCGGTGTTATCCCGGATTTCATAACACTATAACTCTTTCTCACTCCCTTTCATTTCCAAATTCGGATTTATCAAACCTAACATTATCTAAAACCACCTTAGAACATTAGGAAGTGCTTTATGATTTTTATTTGGCTTTTGTTGGATTTTATTGAATTCGACCGAATTCAATCTTTTTTTCTCGCACGTACGATTAGCGTCCAGGAAGGCGTTGAGTACGTGGAAGACCCCAACCAACAAGTGTGCGAGCAAGGCAAGTCATCACTCCCATTGGACATGTTGATCCTAATTGCGAAATGATATTGATTTAAACTTCAAATATGCATGCTATACACAAATACCTATGTTTGATATGCCATGCCTTGATATTGTTTACCCTTATAAATATTCCTTGTAAGCCTCGATATGGAATGACCGAATAAATCTTCGGTAAATTCTTAGCCATGCTATTCTTAGATTCATGCATACTCATGATTTTATAAAGAGCTTTATGCTTGGGCAACTACCTTAGGGAAGGTAGTTGAGATATGGCATGTGGACACATGAGCGCCACATTGCCCCGATCATGATGAACTGATTCTTTATGAAAACCAAAAAAAATGAAAAATCCAATGTTTTAGACTGGGCGGCTGGATGGATTTGGGTGGATTCTGGCAAAGGCAAGTACCGTCCTTGGTCAGTTAAGGACGAAGCCATGAGATAGGCGGAGAGCGAGCCAGTACAACCATACATCTCGAATGAATATAGACCTAGCAGATTAGATAGCCGAGCGGAGGCAGTATCCCTGTATAGTGGTTCTTATGATGAGAAGTGATTTGTGTTATGGTGATGAGGCTGCGGCCCACATTGTGAATCAAATCGAAATTTAATTATAACTTAAAGCGAGAGAGTTTCCCTTACCGGGTGTGCGAACTCCTCGCATTGCTAGGAAAGGACGGCTAGAGTGCAAGAGGATTAAAGTTCATGGAGCGGGTACTGCCAAAGCGAGGTTATCGAAAAGCTTTGCCGCGACCATCCCATATAAAAGGGATGTAGGCTCATTCAATGGGTAGTTGCGGAGTACGGGTAAAGTGTACATCCACTGTAGTGTGAGTAAATCAATATATTCGAATAGCCGTGCTTGCGGTTAATGAGCAACGTGACGACTTTCGCTTGGCTAGACTCATAAGTTCAAAATGATGGGTGGGTATGCATAATGATTTATGTGCTGGATACCAACTTCTCTATTTGAGAGAAGGGGAGATACCCTAGAAAACTATGATGACTCGGAGAAGGAAACCATCCTTGGTATCATGATGGATGGCGAGATAGAACCGTCGCCGACTTAATATACTCTGGAACTAAAACTTGACTTGGCTAGATGTTAGGTTTGTGAAATAATTTATGAAAATTGGCTTTGTGCAAATAAACATCAACCATCCTTTGAAAGACCCTATCATGTTCATCATTCCGTGTTGGCTTGCTGAGTGCGTTGGGTACTCATCCTTGCTATACGCCCAAACCTACATTGTAGGCGTGGAAGACTGGAGGACCCATACGCATACTACCGGGATGAATGAAGACAATGGAGCACAATAGGTCTTAGTTCCCAGTCGTTGCTTGTAGACGATCGACATGCCGCTGCCTTCCGTCTGTTGTCTTATCTAATCTCTGATTTTGGTTGTATCCGGACCAGTAGGTCCTGCATGTAATGAAACTGCCTTCGGGCCTATTATTGTAATACTTTTGGTGTAAGACTATTCGTGCACTTTGCACCTGATAATTCAGTATTGTATTTCGTGGGTACCAAACTACTCGATCCGAGGGAAATGGTACTATGAACACGAATGATTCTGTTCCAAAAATGGGGTCTACAAGGTCCCAACCCTTGCAGAAGCCGGTAGGGAGCATGCCCTGTCTTGATCCGAAGGCGTCAGCCGAGCCTTTGCACTTAGTCGGATATGTTATGGATAGGTGCAACGTAAGGCTGCCGAGCTCCTGAGCAGCTCAGGCAGGCTGCTCGGGGAGACTTGCTAGCCCCGAGTAGCTCAAGTGTACTCAATAGGCTTCTTTCCAAGGAACCACTTCCATCGCTGGTTGGGGTCGCATGGCTTAGAGCAGATCATAAGCGTAGCGAAGAAGTTATTGAGCCTACATAGGCTACTCCGACGTCAGGGGGGAACGAATTAGACACAAAATGATAGCCGGGGAGAAACTATGGAGAAAAGATTGCTTTATTGAAAAAGTTGGTACTTAGCTGCTCAAGTGTACAATCAGCGCAAGTGCTCGATATTCCAGGAATTTGGCACTTCTTGCCCATCTTCTCGAACTAGCCTGTAGGAGCACGGGCGCATGATGACGAGGCGATGAAGGGGCCTTCCTAGGGAGCCAAGAGCTTGTGCACGTCGACGGAGGACGCACTCGGCGG
The DNA here is from genome assembly GCA_019925245.2 of Oryza australiensis. Taxonomy (NCBI): domain Eukaryota; kingdom Viridiplantae; phylum Streptophyta; class Magnoliopsida; order Poales; family Poaceae; genus Oryza; species Oryza australiensis. Next base: position 106,268 of record JAIFGZ020000800.1, read on the forward strand.
AGCACGAGGTCATCGACTTTGAAAGATCTCCCTTGTACGTTCCTGTCATGGTAGCGACGTCCTCGGCACGCATTTGCATGGTTATCCCTTCGCCATAGTAGTGAATCCTCGGGGAGTCATGGAGCATGTCAACCGGGAGAATAGCTTCCGAGCCATAGACCAGGAAGAATGGGGTTTGTCCTGTGGCCAGACTCGGCTGGTTGCGTGCCAAGGTTGGTGATGATCTCCCTCGGGATGCCGAAGCGGTAAGAGATGACCTCGATGAAGTCGGTCACTTTCTTTGTGGTGTAGGTCTTTAGGGGCATCACCTCGATCCACTTCGTGAACTTGTCGATGGTGACAAAGAGATGGTCGAAGCCCCGCTACGCTTTTGGGAACGGGCCAACCATGTCGAGCCCTCAGCATGCAAAAGGCCACAACGGCAGGATTGTCAGGAGAGCTTGCGTGGGAGATGATGCTGCTTGGCAAAGAACTAGCAACCGGTGCAGTGCTGAACCAGTTCCTTGGCATCTACATTGGCCGTCGCGATAAAGCTTGAGCGAAAGGCCTTTCCAACCAGCGTGCAAGTGCCGCGTGGTTGCCACGAATACAGAGTGAATTTCATTGAGGATGCACAATAGGAGCACTTCGGTGGAGGCCATGCACTTGTAAAGCTCGGAGCCGACCACCACATACGCTTGGAGCATCGACGATGCGCTCGGCCTTGACCATGTCGGGCGTAGCGTCTTGGCGCCGATCATCCGAGTCTTTGTTGACGGCGAGCACCGAATCACCTGGTGGTGGAGGGGTTGGGGACGGGTGGCTCGGCCTCCTTTATCGACGGCTTTAGTACCTCTTGGACAAAAGTTCCCCTCGAGATGGCTGCTGAGAGGATTCGAGTTTGGACAACGGTTGGCGGCTGCGTTGGCATCACGAGAAACATGGTGGAACTCAATGCCATTGAATTTGCCTTCTCGTTTCCGGACCTCGGCGCAGTATGCATCCATCTTCTCACTCGAGCGGGACCAATTATTGTTGACTTGGGCGATCACCAACTTTGAATCACCGTACACCATGAGGCATTCGATGCCGATGGACTTGGCGATCCGAAGACCATGGATTAGGGCTTCGTACTCGGCGGCGTTGTTCGGCGCTTTGAAGAGCAAGCTGGAAGGCGTACTTGTGGTGCTCACCGGCGGGAGACCGAGTATCTTGGACCCGCTCTGTCGATCTTTGAGCGACCGTTGAAGTGCATGGTCCAGGTTGGCTTGGTCTCGTGGGTCGGCGAAAGTTGGATCTCAATCCACTCGGCCAGGAAGTCGGCCAGGGCTTGGGACTTTATGGCGTTACGTGGTTTGTAGTCAATGGAAAATTCGCCCATCTCCACCGCCCACTTGACCACTTGACCAGTGGCTTCGCGACTCCGGATGATGTCCTCGAGGGGTACTCGGTCACCACGACCACCTTGTGGGCTTGGAAATAATGTCTCGGCTTCCGAGTGGTGATGAGGACAGCGTATAGCAATTGTACCTGGGTGTACCGAGCCTTGGAGGATCTAAGGATCTCGGAGATGTAATAGAATGGTCTCTGCACCGGGTAGACGTGGCCTTCTTCCCGGCGCTCGACAACCAGTACTATGCTCATGACCGAAATGGTCACTGCGATGTACAGAAGCAATTTCTCCTCGGGGTTCGACACAGCTAGCACAGGCAGCATAGATAGGAGGGGTTTGAGGTCGGCGAAGGCTTGGTCATCTTTCTCCGTCCATTAGAAGTCTGAATCCTTCCCGACCAGCTTAAAGAAAAGAGCTCCGTGTTCGTCGAGCCGAGAAATGAACCTCCCGAGAGATGTCATGCACCCGGTTAGCTTTTGGACATCCTTGACACAGGACGGTCAACCCATATTCAGGAATGCCGAGATCTTCTCTGGGTTTGCTTTGATCCCCCAATCAGAGATAACAAAACCAAGGAGCTTCCCCGAGGGCACACCGAAGGTTTTTGAAGGTTTCGGCAATGTCGCCCAACAGGTTGTCGGGGTTCCTCATCTTGATCACCACGTCATCGACATAGGCCTCTACATTGCGGCCGATTTGGCTGGCTAAGCAGCGCTAGATGGCTCGCTGACAGGTTGGCCTGACGGTTTTGAGCCTGAAGGCCATTGTGGTGTAGAAGAAGGCCCTGAACGGCATGATGAAAGACGTCTTCTCCTAGTCGGCTGCTTTGAGGCCAATCTGGTGATAGCCCAAATAGTAGTCCAAGAAACACAGGAGGGAACAACCCGCGATTGAGACAACAACCTAATCGATACGGGGAAGAGAGAATAGATCTTTTAGGTAGTGCTTGTTCTTTTTCTTTACAAAGATCGGGTTGGCAAGCCACTATGAACGGTACACCTCTTTAATGAAACCAGCATCTAAGAGCCTAGCTAACTCTTTTTTTATTTCATCCGTGCACTTGGTTGAATCATCATAGCTTCGGACTAACCGGCCTTGCGTTAGGGAAGACATGGAGTTCATGCTTGATCAGCTCCCTAGGTACTCCCGGCATGTTGGCCAATTTCCACGCAAACATGTCCTGGCACGAGCGTGCCTTCCTATTTATCGCCAAGGCCCATGCCGATCAACACTGTCTTGGAGGGGTCGATGTCGGAGATGGAGACAGCCTTGTACTAGGTGGGGTCAGCGGTGATGCCCGGCGCCGTCGGCGTCGAGTCCGGGGTTACGTTGACCATATGCGCCTTTTCCTTGGCGTGAGCAACTTGGGCGGTGAACTCGACCATGCGAACGGAGAGGTCAATAGCCTCGCCGAGAGCAAGGCTTTCTCTCTCGCAGGTGTGGGAGGTGGCAATGTCACCTCGGATGGAAAATGCCCCTGCTGGCCCCGGTACCTTGAGAACCAGGTATTTGTAATGTGCGACGGCCATGAATTTGGTGAGGGCGGGGTGCCCGAGAACCGCGTGGTAGGTTGTCTCATAGTCCGCCACGTGGAACCTGATGAACTCGGTGCGGTAGTTCTCCGTGTCCCGAACATCACGAGGAGGGGGACTACGTCGAGTAGCACGCTGGCTTTGCCCGGGACAATCCCGTAGAAGGCGATGATGGAGAGGCCGAGCTCGTCAAAGTCCCTCGGAAGAGAACATTGATGTCACTCCCCCCATCGATGAGCACGTGCTTGAGGCGCACCCTGAGCACCACCTGGTCGACCACAAGCGGTAAATGCCTAGGCTTCGGGACGTCGGCCCACTGATCAGCTCGGGAAAAGGAGATCGGGACCTGCGACCATCAGAGGCGCTTGGATGGCTCCGTGGAGATGGCATACACTCGTTGGACGAGCAATTTCCATTGTCGACGGCCTTCCAAGGCGGCCTCCCAAGGATCATGCGATCGTATGGGTCGGCTCTGGAAGTCATCTTCCTTCGGGTGATCTTCCTTCTAGCGTTTGGCGCCATCATCCTTCCCTCTTCACCCCCTTTGTGGTCGGGGGTTGTTCTATGCTTCTCGGACCATCTGGTCTCGGAGAGTATAACAACGACGGATGGTGTGCTTGCCTTTTGGGTGAAAAAGCATGGCTTGTACAAGGGCCTCTGGAGAGATTTGCCCGAGGCTTCGCCCAGACTTTGTCCTAGGCCGTCGATGGCGTGACCTTGGGGTTCGGCTTTTGCTTCGTCTTTGTCTCACCAGGTTTCTCGGGTGGTCGATGATCGGCCCTCCTCGGGAGCGGCTGTAGGGCTTGATCGGCTCCTTGCCCCAGGACTCCCTCGGAGGTCGGCGCTCAGGAGTGCGCTTCTACTCCCTCTCGGCGTCCTTGGCATAGCATAGCGCTTAGCGATGGAGATCATGTCGGCGGGATAGGTCGGCTTGTTCATGACCAAGTGCCGAAACATCATGGAGGGCTTGCGGAGGCCCTCGGCGAATATGTGGAGGATATCATCATCGGAGATACTCACGGCGGCAGCGGCTCTCGGAGAAGCATTGGATGTAGCTCCGGATCGACTCATCGACCCCTGTCGGACTGGGGAGGTCGTAAGGAGGAGTCGGACATTGCCAAGTACCACGGTAGTTGGCGATGAAGGCATCACGAGCTCGTCCCAAGAGTTGATGGAGTTCTTGGGAAGCCCAGCAAGCCAGTTGATGGCGATCGGTGCCAGCATGATGAGGAGGTAGTTCACCATCACGTGGACGTTGCCACTAGCGGCTCGGACGACCGTGTAGTACAACCGCAGCTATAAGGTAGGGTCGGTCTTGCCGTCATAGGGCTCGATGCCGGTCGGGCAGAAGCCCTTGGGCCACGTGTTAGCAATATGCACTAGAGGCAACATGGAGATGTTGGATATTATGGTCAATATTTATGTATTAATGAATAAACTATTGTTCCGTTCCATGAAATAGATAATTAGTATTGATCAATAAGTATGTGACTTATTCATGAGACTCTTTATGTAATATAAATCAATTTCTAAATGATCCCTGATCAAATATCATATCTATGGAACGAATATGATTCTAATATCAGCACATGTATTGATTGATGATCATGTCTCATGGATCATGGTATGGAGATACCAAATCAATAAACGTGAACACATGTTAGAGAACATGTTGTTGGATAGACCCACCTTAAGACACTATAGGGAATTAGTGTGCCATTAGTTGGTCTCAAGTGATGTTGGTGCAAAGTCCTTAGACCTAAGATCATCATGGATTCCAACATGTGTAGTGGCTTACTTAGGGACTTCTAAACGCTATTCGGTAAGCGGATAGTTATAAAAGTAGTCTTCGAGTTTGCTATTAAGCATATAGAGGGATGTCAATGATCAAGATGGAATTTGCCCCTCCTATGGGAGAGATATCTCTGGGCCCCACGATTTAATGGATTATGGAAGTGCATGGCCATGCCGATGTGATTGAGGAGTCAATTATCAAACACATAATCTAATACGGGATCAAGTGAATGATTAAGCTAATCTTTGGGATGGCACGAGTCTTGCCTATGACTCAATTGATATCGTGAGGCAAAGGGATTTGTGCACACATTACCATTCAGCCGATATGTTCTTTGTATATACATTTGTGTCAATACGTTACGCTAGGAGGCTGTTGTGAGGATCGGCCAAGAGGTGTTCTTGTGTCGAGACCAAGTGTACATGAACCTATTGGGTCGAACACTTAATGGGTTGCAACAGGCATACAAGGTTGACACGGATACTGCTCAGTTTGGATAAGATCCGACTCAATATAGAGTCCCGATGGGCCTTTAGGCCCAGTCAGCCAACTCTATATAAGGAGGGCAAGGGGTGGAGATTAGCGGGTGCAACTTCTAAGCCACATCAACTTCCCACGGAAACCCTAGTCCTGGTTCGACCCAAAACCCTAGTCGTGCATCGCGTGCTAGCACACGGGTGTTCGGCGTTCCTTCCCTGAATGTGTGGATACCGGTAAAGACATCGCTGCGTTGCAGTGTAAGTCGGCAACATCGGAAGATCCCGACTTTCAACTTGTCGACCCCTTAATTTGGAGTTGGAAGTCGGATTGGTCGGGTGAATTGGATTGTCGTCGGTGACGTGGTAGGCGAGCTGGTAGAGATATCAGATCATGATCGGCGATGTGGTTGACGAGCTGGTCGGGAGATCGGATCGAGGTCGGTGAGGTGCTGTCCGAGGTCGGCAAGGTCGGCAAAGTGTTGCTCGAGGTTGGCTAGACTTTTATCGGCTATTTCCACTGCACCACGCGTCTTCTGGTAACATTCTATGGACCCTTATTTGCAAGCTTTCCTGGATTGCGCGGTAGAAAATTGTTGTTTTATGCTATCATAGCCTATGCATTATTCCTTCAGTGGTATCAGAGCTAGACTTGCATAGTCTGGGTTTTAGATTGTTTCATATAGTGATATGAAGTTGTAGTAGATTAGATCTATTACAAAGTTTTTCACACGGGTTGATTAGATCAATAAGTATAGGGTCGGTAGAGGATAGGAACAAGCGTAAGAGTCGAATTGGGGATGGTGTTCCTTGAAAGTGTCTCAGAACGGTATAATGTGATTATGCCGAAGTTATTTAGTAGTCCGACTATGACTGCCGCCTTGCGCCTATGCAAACCATGTCCCTTGAAAGTGTCTCGGGTCGACATAATGTGATTATGCCGATGTGGTTTTCATAAGCGATTTCATAGATTGGATCTATGATTTTCGTATGGTGTTCGGATCTTGCACGGAAGCCCGCGCGAGGGTAGCTTCCTCCTCAACCCCGCCCGCTAACCGGCTAGGGGGATCGTGTCTGCGTACCCCTTTTATTGCGTCTCGGTATCGTATCTCTATGATAAGTAGAAAACATTCTACGTCTAACTTGTTTTTGCAGAGAATGCTTTGAGATGGTATGACCCTATTATATGTATGAGATTCATGTGATGCATGTAATATTCTTTCATACGTGTGATGCATATAATATTCTTTCACGACCTACGTGTCGATGTAATTTTTAATTTATAGCTTCTATAGTAGTAGTTTAGTTTGAAGAAATTCAGCATCAGACACTCGGGAGAATGGTGATGAAGATGGAGATCCTCTACACGACATGGAGATGGAGATCACCATGTGAAAGGGCCATACTATTTCATTAATAATGCTATTATTTCTTGCTTTCATATATATGATATGTTTGTTTGATAGGATAGTATCCCTCAGAAAATTAAGTATTAATGATGTCCTCCAAATGTTGCACCTATCACGGTCATGATCGTCAATTGGTAGGCCTCTCAAAGTAGAGTGCGATTGTCTATCATGATATGATGGGGTATATGTCAGACATATACATCCAAGAGCATTTGGTTTACTTAACAAGACTATCAAAATAGTTTTGGACCTTTGGGCATAGGTTGGGGCCGGGGCATGATGATGCCACCCAACAAACAAGAGTCACATAGGGATGTAATTAGTAAGGTGTTGCTTATCCATGTTACTAATCTTCTAGCAGTGATTCCAAAGCTCACTAGAAACTAATTAACATGTGGATCTTGACCCAATACGTAACCTAGAGGGAAGGTTTAAAACACGTAGTGGGAGTATTTTGTTAAATTGTTCAATAAAAGACAAAACATTGTGCTAAACTTTGCATATGTTTTCTATTGTAGATTATGGCAACTAATATTTCACCCAATTCTTTTAATTTGCAATCTATACTTGAGAAAGAAAAGTTGAATGGAACAAACTTTATGGATTGGTATCAAAACTTGAGAATTGTTCTCAAGCAACAGCGAAAAGAGTACGTTACTGAAGTTCCCTATCCTAATGATTTGCCTGATAATGCTAATGCTGCTGCACGGAGGGCTTATGAGAAGCACACTAATGATTCCCTAGATATAAGATGTCTCATGCTTGCCACAATGTCCTCTGAGCTTCAAAAGCAATACGAGAGCAGTGATGCTTATAGTATTATTGAGGGTCTACGTGGCATGTTCAAGAACCAAGCTAGGACCGAGAGGTTCAACACTTCAAAGTTCTTGTTTGCGTGCAGGCTTGTAGAGGGGAATCCCATCAATCCACATGTGATAAAGATGATTGGCTATGTTGAGTCTTGAAAAACTAGGTTTTCCTCTTAGCCAAAAGTTGGCTACATATGTGATTCTCCAGTCGCTCCCTCCGAGCTTTGAGCCATTCATATTAAATTATCACATGAACAGCATGGATAAAACCTTGGCCGAATTGCATGGGATGCTAAAGACTACTAAGGAGAGTATCAAGAAAAACAGTCATCATGTGATGATGATGTAGAAAGCCAAGCGCAAACCCCTTGTCAAGAAACTTTGCACCAAGAGGAAGTTAACTCCTGATGAGATCGCGAGTGCTTCAAAAGAAGCAAAAAAAGGAAAGAAGGGGTCAACGACGGCGGATGCTATTTGCTTTTATTGGAAGGAGACAGGTCACTGGAAGAGGAATTGCAAAAAGTACTTGGAGGATCTCAAAAAGAAGCAAAGTGAGACTTCTGCTTCAAGTATTAATGTTATAGAAATCAATCTTGCTACTTCATCTACTGACTCTTCGGTATTTGATACCGGATCAGTAGCTCACATATGCAAATTATTGTAGGATCTAAGAAGAAGTAGAAGCTTGAGAAGGGGCGAGGTGAACCTGCGGGTTGGCAATGGAGCAAGGGTTGCTATAGTTGCCATCGGCACCATGCCACTTCACTTACCTTCGGGATTAGTTTTGGAATTAAATAATTATTATTGTGTTCCAACTCTATGTCAAAACGTAATTTCCATTTCATGTTTGCAAGCGGAACGATATGATTTTAGATCGGTGGACAATGGTTGTTCAATTTATCTTAGAGATATGTTATATTTTCATACTCCATTGGTGAATGGATTATACGTTTTGGATCTTGAAGTATCTCATATCTATAACATTAATACAGAGAGGCAACTCCTAAATGAAATAAACCCCACATTTATTTGCAATTGTCGCCTAGGCCATATAAATGAGAAACACATGGAGAAGCTCCATAAAGATGGTCTGCTACACTCTTGATTTTGAATCAGTTGAGACATGTGACTTTTGTTTGCATGGTAAGAAGACAACAGCACCTTTCATGGGTCACAGTGAGAGGGCATCCGACTTGTTGGCACTCATACATATGGATGTATGTGGACTAATGAGTTCAACAGCCAGAGGTAGGTTCCAGTACTTCATTACTTTTACCGATGACTTTAGTAGATATGGTTATATCTACCTAATGAGGCATAAGTTTGAATCCTTTGAAAAGTTCAAAGAATTCCAAAATGAAATACATAATCAATTAGGGAAAACAAATAAGTTTCTATGATCAGATCATGGTGGTGAATAATTAAGCCAGGAATTTGGTAATCATCTAAAAGATGATGAAATCGTTCCATAGTTGACTCCGCCAGGAACCCCTCAATTGAACGGGGTATCCGAACGGAGAAATCGCACCTTGTCAAACATGGTGCGGTCCATGATGAGCCAATGTGATCTTCCATTATCCTTCTGGGATATGCTTTTGAAACAGCTTCATTCACACTAAATAGAGTTTCATCTAAGTCAGTTGAAAAGACACCATATGAAATATGGATAGGGTAGCCCCCTAGTTTGTCTTTTTTCAAAATTTGAGGATGTGAAGCTTATGTAAAGTGTTTATAATCCGACAAGCTTACATCCAAATCTGACAAATGCTTCTTTGTGGGGTATCGTAAGGAAACAAAAGGATATTGTTTTTATAATTGGGAACAAGGCAAAGTGTTTGTCGTCCGACACGGTGTTTTCTTGGAGAAAGAGTTTCTTTCAAGAAAGGTTAGTGGGAGCACGGTGCATCTTGAAGAGATTCAAGAAACACTAGAAAATATCTCAGCTACCACAAGACCACAATAGGAGGAACAAGATGTTGTGTTATCTGTTGTAGATACACCAGCCCCATGTAGATCCGAACACGCCATGCACCTGAAAGATACACAAGGGCAGAACAACGTGACATATTGTAGTTAGACAACGATGAACCTAAGACCTATGAGAAAGCGATAGTGGGACCAGATTCCAACAAATGGCTTGGAGCCATGAAATCCAAAATAGAATCCATGTATGATAATCAAGTTTGGAACTTGGTTGATTCACCTGATGGTGTCAAAACCATTGAGTGCAAATGGGTTTTAAGAAAAAAGGCAGACATGGATGGAAACGTTCACATCTATAAGGCACGATTGATGGCGAAAGGTTTTAAACAGATTCAAGGTGTTAATTATGATGAAACCTTCTCGCCCGTCGCAATGCTAAAGTCTATTCGGATTATTCTAGCGATTGCTACATATTTTGATTATGAGATATGGCAGATGGATGCCAAAACAGCTTTCCTTAATAGAAACCTAAGCGAGGATGTGTATATGATACAGCCTGAAGGTTTTGTCGATCCACAATCGTCTGGAATGTTATGCAAGCTACAGAAATCCATTTATGGATTGAAGCAAGCATCTCGGAGTTGGAATATTCATTTTGATGAGGTAATCAAAGAGTTTGGTTTCATCAAAAATGAAGAGGAGGCTTGTGTTTACAAAAGGGTTAGTGGGAGCACAATTGTGTTTCTAATCTTATATTTGGATGATATGTTGTTGATTGGAAATGATATCCTTATGCTTGAATCCGTCAAGTCCTCATTGAAAAATAGTTTCTCCATGAAAGACTTAGGGAAGGCAGCATACATTCTGGGCATTAGGATTTATAGAGATAGATCTAAGAGGCAATTGAATTAAGCTAAAGTACATACATTGACAAGGTGTTGAAGAGGTTCACCATGCATGAATCTAAGAAAGGTTTCTTGCCAATGTCGCATGGCATTACTCTCAGCAAGAATCAATGTCCTAGGACATCTGATGAGCGGAGTAAGATGAATATGGTTCCATATGATTCGGCAATTGGATCCATCATATATGTCATGCTTTGTACATGTCTAGATGTATTGTACGCTTTGAGTGCTATGAGTAGATACCAATCTGATCCAGGAGAAGGTCACTGGATAGCCGTAAAGAATATCCTTAAGTACTTGATAAGGACTAAGGATATGTTCCTAGTCTATGGAGGTGAAGAAGAACTCGTTGTAAATGGTTACACCGATGATAGCCTCCAAACAGACAAAGATGACTATAGATCGCAATATGGGTTCATGTTCTGCCTAAATAGAGGCACAGTCAGCTAGAAGAGTTCCAAGCAGTACACTGTTGTTGATTCTACAACGGAGGCCGAGTACATCGCTGCTTCTGAAGCCGCAAAGGAGGCTATTTGGATCAAGAAATTTATTTCTCAGCCGGGTGTGATGACCAGTGCAGCTGGTCCAATGTCCCTCTATCGTGATAACAGTGGAGCCATTGCGCAGGCTAAGCAGTCTAGATCACATCAAAATTCCAAACACATTCTTCGGCGATACCATCTCATCTGCAAGATAGTGGACAGAGGTTATGTAAAGATATGCAAAGTGCACACGGATCTAAATATTGTTGATCTGTTGACAAAGCCGCTCCCTCAGCCGAAACATAAGGCACGCACTAGGGCAATGGGTATTAGATACTTACATGATTGACTCTAGTGCAAGTGGGAGATTGTTAGTGATATGCCCTAGAGGCAATATGGAGATGTTGGATATCATGGTCAATGCTTATGAATTAATGAATAAACTATTATTTCGTTTAATAAAATAGATAATTAGCATTGATCAATAAGTATGTGACTTATTCATGAGACTCTTTATGTAATATAAATCTATTCCCAAATGATCCCGATCACATATCATATTTGTGGAACGAATATGATTCTAAGATCAACACGTGTATTGGTTGATGATCATGTATCATGGATCATGGTATGGAGATACCAAATCAATAAACATGAACACATGTTAGAGAACATGTTGTTGGATAGACCCACCTTGAGACACTATAGGGAATTAGTGTGCCATTAGTTGGTCTCAAGTAATGTTGGTGCAAAGTCCTTACACCTGAGATCATCATGGATTCCAACATGTGTAGTGGCTTACTTAGGGACTGCTAAACGCTATTCGATAACTGGGTAGTTATAAAAGTAGTCTTTGGGTTTACTATGAAGCATGTAGAGGGATGTGAATAATCAAGATGAAATTTGCCCCTCCTATGGGAGAGATATCTCTGGGCCCCTCAATGTAAGGGATTATGAAAGTGCAGGACCATGCCGATGTGATTGAGGAGTCAATCATTAGACACATAATCCAGTACGGGATCGAGTGAATTATTAAGCTAATGCTAGGATGGCGCGAGTCTTGCCTATAGCTTAATTGATATCATGAGGCAAAGGAATTTGTGCACACAATAAAGGTTCAACCGATATGATCTTTGTGTATACTTTGGTGTCAATACGTTTTGCTAGGGGCCACTGTTGACAAGGTTAGCCGAGAGGTGTTCTCATGTCCAGACCAAGTGTACATGAACCTATTGGGTCGCACACTTAACGGGTTGGAACAGGCATACGAGTTTGACTCGGATACGGCTTAGTTCGGATAAGATCCAACTCAATATAGAGTCCTGACGGGCCTTTAGGCCCAGTTGGCCAACTCTATATATGGAGGGCAAGGGGTGGAGATTAGCGGGCACAACTTCTAAGCAGCATGAACTTCCCACGGAAACCCTAGTCCACGTCCGAGCCAAAACCCTAGCCGTGCATCGCGTGCTAGCACACGGGTGTTCGCTGTTCCTTCCCTGGATGTGTTGATACCAGTAGAGATATCGCTACATTGCGGTGTATGTCGGCAACATCGGAAGATCCCCGACTTTCAACTTGCCGACCCTTAATTCGGTAGTTGGAAGTCGGATTGGTCGAGCGAATCGGAGTTTGGTCGGTGACGTGGTCGGCGAGCTGGTCGGGAGATCGAATTGAGGTCGGCGAGGTGCTGCCCGAGGTCGGCAAGGTCGGCAAAGAATTGCTCGAGGTTGGCTAGACTTTGATCGGCTATTTCTGCTACACTGCGCGTCTTTTGGTCACATTCTATGGACCCTTACTTGCAAGTTTTCTTGGATTGCGCGGTAGAAAATTTTTATTTTATGCTTTCGTAGCATACGGGTTATTCCTTCACCATGTCACCTGACAGAGAAAGGCGATGAAGGCCGAGAACACATTGTGTCGTGGTGGCTCCTCGATGTCGACAACCCCCTCAGGGGCGCCATTCTCCCGATCGTAGTCCTCCTGGCGTCGCAACTATTGGTGCCTACGATCAACGGCATGATGCTCGATGGTGTTTCGGCATTGGAGTGTTGTGTGATGATCTCACGCATGTCCCACAGTGTAGGAAGCGCCCTGCTCCTCTTGAGGCCGGGTGTTCCTCTGGAGCCCACCTGAGGTAGCGGGGATAGCTCATGCCCTCATCGATTGGTTATGGGTTTTGCATGGAGAAACGGAGTGGCTGGTGCTCCGCTGCTGCCTAGACTGCGGTCAACGAGCACTCCGAGGGGAGCGCTCAGACAAGCCTGGGGCATTGAGCTGAGCGGCAGACGCCTCCCGCAACGAGGGAATCGGGCGCACAACACGACGCCCCTCGGCGCGCTCGATCCGCGTCCATGCGGAGTCCGTCCTCAAGACCGCCGTGCGGATAGTCAGGGGCTTGGGCCACCAGACTATCGTGGCCAAGCGAACCGTGGGTGTCAAGGCTACAAGATGCGATGTCGTGCGCCTTGCTGTCGCCGTTGTGCGCCGCTGCGTGATAGCACCCTCCAGCGCATCAGAAGGCTCTTGGGAGAGGGTGAGGCAGCTGAAATCATCGATACGAAAGACCAGGCTCCCAAAGAAGAACGTTATCCTCGCGGGCGGCATGAAGTCAATGGTGAAGAAGACATCCATCAAACTGCTCAGATCGATGAAGACGAGCCCCTACGTGGCGCGATAACTGTCAACAGGTGGTCAATCAGTCCTCCAAGGGGCTGCCCGAGGAGGTGAAAGAGTGGTCGAGGCATCCTACCGATGGGCCTGATGGTCAACTCGAGAACAATGCGAGCCAAGATTTTAGACAAGTTCAGCCCTCCCAGAGGATAACAATCCTATATCATGTGTTCTTTGTTGGGATGGTGTATCAACAAGATTTTTGTATAAGTGAGAGTTTGAGATTGGATCTGGCCTTCCCTTCGCCCGCATGTCCTGCCGTCCCTTTTATAGCTCATGGGAGGCAATTACAAAGGAGCTTGGGGCGCAAGGAAGCTTGGTCATAAAGTAAAGAGCAAGTACAACGTAATCTGAAAAAGTACACACAGACCCCTTGGTCTCTAGTCGCCGTGGGTATCTTGTGCGTGGTCTTGCCTCGGGATCCGTCCTCCGTAGGTATCACGCGCGTAGTCCTATCGAGTGACGTCATCGTTTGTTGAGTTGTCCCTCTTTGTCCCTTGGTGAGCTTTGCTGAGTATGCCTCCTTCCCGATGAGAAAAAACTTGCCCTTCCTAGGTCGGAGCTGTTCGTAGAGGTCGGGTTAAGGGACTAAGGTTGGACGAGGGGACGGGGGTTGGGATGGCCGACCCCGAATGAGGTCGGGCCACCGACCCTAGGCCGAGGCCCCTCAGTCCGACCCAGCTGGTCTTCTTTTCCTTGCATGGGCTACCCCGAAGTGATACCCGAAAATGTTAACACAAAAATTATAAAAAATTATAGATCTAAGGTGAAGTATCCCGAAAGTAAAAATTTAATAATAAAGTTATTGCAGAAGGTTTAAATAGCTAGCACTGATGCTATGTTTGAGTTATAAACATCTAAGGTTTACATTAAATTTATAGTTTTTATGACTTTATTAATAATTTTGTAGTTTTATAATACTTCACCTTATATATAAATATATAGTTTTATGCTTAAGTTGATGTTAAATTTTTAACTTTTTATATATCGATTTAAATCTATAAAATTTTATGATAGTTCAGTTAAAGTGTTATAGTTTTGTTGAATTTAAGTAATTTGAAATGAAAGGAGTAGCAAACATGCAATCAAGAGTCATCAATATTCCCGTTATTGATCGAGAACCACACTAATTTGCTTTTGTGATGAATCATTTCTAGCGTACTCAATCACCGAAACTTATAACTCCCTTAATTTCACACTTAGTTAAAAAGAGACGTAAGTTAGTTCTTGATAATCATGTTATATGATGTTATCATTAGTAATACCCAAAACCCTAAACAAGGCATTAGATACTTATTGTGTACAACGGAACAGATTACGGTAGGGTTATCCTAATCATGCTACTGATCTCATTTTCCTACTTAGAAAAAAGGCTCATGGGTTGTAACTGGTAAAATTAATTTTAGTTTAATATCTAGCTAAAACGATAATTTGTCTTACACGTAGAGTACTGATTATTACTCAATCGGGTTTCATCTGAACTCTTTAAAAATATTTTTAGCCCAATGACTCAGATCGATGGATGAAAAGCAATGAATGACGAACCAAAGTGATCCATATTATTTAAGTTGATACAAATCGGGGATGCTAATATGCGGTTGACCACGCGCGGTCAGTTTCCCCTTACATCCTCCCTCTCCTTCAGAATACTATACACATAAACTTTATATACATACATACTTTATATACATACGTTATATATATATATACAATTATATATAAATTATATATACTAGTACCATACACTTTGGACATATAAATTTATATATATACACATATAACTTTACTAGCAAAATGTTCATGCGTTGCAACGAGACAACGATGCGGGGAGGAAAGCGAGGCGGAGGGCAAAGGTCCGGGCGGCGCGCAGAGCTCCGAGCAACGAAGGAAGGAGGGCGCGGCGCGGCGCGGATAGGGCGAAGAGAGGACGCATGAGATCTTTTTTCATCCAAGCGCTCCCTTTCTTTTCAACATTGAGACTGCAGGTTAATTTTATAAACAACAAGAGGTTTTACGAAATAACCCATTTTCTTCTTTAACTAGTTTTTTTAAAATAGCTAGACGAGCTGCGGGTTAATTTAAAAAAACTCAAAGGGTTTTACGCAAAATAGTCGGTAAAACAAAATTTGGGTGGAAACACTATTTATTTTATAGATATACTAGCAAAATGCCGTGTGTTGCACGGGCGAGCGACGTAGGGAGGAAAGCGAGGCGGAGGCGAAGGTACGAGCGGCGAGCGGAAGCTCCGAGCAACGACGGGGAGGCGCGAGTGCGGCGTGGGGACGCTGCGTGGATGGGGACGGAAGAGAGGGACATAGGAGGTCTTTTTCACCAAACCTTTCCTTTCTTTTCAGCATTGGGATTGCGGGTTAATTTTATAAATACTCAAGAGGTTTTTGCAAAATAACCGAGACGAACGAAAATTTTACATAGAAACACTACTTGCTTTATAGATAATTATATATATAATTTTAAAAGCAAGGGTATCTTCAATTATGTATCACTTGGACCTTGATTAATAAATAGTATCGAGATAGACATTTAGTCTAAGTTAATTTAATTTTACCAAATTAAGTAAAAATATAATGAAAATAGATATTGACTTACTCATACTTTAAACCGATTAGAAATTTGCTAAAAGTTTAAAATTTTTATGACTCGGATATTATTAGTTAGAAAAGTATATTGATGAATAGGATAAGTTGCATATATATCGACGGCGACACGCTAGCTCACGTGTGCGGCGTGTGGTGGCCGCCGCTTCAGGGCAATGCACGGCGACGCAACAGGCGCGTAAGTCGGGCTCGCCTGCTGGAGGTGAGGAAAGTGAGGCAACAATGGAGCGAAAGGTTATACAGATCGAAATTTTTATAGATTTGGAGAAAAACGATTTGATGATCGAAAAGCTATAGATTTTTAAGTAATTAAGATAAGCTCTATCGTACGTATAAGCGGGTTTTTTAAAAATAGCCGACGGATTGCGGGTTAATTTCGGAAAAACTCAAGGAGTTTTCTATAAAATACCCAGGTAAAATAAAATTTGGGTGAAAACACTACTTGTTTTATAGATAGTTATAGATATAGATATAGATTATAGATTATTGATATAGTTGTTATAGATTATAGATAGGTACCTAAAAAATTTATTCATATAAAAATATTCTATGGGCCAAAGAACGACCGCGCGCGCAGGGACACTTGTCGCTAATTAAATGCCTCATGTTGGTGATTAGCGGGGACTTCTTTCCTGAGTTTGTAAATGTTGTTGTGGTTTGTGATATCGATGAACCTTCGGTAATAAAACATCGAGGCTTGAACATAAAATAAAAAGAATAGAGTCAATATTCAGAGATGCAACCCACCTCACCCACCACTCTTCTGATCTTATCCCACTCCCACCTCTCTCGGTCTTCGTCTACCCGAATCAGACTTATCTATCTTCAAAATCACGTGTTTTGTCATTTACATGTGTGCCCGATAAATCGTGAAACAAGTGATAAAGGCATGATACGAGGATCTCAATCCCTCTCTACCCACCTCACTCACCAGTCCACTCACGACCTCACCTCTCCTCCCTATCTCCCCTTCATCTCTCTTCTACCTCTCTCCCCCTCATGTCAGACCCCTAAGCTCGGTGATCTAGGAGAAACACCAAGACGACGATGACAAAGGCAAGGGAGGGGCTGCGGCTGTGGAAGAGACCGGATGCGGCGGCAAAAGGGATGGGAAGGTCGGATGGCGGCGGTGCCAACGGTCTACATGGAGGCTGTCAAGGTCCCATGACTGACGACTTAGCTGAGCAGATGTAGACGGCATGGAGGGGTAGCGGCTAGTGGCGGCGAGGTCTTGGAGGCGGTAGTGTCCCATAGATCTAGCCACTGACATGGCGTACGGAGGTGGCCTCAGGCGGTAGGGAGGACGGGAGGCTAGATGTCACGTCCTAATTTTTCGCTTTCTGTTCCTTTTCCTGTTTGTGAAAAATTCACCTTTGTTCCACCTAAAATAGCTTAATGAAAATTTTGTAAAATCAAAAGGGTTTAATATGATTAATTAATTAATTATGTCTTTTGCCTATGCGGTTCGTAAATTGGAATTAATTGGATTTTATTGTAGTTCGGAAGTAGAACTCAAATTCCAAATCAAATTCCACCCAAATCCCAAAATATTTCTATTCTATTCTTAATTTCCTAAATTCTCCTAAAAATTCTAAATATTTTCCATTTGGAATTTTCTCTATTCAATTTTCTATTTTCTTAGATTCCAAATACTGTACATTTGGAATTTTCAGACAAATCCCTAGATTTTTCCTTATTTCCCTTCCTCTTTTTTTCTTTATTTTCAACTTTGCATAGAAGCCCTTCCCTTTCATTCTTTTCTTCTTCCCTCCTTCTTCTTCTACCTTCGGTTGGGAGTCGTACTTGTGAAATTATTTCTCCAAATCGGTGCATCGTCTGAAATTAGGTGGTAAAGAAGACAAACCATATGAATACCGATCCGGATAATGATAAAGGGAAAATCTAACTATCAAAGCTTCTTGATAGATGCTTCCCCACATTGAGCTAAAAATCAGCTAATATGTTCAAGCTGTAGAAACATTGTCTTGCCCTAAAAATTTTGAAAGTTTGGAATTCTATATCGATTAGGTAATGGAACTCTATGAAAATGCTTCGGATAAGGATGTCGATACATAATCCAAGTGTCCTTTGGCTTTAACCCAAACTGCTCCCTCATGACTTCAACAATCATATGGGTCCATTCTTGAGTCCCTTTATTCCCAAACTCTTGCGATCGAGATCTTTGAACAAACTGATTAATCTGAGATTGATATTGGTTAGCCTCTCCATGCCGATATCCGATGAGGTGATGATGGCATTGTTCTTGAGGATTAAAATATTGATGTACTGTTGTTGATGTGGATTTGATGATTTTGATATCCATATGCAGATTGTTGTCCGATTGGTTGCCCTCCAGTAGGTGGTTGATATCTATCTAAAGATTGAATTGGCAAACTTCCAATCGGCTGCTGCATTTGTCCCCTAGTTAATGTCTGAATTGGCTGCCTTCCATAATATGTAGTTCAATATTGATCTGATCTTGATTGTTGTTGACATCTATTGAATTGGAGCCTGTTGTATGCTTTTGCTCTAGATCCCCAGTCTTAATCGTATTATATGCTGGAAACGTATGGTTTGAAAGATAAATTGCTCCCTTAACTTGTTCTTCGACAAAAGTCCCATCTACTACCTTCTTGATTATAGATGTCAATGTATTGACTAACACTCCAGATTGATTTATCAAGGGATGATAAACAGCTACATCAATCCTATCTTGCAAAGTCATAAGAGGAGGTTCTTCTTAAGATTCTGTAATTATTGTATCTTGTTGCTTACTACTTCCTTCATCTTTTGGCCCAGGAATAATAAATTTAGATTTTTGTATTATTTTTCCCTTGCCGAGTAACAACGAAAGATTCCAAATACATCTTACGAAACTTGAAACTTCTAAGTAAGTTGTTCCAAATGCAGCCCAACTCAAAACAAGAACTCATTGAGATGAAAACCTAAAAAACTAGGATGACAATGCAGAAAGTGTTTATTGAATTGTTCTTGTTTATTACCATACCTTGCGCATCTATAACCATACCCAAATATAAAAACTTGTCCATCTTGGGCATGACTCAAACCTAGAAATTATATAAACATACGAACAAGTCCCTTAGACGGACTCTTACCAAAATATCTCTAATGAATACGACTTATTAATATTTCTAATTAATAAATAAAATTGTTGTAATGGAGTCTATTCTTGTTTGTCAATAATTTCAATCCTCAATCCGAGCCAACTTAAACCGAAACTAGTGTATCATTTGCCTTGCCCATATCGGTTGGGTGAATCCAATTTTGTATTGGCCGTCTGACCTTCTAGATGCGATCAAATTTGGAAACAACTCTTTCCCTTGTCAAATCTGCGTCAATTTTTCTTCGACTCCGAGTATCTTGCCAAATTTTTCTATTAACAATTATCCACGATGTTGCTCGCTATTTTGAAGAAAAATTTGAAGATGTGGAAAGAGTGTTTCCCGCATGTGGAGTTTGCATATAAACGGATGGAACACTCTACAACCAAGGTATGTCCATTCAAGGTAGTGTATGGATTCAATCCTCATGCTCCTATTGATATTTTGCCATTACCTACTAGTAGTGAACAAATGTATAATGATGCTAAGGGACATGTTGATTTTGTTTTGAAACTAAATGAAAATACTAAGGCACATATTGAAAAGATTAATGACAAGTATAGAATTCTTTGGTAGTAAGGGGAGAAATGAAGTTAAGTTTGAATCAGGCGGTTTGGTTTGTTACACTTGAGAAAAGATAGATGTCGAGTTGAGAAAATCTAAGTTGATGCCTAAAGTGATGGTCCTTATAAAATACTTTAGAAGATCAATGATAATGAATATAAACTTGAATTGCCTCCCGAATTTGGGATTAGTCCCACATTTAACATTTCAGATTTGAAGTCATATTTAGGAGAAGAAGATAAGCTTGAGTCGAGGACGACACCACTTCAAGAGGGGGAGGATGTACTCCTCAAGTTGTTATGCAAGGTCCAATCACTAGAGCTCGCGTGCAACAATTGAATTTACTGGTGAGCTTGTTCCTAAGTACTTATTTATGTGCGTTTGAGGATCGATTGCTATCTAATAATTTAATTATGATTAAGAACTATGGAGAGGACCATGAAGCACTTGGAGAGAGGCTAGGAGATGGGCAAGGTTGTCATGGACATTCAACCCAAGATGGAGGTCCAACTCATATCAAGTCCGAGTCCACCTCAGGCTCCAGGAGTAGTCCACACTACAATCGTCGCCCAGATTGTAATCGGACTCTAATTTTGACATTCTACATATGTATGGAAAGCTAACGAGACCCCTTAGTAATGGATGCGGTCCCATGTCCAAATTCCTTTCGAGTAAATGGAAATCATTGAAACAAGAACATGTTCGAATCATGCAGTAGTGCATCACCGTTTTTGGCCGTTTTGCCGTGTATCGTGTTGAAGTCTAATACGGACGCATGCAGGGGTCCAAGGTCGACCCTAGAACTATATATTCAGTAGCCGTCATTGAGTTAGGGTTGGGTTTTGTTTAGATTATTTCTGCCATCCCAGTTTCACCGCTAGTTCGATTTGTGGAACCCCAACTTTGAGTTCTTAATGAATCATTCATCTACAACTGAGTTGTTGTATTTCTTGTTCTTGTTTTTGTTCTTCGATTCACATGCATGGATTAGCCTTTTCAGCAAGGTCAATCAGGTTTTGGCACGATTTATAACCAAAGGAGACGTGGTACTACAATTGTAGGGTTTGGATCGTGTTGATCGAAGTCGGATCGTGTGTGTCAAGTTTACGTCAAATTGATAGTTATCTTCACGACATAAGATCGGGCATCCCGTGGCCATCAAGCCGCTGATTTCATTTGCTTGGTGGTGAAGTCGTAGGTCATCCGCCAGCGCGCGACACATCGCACCGCCCTTGTTTCTACAAGCAACGTGGCACCACCAGTGTTTCGACGCCTCGCCACCTCCTGTTTATACCCAGTCGAGCTGTAATCTTGAGCCGTAATTTCTTGGGTATTGTATTGTCGGTGGCATGATGACATCACCCTGAAACAGGTTATAGACCTATCATTATGCACAGCCTGTTAGCGACACCCACTAATTCTGCCCTGAGGTGGTGAGCCCCAGCGGAAACCACCATGAAGAACCCGGGGCAAGAGATGCCATCGGGCTCCATACTAACAACGTTGTGTGGTTTGTTTTCTCCCTATGAGTAAACCAACTCCCTGGGCTATTCTTATTCTGAGGTATACATGGTGTCCAAGCCTCAAACATGCCTGGGCGCCAGGTACTCATGGTACATGGCTACTCTGGCCGAGCCTGGGCCCCAAGCATGCTCTCGCGCTTCATAACAAACATTTTTGTGATGTTTGATTAGCTTCTCAAAGATGTCACTTACGAATAAGGTCATGATAAACAAAACATTACATGTTCCGTTCCAACAGTAATTATATCTTGGAGTAACGTGAGGACATAAATCTTATAAGTCTCCACACTCTTCTTGATATACAGAGTTGATAACCAGAAACTGCGTGGGTGTCCCGAGGAACTAGCCAAAGCGGGCCCTGACCGTATCTTATAGCGTGTAATCATAAAGGGCATGGATGTCCCGATGCTTCAGCCGGAGCGGACCCCAATCACGCCTCATGGATATAAATCTTATAGGTTTCGGCACTCCTCTTAACGTAGCAAGTGTGTAACCATAAAGGGCATGGATATCCCAAGGCCTCGGCTGAGCAGGCCTGAGCACACCTTGTAGATATAAATCTTGTACATTTCCATACTCTTTTTAACATAACAGTGTGCATCTATAAAGAGCATGGGTTCCTAGGGGCCTCGGCGGAACGGGTCGCGTTCCTCATGTCCTGTTCTGTCAGATTCTTGTTTCTCACCTGGCAGTGAATTCCGCTGAAGACAAAAAGTATTGACGTGGCAAAAGTTACCCCAAGATCCAGGAAAAAGGATACCCTTGTTTCTATTTCTCCAATATTTATAATTAAGACAATGCGTAGGACTGAAAATTAAAAATAATTTTAGGGTAAGATTAATATAGTTCGATATATTCGTAAGGGGCTGAAAGTGAGGCTGAAAAATATCGAAGTGACAAAAAAACCCAAAATTAATTTAAAAACAAGTTATAGCTAATATTTAAAAATTTAATTACAAACAACACTCAAACAAGGCAAACAGCTCATTTGCAATGCATGGCCGAAGAGACTCTGTGCGAGTCAAGTCAATATAGTTAATTAACTGTTAGTCTCTCACAAAAAAGTACCGAGTGTCGTACTTACTTTACTCGCTAACGAGCTCAACTTAATTATATTATGGGAGAAAAATAAAAGATACTGTGATATATATCCTAGTATTTTAGTAATACATCCAACGTCCGAGTGTTCTAGTCCATGGGAAAATTGTTACAGTTTGGTGGTGTACTCTCGAATACTACCGTACCGAGCATCTTTAGTATTTGCCACCTAATCTGCATACTGAACTCTCACGTTCTCTCCGTTCCATATTAATTATAAAACTGACATCTGTATAACTCTCGATTATTCACTAACATCCATATAATTTTAAACACGTAAATAAAACATATACATAAATTCATCTACGAGTCTATTTAAAACTCAAAACAACTTATACATATTTGCTATATATTTAGCAGTAAATTTTCTCATAAAATTTTGCCATATCTAAATATAATGTAATCATATTGTGTAATTACAACTACAACATAATTTATATGTAGATTTTAAAAATCCTACGATAATATGCTATTTTCAATAAGCGAAGGGATTTATTTTCTCTCCGCTTGCAAGAATCTTAAAGCAAATATAATTTCAAAATTATATAAACATTATATTGTAGTTACACTATTACATTATATTTATATCTAATAACATTTTTGCTAGAAAATTTATAGATAAATATATAGATAACTACTTGAGAAAACATCTTTGATTGAAGTGCTAAAATCCATAATAGTCCCGGTTTAAGTTTTACAGGAAAAAAATATCTTTGGTCCCGGTTTAAAAAGGCAACGGATCTCTAGGATTTTTAGTCCCGGTTCAAATCCTTTCAGGGAACACTGTCGGGCGTCGTGGATCTTTAGTTCCGGTTGGTAACACTAACCGGGACTAAAGATGCTATTTTTTGTCTCAGTTGGTGTAACCAACCGGGACTAAAGATGGGGTTCCTTTTTAAACTCCTTCTTCCTCCTCCAGCCCGAGCCAGCTCCGCTTGTCTTTAAAATTTTGCTCTAGCTAGAGGGAAGGTGCTGCCAATTTTTTTTTGTGATTTTGTTTTGGTGATAATACATAAATCTTTGCTATCTACAAGGTTAGCAACTTCTTTCTCTTATGATCTATGCTTAGCACTTCGATTTTTACGGTTGTTTTCTATATATTTTCATCTCTAAATTTTTTATGCAAACATGAAGAGAGAGAAAATTTGTTTGGGATTAATTATTTCACTAAACACATTACATTGTGTTGAGAAAAAAGTTAGGAAAAATACAGAGGAAGAAAAGTATGCTTAGCACGTTACATTTCTAGAAATTTAGTACGTACAATTTTATCTCGCAAAATATTTATGGAAAATGATGAGAGAGAATCTTTTGGACAAAAACTCATAAAATAGATGACAAAGGAAAATATATAGAAAATTTGATAGTAGGTTAGAAAAGTAAGGTAATTTTGTTTGAGCTCGTGTAGTAGTACTCGTGCATCTCCGTCATAATTTTAGCTATGCAGGAGGACATCTTGATATACTCTCCATTATTGTACGATTACATATATATATATAATTATTGTAGTAATATTTAAATGTTTTGAATTTCGTGGATTTTTCTTGCGATTTTTGTGCATTTCATGTTGATGGATCAGAAATGGATGTACAATGCGGATCGACGGTCGACAGAGTTTATTCAAGGCATACATTATTTTTTCAGTGTGGCCGATGCCAACAAGTAGAAGGGTTTCATACATTGTCCATGCAAAAAGTGCAAAAAACGAGAAGGAGTATTCGACATCAAGAATTATTCATGCCCACTTGTTTAAGTCGGGATTCATGCCTCACTACTATTGCTGGACATCGCACGGAGAGGTGGGGGTTGCAATGGAAGAAGATGAAGAACAAGACGACAACATTCCTGGATGTGGTCATACGGTGAGTTTGAAGAGAATACAACGGGCGGGCGGGCGGGGATCTTGAAGAAAACGACGGGTCGATGACCTTGGTTACATGTTGCGCGACGTACGCAGGGGGCTGCGAAGGTGAACGGGAGGTGTAGAAATTAGAGCGTATGTTGATGGACCACAAAACGTCCTTGTACCCAGCTGTGAACAGGGCACAAAAAGTTGGGTACTACGCTGGAATTCTTGCAATGGAAGGCTAAAAATGGTGTCGGTGACAAAGCATTTGGTGAGTTACTAAACTCGTGAAGAACATTCTTCTAGAGGGAAACGAATTGCCGGAATCAACGTACGACGCTAAGAAGTTAGTCGCCCTCTAGGGTGGAGGTACGAAGATACACGCATGTCCCTAACGATTGTATCCTCTACCGCGGTGAGGAGTACGAGAACCTAGAAGTATGTCCGATTTGTAAAGCACTTCGATACAAGATCAGACGAGATGATCCAGGCGAAGTTGACGGACGGCCTTCGAAGAAAAGGTTTCTGCTAAGGTGATGTGGTATTTTCCTATAATAACATGGCTGAAGCATCGTTCGGGAACAAGGAGCATGCAAGAATGATGCGGCTGCACGCGTAAGAACGCCTACAAGACGGCATCTTTGAGACATCCCGCCGATGGGTCATAGTGGCGAAACATCGACAGAACATTTAAAGACTTCAGCGAGGATGCAAGAAACCCAAGGTTTGGCTTAAGCACAGACGACATGAATCCTTTTGGAGAGATGAGCAGCGGGCATAGCACTTGGCCTGTAACGATGTGTATCTACAACTGCCGCCTTGGCTATGCATGAAGCGGAAGTACATTCAGATGTCGGTTATTAGTCAAGGCTAGAAGCAACACTGTAACGACATCGATGTGTACCTGAGATCACCGATCGAACATCTAAAACTGTTGTGGAAGAAAGAAGGTGTTCTGTGTGGGATGAGGATAAACAGTGGAGTAGTTTAACCTACGAGGGTTGCTGTTTGTTACCATCAATGATTGGCCTGCACTTGGCAACCTATCAGGACAGTCAAACAAGGGATACAATGCTTGCACCCTTTGTATGGATGAGATCGAGTGTATGTACTGAAACACTTGTAAGAAGGTAGTGTACATGGGTCATCATCGCTTTCTTGTTGCAAGCCACCCTGTCTGGAGAAGGGGCAAACATTTTGATCAAAAGGCAGACCATCTACTAAGCCAAAGCATCGCAACGAAAAGGCTGTGTTTGTCACGGTGAAAGACCTCAAAGTAGTATTTGGAATGGGACCCGCAACCAACCTATAGCAAGTGAAGGTGGTGGCGCGACGATGTGGAAGAAGAAGTCAATTTTTGGGAGTTTTCCCTACTTGGGAAGTCTTGGACGTCCGCCAAGCAATCGACATGATGCACCTCACCAAAAACCTTTGCGTAAACTGCTTGGGCTTCCTAGGTGTATATAGAAAATCAAAAGATACACTTGAGGCACGTAACAATCTGAAACATATGGCTCAACGCGACGGCCTTCACTCGCAACCAAAGGAGAAAGGAGCCTAATACCTAAGTCCCATAGCTACACTGAGCAAGGCAAGAGAAGAAAATAATGTTTGAATGCCTAGAGAGCATCAAGGTACCATCCGGATACTCCTCGAATATAAAGGGAATAATAAGCACAAAGGATAAGAAGTTCACAAATCTAAAGTCACATATTTTGCCACGTGCGATGACACGGCTACTTCGCGTTATAATTCGGGGTATCCTTTCCGATAATGTACAGGCAACAATAACAAAGCTATGTGCTTTCTGAACACAATTTCACGAGAAGATCATCGATCCAGACAGACTAAAAGACTTTCAAAATGATATGGTCCAATGTCTTGTCGGCTTTGAGATGATCTTTCCGCCTTCCTTCTTCAATATCATGACGCATCTCCTATGCCACCTTGTCAAAGAGATCCGTATCCTCGAGTCACAGTATTCCTACACAACATGTTCTCTTTCGAGAGGTATATGGGCATTCTAAAGAAGTACGTCCGTAACCGTTCTCGTCCGGAGGCCGCATCACCAAGGGATATGGAATAGAGGAGGTGATTGAGTTTTGCATCGACTTTATTGAAGACCTTCGCCCCATTGGGGTGCCTGAATCAAGCCATGAAGGTAGACTACGGGAAAGGGAACTCTTGGAAGGAAGGCAATAATGAACATAGACAATGACTTGTACGGAAAGCACATTGGACCGTGTTGCAACAATCTTCCGTGGTGGCTCCTTACATCGTGGAGCACTTGGCGATTGTTCGCTCAGAAAACATCGGTAAGACGAATGCACGGATTACACGTCATCACATCGATGCATTCCACAGCAGCTACGACAACGTCTCATGGGCAACACGAGCATTGACCAACAACTAGCCTTCTTGGTGAGGGGACCATCTTGCTCGATTACCACATTCCGGACATATGAAATCAATGGGTACACATTTTACACATGGGCCCAAGACTCAAAGAGCACGAATCAAAACAGCGTTGTCCGCATCGATGCCGTGGGATACGGCGGTGCGGCTAGCACATATTACGGCGGCATCGATGACATATGGGAGTTGGACTATGGACCTCGAAGGTCCCTCTGTTTCGGTGCTAGTGGGTTAGGCTCGAGTGGTGGAGGCGTAACCATTGATGCAAGTAGGATGACAACGGTCGACCTGAGCAAGGTTGGATATTCAGACGAACCCTTCATCCTTGCCAATGATGTACGACAAGTTTTCAATGTCAAGGACATGTCTAGCAAAGCAAAGAAGGGGAGAGGGTCCCACGAGCCAAAGCGTCACATGGTTCTCCCGTGCAAAAGAAAAATCATGGGAGTCGAGGATAGAAGCGACGATGATTACGATCAATTTGACGGGCAACCTCCGTTCGTGGTGGCGGTTGACCCTGAGCATCCTCCTATCAAATGAGGACACCCCTTAGTCACGCAACGATCATAACGAAGGAACAATTGTGCGGAGAAAGTATGTGAGGACAAACGTCACTTAGCTAAATTTATGTATAGATGATGTAAATTAAATTGAATTATTGAATATTATTGTTATCATTTGAATTTATTGTAGATTATTGTAAATTTGTCATATTTAAATTATTGTATATTATTATTTAAATTTAAAATAGTTTTGAATATGATTATTATAATTTAAAATATATTATAATAGGGAACCTTTGTTGAAATATTTAATCCGGTTTTTAACACAAACCGGACTAGCGGGAATAGCGACGGCCCGCCGCAGAGCAAGAAGCGGCGGTGGTGGCGGCGGGAGCAAGCTCGCTTGCGGCGGTGATCTTGCTCGATCACGGTGGGCGGATAGGGGTAGTCCGCCATCGTGCGCATCACCGGCGGCTCCCGTCGATCACAAGCATAAATAAAAATAAAATTTGGGTGATTTCTTGAGGAGAGGAGATCAATTTACAATTTGGAGATGGGGATATATGTTAATTATATATTATTATTTAAATTTAAAATAATTTTGAATATGACAAATGTTAATTATATGTTATTATTTAAATTTATAATATTTTTCAAATAGTCAATATGTAAAAACTATATTTTTTTAAATATAATATAGTTTTGAATATGACAAGTGTTAATTATATGTTATTAGTTAAATTTATAATATTTTTGAAATAGGCCATATGTTAATTATATATTATTATTTAAATTTAAAATAGTTTTGAATATGATTATTATAATTTAAAACTGTTGAAATATTTAATCCGATTTTTAACAAAAACCGAGACAAAAGATAAATTTGCATGGGCGAGAAAACATCTTTAGTCACGGTTGATGGCTTAAACCGGGACTAAAGATGCCCACCTACAGGCCACGTGGCTGCCCGCCATCTTTAGTCACTGTTGGTGGCTTCAACCGGGACTAAAGAGATATCTTTTGTCTCGGTTGAAACCATCAACCAGGACTAAATTATCTTTTGTCTCGGTTGGTTGCTTCAACCGGGACAAAAGAGTCGGTATCTATATAGCGGGGGCCTCACCGGGATCCGAACACTTAGTCGTTTTCTTTGTCGTCTTCGTCGCCGTCGCCCTTCAAGCCCTAGGACGCCGCCGCCACATCGCCGTGGGCCGGAAGCCGCAAGCCGGAAGCCGAAAGCCACCGCGCGGCATAACACCGTGAAAATCGAACTTAAAAATCGCGATCTAAAAACCGGAGCCCACAAAAACTTTTAAAACATTGCATCTTGTTGTGACTATTTGCCTCTTATTTGCAAGATTTTTTGTG
Source organism: Oryza australiensis (assembly GCA_019925245.2). NCBI lineage: Eukaryota > Viridiplantae > Streptophyta > Magnoliopsida > Poales > Poaceae > Oryza > Oryza australiensis. The sequence continues at coordinate 134,695 of JAIFGZ020000800.1, forward strand.
TGCTATAAATAGAAATACACTTATTTAAAAGGAGGGAAAACAAAAAAAGGGTGAAACCCTAAAAGAGAGTGAAACTCCAAACTAAATAAAAAACTATATAATTAAAAAACAAGAATGATAAATATTTAATTTGAATCAAAACTATGTATTGGAAAATACAAAATAAGATAAAATAAAATAATATGTAAGAGTATAAAAAAGGATATATATATAAATGTATAAAATAATATATAATAATAAAGTTGGACCAAAGGGCCAAAAATTTAAAATTAAATTAAAATTATGTGTGGGCCAAATTATATTTCTAGAATCTTGTAGGTGAACGGCAAAAAGGTATAGATAAAATAAAAAAGAAAAATAAAAAGAAAATCGGGAAAATGAGAAAGTACACCGCCCAATTGGTGCCGGGTGTTCGACGCCGGTTTCGCCGTACGCGTGCACGTCGTCGCAATGCAACTCGCGCGCGCGCGCGCTGCGTTCCGAGCCGCCCGGCGTCAATGGGCCGTACCGCACATCGCGTCGCTCGCCCCCGTGCCACGCCACACCGTGCACGCCACGCCGCCGCCCACCGCACGTCGCCACCCACCTCGTGCACGCACACGCGTGTACCCGCGCGCCCGGATGTCAACGCTGCCGTCACACCCACGCCCGTGCATCGCGTCAGCCACGCACTCCCGCGCCGAGCCGTACCATCGCCGCCACTGTAGCATCGCCGCGTCGACGTCAGTTGCTCCCGCGCGTCCACGCCGTCACCACGCCGCTGATGCCGCGCCAGTGCGCGCCATGCCATCGGCCGCCTATAAAACGAGAACCCCGAACCAAGTTTCCCATATAGCATTTCTTCCTCATCACTCCCTCTAGCTTTCCCCCAAATTTCCCTCAACTTTCCTCCACCGCATTGCTCAAATTTTGGAGAAAACCGAAGAGCGGCCGAAGAACCCTAACGTCGAGCCGCCCGAAGCAATCCTTCGAAATTCGCCGCACTCGGTTGAACTCCCATCGAATTGAAGGTACGTCTACATTCTATACACCTAGAGCTTCCATTCCCCTAACGTTCCCAAGCCTGTTAGCCATCGAAACTCGCTGGCGACGCGTGCCGCCGAGCTCCCCTGCCTCAGCCGTCGCCATGCGCACGTCGCCAGGCCGTCTCGGTTCTTCTCCGACCAAACCGACGCCCCCATTAGCTTCCCTAGGACCCGTAGATGCTCGGCGACTCCTTGCCTTGGCCGTAGCATCGCCAGAGTATGCCGCCGACGGGCGCCGTCACCGCCATGGCTAGGCCGCCATCGCCTCCTCGCTGCCTCCCTGGCCTAGCCGTGCTTCATAATAGGGTCCTCACATCACGTAGATGGTATAGGACTCAATAGTTGTCAAGCTCCGATTGCGGTGCCGCCGTTCGGCCGTTCTCCGCCGCCGGGCTTGCCGGGGAAAAGAGGGAGGGGAAAGAAGGAAGAAAAGAAAAGAGAAGGAAGAGGAAATGAGAACGGCTTGGCAGCCCAGTGGCTTGAGTCGAGCCAAGTGAGAGTGAGGTTGCGGTTTCGATTCCCAGCGAAGCAAATTTTTGAATTTTTTTATTCTATTTCTTTTGAGGAGTTTAAAATTAATAGGAGCCTAGTAAAAATTCTAAAAATCCATATTTTCTCTTTTGAGCCCTAAACCCTATTTACAAAGAAATCATCTCCTCTTTTCAAAAGTATATCTTTCTTTTCCCCAAAAGTTTTCTTACAATTAAACATAAACTCTATATTACCATTTATTCTCCAAAAATAAAGAACATTTCTTATCCTTTCAAAATATATCCTGTTTCTCAAAAAAGTTCCTCACCAATAAGTACGAACTTATGAATACTATTATTTCCCATAAATAAAGAATCCCCTTATATTTCAAAATACACTATTTATCCTTCCTAAGATTTTCTCACAAATAAATATAAACTTTATATTTCCAATCATTTTCACAAATAAAAACTCTATGTTCAAGTCCCTAGGAGTATTTCTCCTCCAAGGACCACCACCCTTAGTTGAGCCCATCCATCCTGTTCACCATTGATCTTGGAAACTATCCTTGTAAACCACAGTCCATCCTTTCCTATAGATATATATGTGGGTATACATGGGCAAATATACAATAAGAATATATATATATGTATACATAAATATATATATGCATATATACGTGCACCTAATGGCGTCACCCGAAGGATCCTTTCCAAGGCCCATACCAATGAACCCCGACACCCGACCTACCTAGGAACATAGAGATCAACCGGAAACCAATGCAAACACCCTAGGTGACCCTAACCCAGACCAATAACATTGGACCCATAGTGATATCGCTTTACCTCAAACTTAAACTCACTAGGGGTAAGGCCGCCCCATCCTAAGTTGAGATAAAAGGGACTAAGTAATGAGACTTCCACACATTGACTAGAACCTACGCACATAAGATCCATCTCCGACCGTAGGACTATCGTAAAAGACTGCTTTTATGAATTATTTGGTTTGGATGGTTTTTACTTGAATTCTGATCGAATTCAATTGGATCTTTCACACGTGTATATATGTATATATAGAGCCCGAGGGAGCGGTTGAATACGCTGAAGACACAAGTCATGAAGGACGCGAGCAAGGCAAGTCATCACTCCCTTTGAACATGTTGATTCTAATTGCGAAATGATATTGATTTAAACTTCAAATATGCATGCTATACACGAAATACATATGCTTGTTATGCCATGCCTTGATATTGCTTACCCTTAGATATAATCTTTGTAACCCTCGATGTGATATAACCGAAGGAAACCTTCGGTAAAATGCTTAGCCATGCTTATCCTAGAATCTTGCATACTCATATTTTTACAAAAGCTATATGCTTGGGCAACTACCTTAGGGAAGGTAGTTGAGATACGGCATGTGGAGACATGAGCGCACATTGCCTTAGGGAAGGTACAAAACCAATGTTTTTAGACTGGGACGGATGGATGGATTTGGGTGGATTCCGGCAAAGGCAAGTGCCATCCCTCGGTCGATTAAGGACCGAGCCATGAGACTTATAACCTAGAACGAGCCAGTACAACCGTACTTCTCGAATGGGTATAGACCTAGCGGAGTAGATAGCCGAGCGGAGGCGGTATCCCTGCATAGTGGTTCTTATGATGAGAAGTGATTTGTGATGTTGAGATGAAATTTGTGGCCCACATACCGAAGTGATGAATCAAATCGAAATTAATTATAACTTAAAGACAGAGTTTCCCTTACCTCGGGAGCGCCAAAACTCCTCTCACTGCTAGGAAAGGACAGCTAGAGTGCATGAGGATTTAAGTTCATGGGAGTCTTGTAAAAGTAAGGTTATCGAAAAGCTTTGTCGTGACCGTCCCATATGGAGGGATGAAGGCTCATTCAATGAGCAATTGCGGAGTGTGGGTAAAGTGTACATCCACTGCAGTATGAGTAAACCAATCTATTCGAATAGCCGTGCTCGCGGATAATGAGCGGCGTGACAAGTTTCTCTTGTGGCTAGACTCATAAAGTTTAAAATGATGGGCGGGTATGCATAATGATTTATGTCTTGGGGAACAACTTCTCTATCCGAAGAGGGGAGATACCCCAGAGAAAAACATGACGACTCGGGAGCGGGAAACCATCCTTGGTATCACGATGGATGGTAGACGAGAACCGTCGCCGATTTAATATACTCTGGAATTAAAACTTGACTAGCTAGATGTTAGGCTTGTGAAATAATTTATAAAAATTGGCTTTGTGCAAATAAACCTCAGCCATCCTTTGAATGACCCTATTGAAGGGTTACGCGGAGGCTACGCTAGCCGAAAACAAAAACTTTTTACCGCGCAAACAAGGAACACTTGCAAGTAAGGGCCGATAGATCGTTACCGATTGGAGTAGAGTGCGGCGGAATAGCCAATCGGGCAATCCGATCCGGAGCAGTGTAGCCGATTCCCGAAGACGGCCCGATTCGCCAATCAGCCGATTCGAGTCGTCCGGCCGCGTTCTCACGCCTCGCTCCGATGCGCCCGACTTCAGCGATTCCACCACGCCCGATCGCTCCGATTGCGGCCGATCCGAAGCCGATCAACGGCGCGCAACGTAGCGGCCTCTACCGTATCCACACGTCCGGGGACGAACGCCGTACACCCGTGTGCTAGCACGCGATGCAAGGCTAGGGTTTGGCTCGAAGGTGGGGACGGTTTCCGTGGAGATTGATCTCGGCGACTTCGTTGCACGCGATGCTATTGACATGCCGCACTCTCCACCCCTCCCTCCTTTATATAGAGTTGGCCGATCGGGACTAGTGGCCGATTAGGACTCTATTTTGAATCGGATCTCATCCGTATCTCATAGAGTTGGCCGCCCACACGTCGTAAGCCCATAGGACTCTATCCGATCGGATCCCTATCCGATCGAGCCGTATCGAGAGTCCAACTCGATATGCCATTCTTATCCCCTTAAGCGTGCGACCCGTAGGTTCAGGTATACTCGGTTTCGGCTATAGTCTAACTTAGCCGGCCGTTGGCTCGAGTCCAACTCGGTCGACACATTGTCACGCGGCGCCTAGCAAGCACATATTGACACCATAGTATACAAGAATATAATATCGGCTCGAACCTGTAATGTGTACACAAATCCCTTTGCCTCACGATACCGTTAAGTTATAGGCAAGATGTGTGCCATCCCTTCAATAGCTTAACCATTCACTCGAACCGTATTGGATTATCTTTCCGTTGATTGACTCCTCAATCAACTTAGCATGGCCATGCATTTCCATAATCCATTACCTCGAGGAGCCCGAGGAGATATCTCTCCAAAGGAGGGGCAAATTCCATCTTGATCACTCACATCCCACTCCATGTTTCATAGCAAACCCGAAAACTACCTTTATAACTACCCGAGCTACGGAATAGCGTTTGGTAGTCCCAAAGTAGGCTACTACACATGTTGGAATCCATGGTGATCTCGGGTCTAAGGACTTTGTACCAACACTACCTAAGACCAACTAATGGCACATTAATTCCTGTAGTGTCTCATGGTGGGTCTATCCAACAATGTGTTCTCCAACACATATGTCCATGTTTATTGATTTGGTATCTCCATACCCATGATCTATGAGACATGATCATCAATCAATAAACATGCCGATCTTAGAATCATATTTGTTCCAACAATATGACATATGATCGTGGATCGTTTAGAAATAGATTCATACATATCGAGTCTCATAAATAAGTCACGTACTTATTGATCAATACAAGATGTCTATTTCATGGAACCGAATAACACTTTATTCATTTATACATAAACATTGACGTGATATCCAACATCTCCATGTTGCCTCTAGGGCATATCACTAACAATCTCCCACTTGCACTAGAGTCAATCATGTAAGTATCTAATACCCATTGCTCTTGTGTGCGCCTCATGCTTCGGTGAGGAGAGGTTTTGTCGGCGGATCGGCTATGTTGAGATCCGTGTGCACTTTGCATATCTTGACATCACCTCTGTCCACAATCTCGCGGATGAGATGATATCGCCGAAGCATGTGTTTGGACTTCGATGTGACCTCGGCTCCTTGGCTTGCGCAATGGCTCCACTATTGTCACAATAGAGAGACATTGGACCAGTTGCACTAGTCATCACACCAAGCTCGAAACGAATTTCTTGATCCAAACAGCCTCCTTTGCATCTTCCGAACGACAATGTACTCGGCCTCCGTTGTAGAATCGGCGGTATCCCGCTTGGAACTCTTCCGTGATTGCGCCTCCGTTCGGGCAGAACACGAACCCAGATTGCGATCTATAATCATCCTTGTCCTGTTTGGAAGCTAGCATCGGTGTAACCACTTACAACGAGCTCTTCTTCACCTCCATAGACTAGGAACATATCCTTAGTTCTTCTCAAGTACTTAAGGATATTCTTTACTGGCGATCCAGTGACCTTCACCGGATCGGCGGTATCTCTGTAGCACTCAAAGCGTACGAGACATCCAGGCGTGTACAAAGCATGGCATACATGATGGATCCAATTGCCGAAGCATATGGAACCATACCCATCTTATTCCGCTCATCATGTGTCCGAGGACACCGATTCTTGCTAAGATTAATGCCATGTGACATGGGCAAGAAACCTTTCTTGGAATCATGCATGTTGTACCTTTTCAACACCTTGTCAATGTATGTACTTTGGCTTAATCCAATTAGCCTCTTGGATCTATCTCGTAGATCCGAATGCCCAATATGTATGCTGCCTCCCCTAAGACTTTCATGGAAAATTTATTTTTCAATGAAGACTTGACGGATTCTAGCATAGGGATATCATTTCCAATCGTAATATGTCATCCACATATAAGATTAGAAATACAATTGCGCTCCCACTGACTTTTTGTAAACACAGGCCTCTTCTTCATTTTTGATGAAACCAAACCCTTTGATTACTTCATCAAAACGAATATTCCAACTCCGAGATGCTTGCTTCAATCCATAAATGGTTACGCAGCTTGCATATCTTTCTAGGCGATTCTGGATCGACAAAACCCCGAGGTTGTATCATGTATACATCCTCGCTTAGGTTTCCATTCGGGGAAGCCGTTTTGACATCCATCTGCCATATCTCATAATCGAAATATGCAGCAATCGCTAGGATAATCCGAATAGATTTAAGCATTGCGACGGGCGAGAAGGTTTCATCATAATCAACTCCTTGAATCTGTTTAAAACCTTTCGCCACCAATCGCGCCTTATAGATGTGAACATTTCCATCCATATCGGCCTTTTTTCTTAAAACCCATTTGCACTCAATAGTTTTGACACCATCGGGTGGATCAACCAAGTTCCAAACTTGATTGTCGTACATGGATTCTATTTCGGATTTCATGGCTCCAAGCCACTTGTTGGAACCGGGTCCCACCATCGCTTCCTCATAGGTCTTAGGTTCATTGTTGTCCAACAACAATATATCACGTTGTTCCACACTGTGTACTGCTCGTGCGCACGACGTGATCTTTCAGACCTCCGTGGGGCGGTGCATCTACAACCGGTGGCGCAACTCTTTGCTCATCCTGTTGTGGTTACGTGGTCATTTGAAACATTTTCGGTGTTTCTTGAACTTCTTCAAGATGCACCCTGCTCCCACTAACCCTTCTTGAAAGAAACTCTTTCTCCAAGAAGACACCGTGTCGGGCGACAAACACTTTGCCTTGTTCCCGATTATAAAAGTAATATCCCTTAGTTTCCATAGGATATCCACAAAGAAGCACTTGTCGATTTGGGTGTGAGCTTGTCGGACGTAAACGTTTTACATAAGCTCGCATCCCAAATTTTGAGAAAAGACAAACTAGGGGTTGCCCTGTCCATATCTCATATGGTGTCTTTTCAACCGACTTAGATGGAACTCTATTTAGTGTGAGCGCAAGCTGTTTCAAGAGCATATCCCCGAAGGATAACGGAAGATCACTTTGGCTCATCATTGACCGCACCATGTCCAACAAGGTGCGATTTCTCCGTTCGGACACCCCATTCCATTGTGGAGTTCACAGGCGGAGTCAGCGTGGAACAATTCCACAATCTTTCAGATGATTACCAAACTTTTGGCTCAAGTATTCCCCTCCACGATCTAATCGTAGAAACTTGATTGTTTTCCTAAATGATTCAGTACTTCATTCTGGAATTCTTTGAACTTTTCAAAGGATTCGGACTTATGCCTCATTAAGTAGATATAACCATATCTACTAAAGTCATCAGGTAAAGGTAATAAAAGTACCGATAACCACCTCGCCGTTGAGCTCATTGGTCCACATACATCGGTATGTACGAGTGCCAATAAGTCATTTGCTCTCTCACTATGTCCCGTGAAAGGTGCCTTTGTCATCTTACCAAGTAAACAAGACTCACATGTCTCAAATGATTCAAAATCAAAAGAGTGAAGCAATCCATCCTTATGGAGCTTCTCCATGCGTTTCTTATTTATATGGCCTAAGCGACAATGCCGGATAAACGTGGGGTTTATATCATTAGAGAGTTGCCTTTCTATATTAATGTTATAGATGGGAGACGGTTCAAGATTCAAAACGTATAATCCATTCACCAATGGAGCATGAAAATAGAACATATCTCGAGATATATTGAACAACCATTGTTCATTGATCTAAAATCATATCCTTCCGCTTGCAAACACGAAGCGGAAATAACGTTTTGACATAGTGTTGGAACACAATAACAATTATTTAATTCCAAAACTAATCCCGAAGGTAGATAAAGTGATCGTGCCGACAACTGACAAGCGTAGCAACGATTGCTCCATTGCCGACGCGCGAGGTTCATCTCGCCCCTTCTCAATCCTCTACTTCTTCTCATTCCCTGCAGCGATTTGCAAATATGAGCTACTGATCCGGTATCAAATACCCAAGAGTCGGGAGGTGAAGTAGCAAGATTAATGTCTATAACATTAATACCGAGCGAGAAGTCGTACTTTGCTTCTTTTTGAGATCCTCCATGTACTTCTTGCAGTTCCTCTTCCAGTGGCTGTCTCCTTGCAATAGAAGCAAACGGCCGATGCCGCCGACCCCTTCTTGCCCTTCTTTGCATTAGAGGCACTCGTGATCTCATCGGGAGTTAACTTCCTCTTGGTGCAAAGTTTCTTGACAGGTGGTTTGCGCTTAGCCTTGCATCATCATCACATGATGACCATTCTTTCTGGATACACTCCTCAATTGTCTTTAGCATCCCATGCAATTCAGCCAAGGTTCTATCCATATTGTTCATGTGATAATTCAATATGAATGGCTCGAAGCTCGGAGGGAGCGGCGGAGAATCACATCGTGGCCAACTCTTGGCTAAGGGAAAACCTAGTTTTCCGGACTCTCGATATAGCCAATCATCTTTATCACATGCGGATGGCGACGGGATTCCCCTCAACAAGCTGCACGCAAACAAGGACTTTGAGGTGTTGAACCTCTCGGCCCGAGCTTGGTTCTCAAACATGCCACGCGGTCCACGAATAATAGTGTGAGCATGTGCTCTCATATTGCTTAAAAGCTCGGGGACATTGTAGCAAGCATGAGACGGCTTATATCTAGGGCATCATTAGTGTGCTTCTCATAAGCTCTCCGTGCGTTGCGGTGGAATTATTTGGCAAATCCTCGGGATAGGGTACTTCAAGAACGTACTCCTTACGCTCTTGCTTGAGAACAATTCTCAAGTTGCGATACCAATCCATAAAGTTTGTTCCATTTAATTTTTCCTTTTCGAGAATAGATGCAAATTAAAGGTGCTTTTGGGTGTAGTATTAGCCGCCATTTATTCTACAAGAGAAAAAGCAAAGTTTAGCACAATGTTTATGCTATGTCTATTGTTAAACAATTTAACATTAGACTCCCATTACGTATTTTCCACCTTCCCTCTAGGTTACGTATTGGGTCAAGATCCACATGTTAAATAATTTTCTAGTGAGCTTTGGCATCACGCTAGAAAATTAGTAACATCGGTAAGCAACACCTTGCTAATCACATCTCTATGTGACTCTTGTTGTTGGTGTGGCATCTCCATGCCCCGGTGCCAACCTATGCCCCAAGGCCCAAAGCATTTTGATAGCCTTGTTAAGTAAACCAAATGCTCCTGCATGTATATGTCGACATATACCCCCTCGTGTTATGATAGAGAATGGCACTCTGCTTTGGCGGACCCACCGGTTGATGAGCATAACGGTGGGGTGCAACATTTGGAAGGGCATCATTACTACTTAATTTTGCGAGGGATGCTATCCTATCAAACAAACATATCACATATGAAAGCAAGAAGAATAGCATATAGTGAAATAGTATGGCCCCCTTCACATGGTGATCTCCATCTCCACGTACGGTGTCTAAGAGGATCTCCATCTTCATCACCGTTCTTTCTAGTGCCGAATGCTTGATTTCTTCAAACTAAGCTACTACTATAGAAGCTCTAATTGAAGATTACATCGGCTCGCAGGTCGTGAAAGAATATTACAAGCATTGCACGTATGAAAAAAGAATATTACAGGGATTGCACATATGAAAGAATATTACATGCATCACATGCATCTCATACATACAATAGGGGCCATACCATCTCAAAGCATTCTCTGCAAAAACAAGTTAGGCGTAGAAACGTTTTCTACTTATCGCATGGTAGAGCACCTATAAGGGGGGTATACATGGAAACTTCGCATCAAGGAGACGGTTTTGCGAGGCACGAGGCAGCTATCGGACTACGAGTGCTAGCCGGCATAATCACATTATACCGTTCCGATACACTATCAAGGAACGCTATCTCGACCCAACTCAAACCGAGTTATATGGAAATTGCTGACGTAATCACATTACGCCGTTCCGATACACTATCAAGGAACGCAATTACCATAACTCTCCTCAACAGATCCATAAACCGATTGATCTAATCAACAGTGCGCAAAACTTGTTCGGATCAATCTAAAACCCGAACTAAGCAAGATTAGCTACGATACTTTGAAGGGTTACGCGGAGGCTACGCTAGCAGCAAACCTTTTACCGCGCAAACCGGAACACTTGCAAGTAAGGGCCGATAGATCGTTACGGATTGGAGTAGAGCGGAATAGCCAATCGGGCAATCCGATCCAGAACAGTGTAGCCGAAATTCCACAGGAGACCAATTCGGTCCGATCGCGGATGCGTAGCCGATCAGCCGATCAACGGCGCAACGTAGCGGCGCCTCTACCGGTATCCGTCAGGACGAACGCCGTACACCCGTGTGCTAGCACGCGATGCAAGGCTAGGGTTTGGCTCGAAAGTGGGGAGGGTTTCGTGGAGATTGATCTCGGCGACTTCATTGCACGCGATGCAATTGACATGCACGGCTCTCCACCCCTCCCTCCTTTATATAGAGTTGGCCGGCGGGACTAGTGGCCGATTAGGACTCTATTTTGAATCGGATCTCATCCGTATCTCATAGAGTTGGCCGCCCACGTCGTAAGCCCATAGGACTCTATCCGATCGGATCCTATCCGATCGAGCCGTATCGAGTCCAACTCGAATGCTGTTCTTATCCTTAAGCGTGCGACCATGGGTTGGTATACTCGGTTTCGGCTATAGTCTAGCTTGCCGATCGTCGGCTCGAGTCTAACTCGGCCGACCATCAACAACGGCGCCTAGCGGCACATATTGACACCATAGTATACAAGAATAATATCGGCTCTGAACTTGTAATGTGTACACAAATCCCTTTGCCTCACGATACCGGTTAAGCTATAGGCAAGATGTGTGCCATCCCTTCAATAGCTTAACCATTCACTCGAACCGTATTGGATTATCATACGTTGATTGACTCCTCAATCAACTTAGCATGGCCATGCATTTCCATAATCCATTACCTCGGGGCCGAGATATCTCTCTCAAAGGAGGGGCAAATTCCATCTTGATCACTCATCCCACTCCATGTTTCATAGCAAACCCGAAAACTACCTTTATAACTACCGATTACGGAATAGCGTTTGGTAGTCCCAAAGTGATCTCGGGTCTAAGGACTTTGTACCAACACTACTGAGACCAACTAATGGCACATTAATTCTGTAGTGTCTCATGGTGGGTCTATCCAACAATGTGTTCTCCAACACATATGTCCATGTTTATTGATTTGGTATCTCCATACCCATGATCTATGAGACATGATCATCAATCAATAAACATGCCGATCTTAGAATCATATTTGTTCCAACAATATGACATATGATCGAGGATCGTTTAGAAATAGATTCATACATAGCCTACTTTGGGACTACCAAAGCTATTCCGTAAGATGGGTAGTTATAAGGTAGTTTTCGGGTTTCTTTATGAAACATGGAGTGGGATGTGAGTGATCAAGATGGAATTTGCCCCTCCTTTGGAGAGATATCTCTGGGCCTCGAGTAATGGATTATGGAAATGCATGGCCATGCTAAGTTGATTGAGTCAATCAAGACAGATAATCCAATACGGTTCGAGTGAATGGTTAAGCTATTGAAGGGATGGCACACATCTTGCCTATAGCAAGCTGGTATCGTGAGGCAAAGTTTGTGTACACATTACGGGTTCGAGCCGATATTAATCTTGTATACTATGGTGTCAATATGTCTTTGCTAGGCGCCGTTGTTGACGGAGTCGTGAGTTGGACTCGAGCCGACGATCGGCTAAGTTAGACTATAGCGAAGCAGTATACTGAACCTCTGAGTCGCACGCTTAAGGGGATAGAATAGATATTCGAGTTGGACTCGGATACGGCTCGATCGGATAGGGATCCGATCGGATGGAGTCCTATGGGCTTACGACGTATGGGCGGCCAACTCTATGAGATACGGATGAGATCCGATTCAAAATAGAGTCCTAATCGGCCACTAGTCCAGTCGGCCAACTCTATATAAAGGAGGGAGGGTGGAGAGCTGAATAGACATCAATTGCATCGCGTGCAGCAATCGCCGGATCAATCTCCAAACCCTCCCACTGAGCCAAACCTAGCCTTGCATCGCGTGCTAGCACACGGGTGTACGGCGTTGTCCCCGGACGTGTGGATGCCGTAGAGGCGCTCGTTGCGCTGTGGTCGAGGCTCGGTCGGGCGCATCGGAGCGAGGCGTGAGAACGCGGCGGGCCGACTCGAATCGGCTGATTGGCGAATCAGGTCTCCAGGGAATCGGCTACTTGCTTCGGATCGGATTGCCGATTGGCTATTCCTGCACTCTACTCAATCGGTAACGATCTATCGGCCCTTACTTGCAAGTGTTCCTGGTTTGCGCGGTAAAAAGTTTTGTTTTCGGCTAGCGTAGCCTCCGCGTAACCCTTCGGTGGTATCGAGCTAATCTTGCTTAGTTCGGGTTTTAGATTGGATCTGGAACAAGTTTTGCGCACGGGTTGATTAGATCAATCGGTTTTACGGGATCGTTGAGGAGAGTTAATGGTAATTGCGTTCCTTGATAGTGTATCGGAACGGCGTAATGTGATTACGTCGAAGCAATTTCCATATAACTCGGTTTGAGTTGGGTTCGAGATAGCGTTCCTTGATAGTGTATCGGAACGGTATAATGTGATTATGCCGAAGCTATCTCGTAGTCCGATCTTGTTAGCTGCCTCGCGCCTACGCAAACCATCTCCCTTGATAGTGTATCGGGACGGCATAATATGATTATGCCGATATGGTTTCCGTAAGCGATTTCATAGATTGGATCTATGAATTTCGTGGTGCCGTGTGCGTACCCTTATAGGTCGTCTCGATGCCGTATCTGCGATAGGTAGAAAACGTTTCTACGCCTAACTTGTTTTTGCGAGAGAATGCTTTGAGATGGTATGGCCCTATTGTATGTATGAGATGCATGTGATGCATGTAATATTCTTTCATATGTGCAATCCTGTAATATTCTTTCATACGTGCAATGCTTGTAATATTCTTTCACGACCTGCGAGTCGATGTAATCTTCAATTAGAGCTTCTATAGTAGTAGCTTAGTTTGAAGAAATCAAGCATTCGGCACTCGAAGAACGGTGATGAAGATGGAGATCCTCTACAGGCATGGAGATGGAGATCACCATGTGAAGGGGGCCATACTATTTCATTATATGCTATTCTTCTTGCTTTCATATGTGATATGTTTGTTTGATAGGATAGCATCCCTCGCAAAATTAAGTAGTAATGATGCCCTTCCAAATGTTGCACCCGTCACCGTTATGCTCGTCAATGGTGGGTGCAAAGCGAGTGCCATTCTCTATCATAACACGAGGGGTATATGTCGGACATATACATGCAGGCATTTGGTTTACTTAACAAGGCTATCAAAACAGTTTTGGGCCTTGGGGCATAGGTTGGCGCCGGGGCATGGAGATGCCACACCAACAACAAGAGTCACATAGAGATGTGATTAGCAAGGAGTTGCTTACCGATGTTATTAATTTTCTAGCGGTGATGCCAAAGCTCACTAGAAAATTAATTAACATGTGGATCTTGACCCAATACGTAACCTAGAGGGAAGGTGGAAAATACGTAATGGGAGTCTAATGTTAAATTGTTTAACAATAGACATAGCATAAACATTGTGCTAAACTTTGCTTTTCTTGTAGAATAAATGGCGGCTAATACTACACCCGTACCTTTAATTTGCGATCTATTCTCGAAAAGGAAAAATTAAATGGAACAAACTTTATGGATTGGTATCGCAACTTGAGAATTGTTCTCAAGCAAGAGCGTAAGGAGTACGTTCTTGAAGTACCCTATCCCGAGGATTTGCCAATAATGCCACTAAGCGCACGGAGGGCTTATGAGAAGCACACTAATGATGCCCTAGATATAAGCTGTCTCATGCTTGCTACAATGTCCCCCGAGCTTGAAGCAATATGAGAGCGGCGATGCTCACACTATTATTCGGGGGCTGCGTGGCATGTTTGAGAACCAAGCTCGGGCCGAGAGGTTCAACACCTCAAAGTCCTTGTTTGCGTGCGAGCTTGTTGAGGGAATCCCGTCGTCCGCATGTGATAAAGATGATTGGCTATATTGAGAGTCGGAAAAACTAGGTTTTCCCTTAGCCAAGAGTTGGCTACGATGTGATTCTCCGGTCGCTCCCTCCGAGCTTCGAGCCATTCATATTAAATTATCACATGAACAATATGGATAGAACCTTGGCTGAATTGCATGGGATGCTAAAGACAGTGAGGAGAGTATCCAGAAAAACGGTCATCATGTGATGATGATGCGAAGGCTAAGCGCAAACCACTGTCAAGAAACTTTGCACCAAGAGGAAGTTAACTCCCGATGAGATCGCGAGTGCCTCCAATGCAAAGAAGGGCAAGAAGGGGTCGGCATCGGATGCCGTTTGCTTCTATTGCAAGGAGACAGGCCATTGGAAAGGAACGCAAGAAGTACATGGAGGATCTCAAAAAGAAGCAAAGTACGACTTCGCCAGGTATTAATGTTATAGACATTAATCTTGCTACTTCACCTACGACTCTTGGGTATTTGATACCGGATCGGTAGCTCATATTTGCAAATCGTTGCGGGGAATGAGAAGAAGTAGAGGATTGAGAAGGGCGAGGTGAACTGCGCGTCGGCAATGGAGCAAGCGTTGCTACGATTCTTGTCGGCACGTACCACTTCATCTACCTTCGGGATTAGTTTTGGAATTAAATAATTGTTATTGTGTTCCAACACTATGTCAAAACGTTATTTCCGCTTCATGTTTGCAAGCGGAAGGATATGATTTTAGATCAATGAACAATGGTTGTTCAATATATCTCGAGATATGTTCTATTTTCATGCTCCATTGGTGAATGGATTATACGTTTTGAATCTTGAAGCGTCTCCCATCTATAACATTAATACGAAAGGCAACTCTCTAATGATATAAACCCCACGTTTATCGGCATTGTCGCTTAGGCCATATAAATAAGAAACGCATGGAGAAGCTCCATAAGGATGGATTGCTTCACTCTTTTGATTTTGAATCATTTGAGACATGTGAGTCTTGTTTACTTGGTAAGATGACAAAGGCACCTTTCACGGGACACGGTGAGAGAGCAAGTGACTTGTTGGCACTCGTACATACGATGTATGTGGACCAATGAGCTCAACGGCCGAGAGGTGGTTATCGGTACTTCATTACCTTTACCGATGACTTTAGTAGATATGGTTATATCTACTTAATGAGGCATAAGTCCGAATCCTTTGAAAAGTTCAAAGAATTCCAGAATGAAGTACAGAATCATTTAGGGAAAACAATCAAGTTTCTATGATCAGATCGTGGAGGGGAATACTTGAGCCAAGAGTTTGGTAATCATCTGAAAGATTGTGGAATTGTTCCACAGTTGACTCCGCCAGGAACTCCACAATGGAACGGAGTGTCCGAACGGAGAAATCGCACCTTGTTGGACATGGTGCGGTCGATGATGAGCCAAAGTGATCTTCCGTTATCCTTCTGGGGATATGCTCTTGAAACATGCGCTCACACTAAATAGAGTTCCATCTAAGTCGGTTGAAAAGACACCATATGAGATATGGACAGGGCAACCCCTAGTTTGTCTTTTCTCAAAATTTGGGGATGTGAAGCTTATGTAAAACGTTTACGGTCGACAAGCTCACACCCAAATCGACAAGTGCTTCTTTGTGGGATATCCTAAGGAAACTAAGGGATATTACTTTTATAATCGGGAACAAGGCAAAGTGTTTGTCGCCCGACACGGTGTCTTCTTGGAGAAAGAGTTTCTTTCAAGAAGGGTTAGTGGGAGCAGGGTGCATCTTGAAGAAGTTCAAGAAACACCAGAAAACGTTTCAGCGACCACAGAACCACAACAGGAGGAGCAAAGTGTTGCGCCACCGGTTGTAGATACACCGGCCACGGAGGTCGAAAGATCACGTCGTGCGCAGTACACAGTGCGGAACAACGTGATATATTGTTGTTGGACAACGATGAACCTAAGACCTATGAGGAAGCGATGGTGGGACCCGATTCCAACAAGTGGCTTGGAGCCATGAAATCCGAAATAGAATCCATGTACGACAATCAAGTTTGGAACTTGGTTGATCCACTGATGGTGTCAAAACCATTGAGTGTAAATGGGTTTTTAAGAAAAGGCCGATATGGATGGAAATGTTCACATCTATAAGGCGCGATTGGTGGCGAAAGGTTTTAAACAGATTCAAGGAGTTGATTATGATGAAACCTTCTCGCCCGTCGCAATGCTTAAATCTATTCGGATTATCCTAGCGATTGCTGCATATTTCGATTATGAGATATGGCGAGATGGATGTCAAAACGGCTTTCCTAAATGGAAACCTAAGCGAGGATGTATACATGATACAACCTCGGGGTTTTGTCGATCCAGAATCGCTGGAAAGATATGCAAGCTACGAAATCCATTTATGGATTGAAGCAAGCATCTCGGAGTTGGAATATTCGTTTTGATGAAGTAATCAAAGGGTTTGGTTTCATCAAAAATGAAGAAGAGGCTGTGTTTACAAAAGGTCGAGTGGGAGCGCAATTGTATTTCTAATCTTATATGTGGATGACATATTGTTGATTGGAAATGATATCCCTATGCTAGAATCCGTCAAGTCTTCATTGAAAAATAGTTTTTCCATGAAAGACTTAGGGAAGCACATACATATTAGCATTCGGATCTATAGAGATAGATCCAAGAGGCTAATTGGATTAAGCCAAAGTACATACATTGACAAGGTGTTGAAAAGGTTCAACATGCATGATTCCAAGAAAGGTTTCTTGCCCATGTCACATGGCATTAATCTTAGCAAGAATCGGTGTCCTCGGACACATGATGAGCGGAATAAGATGGGTATGGTTCCATATGCTTCGGCAATTGGATCCATCATGTATGCCATGCTTTGTACACGCCCGGATGTCTCGTACGCTTTGAGTGCTACGAGCGAGATACCGTCGAGATCCAGGTGAAGGTCACTGGATTGTAAAGAATATCCTTAAGTACTTGAGAAGAACTAAGGATATGTTCCTAGTCTATGGAGGTGAAGAAGAGCTCGTTGTAAGTGGTTACACCGATGCTAGCTTCCAAACGGACAAGGATGATTATAGATCGCAATCGGGTTCGTGTTCTGCACGAACGGAGCGCGTCAGTGGAAGAGTTCCAAGCGGATACGTTGCTGATTCTACAACGGAGGCCGAGTACATTGCTGCCGGAAGCTGCAAAGGAGGCTGTTTGGATCAAGAAATTCGTTTCGAGCTTGGTGTGATGACTAGTACGACTGGTCCAATGTCTCTCTATTGTGATAATAGTGGAGCCATTGCGCAAGCCAAGGAGCCGAGGTCACATCGAAGTCCAAACACATACTTCGGCGATATCATCTCATCCGCGAGATAGTGGACAGAGGTGATGTCAAGATATGCAAAGTGCACACGGATCTCAACATAGCCGATCCGTGACAAAACCTCTCCCTCGGCCGAAGCATGAGGCGCACACAAGAGCAATGGGTATTAGATACTTACATGATTGACTCTAGTGCAAGTGGGAGATTGTTAGTGATATGCCCTAGAGGCAACATGGAGATGTTGGATATCACGTCAATGTTTATGTATAAATGAATAAAGTGTTATTCGGTTCCATGAAATAGACATCTTGTATTGATCAATAAGTACGTGACTTATTTATGAGACTCTTTATGTATGAATCTATTTCGATCCACGATCATATGTCATATTGTTGGAACAAATATGATTCTAAGATCGGCATGTTTATTGATTGATGATCATGTCTCATAGATCATGGGTATGGAGATACCAAATCAATAAACATGGACATATGTGTTAGAGAACACATTGTTGGATAGACCCACCATGAGACACTACGGAATTAATGTGCCATTAGTTGGTCTCGGGTAGTGTTGGTACAAAGTCCTTAGACTGAGATCACCATGGATTCCAACATGTGTAGTAGCCTACTTTGGGACTACCAAACGCTATTCCGTGCGGGTAGTTATAAAGGTAGTTTTCGGGTTTGCTATGAAACATGGAGTGGGATGTGAGTGATCAAGATGGAATTTGCCCCTCCTTTGGAGAGATATCTCTGGCCCCTCGAGGTAATGGATTATGGAAATGCATGGCCATGCTAAGTTGATTGAGGAGTCAATCAACGACGGATAATCCAATACGGTTCGAGTGAATGGTTAAGCTATTGAAGGGATGGCACACATCTTGCCTATAGCTTAACGGTATCGTGAGGCAAAGGGATTTGTGTACACATTACAGGTTCGAGCCGATATTATATTCTTGTATACTATGGTGTCAATATGTGCTGCTAGGCGCCGCTGTTGCAGTCGGTGAGTTGGACTCGAGCCGACGATCGGCTAAGTTAGACTATAGCCGAAACCGAGTATACCTGAACCTACGGGGTCGCACGCTTAAGGGATAGAATAGATATTCGAGTTGGACTCGGATACGGCTCGATCGGATAGGGATCCGATCGGATAGAGTCCTATGGGCTTACGACGTATGGGCGGCCAACTCTATGAGATACGGATGAGATCCGATTCAAAATAGAGTCCTAATCGGCCACTAGTCCCGGTCGGCCAACTCTATATAAAGGAGGAGGGTGGAGCTGCGGACATCAATTGCATCGCGTGCAACGAAGTCGCCGAGATCAATCTCCACGGAAACCCTCCCCACTTTCGAGCCAAACCCTAGCCTTGCATCGCGTGCTAGCACACGGGTGTACGGCGTTCGTCCCCGGACGTGTGGATACCGGTAGAGGCGCTGCTACGTTGCGCTCTTGATCGGCTGCGGATCGGGCGCATCGGAGCAGGCGTGAGCGCGGCGGGCGGCTGAATCGGCTGATTGGCGAATCGGCTGTCTCAGGGAATCGGCTACATTCGGATCGGATTGCCGATTGGCTATTCCGCTGCACTCTACTCCAATCGGTAACGATCTATCGGCCCTTACTTGCAAGTGTTCTGGTTTGCGCGGTAGAAATTTTTGTTTTCGGCTAGCGTAGCTTCCGCGTAACCCTTCACTCAGGAAGCGGACCCTTGCATTAATTCTAGCTATGATGTTCCCGTTCACTAACTTTGATACTTGACAATCATAATGATGGAATGGATGGCATTACCTATTAATAATGTCAAAGATTGTGTTGAAAGTTGCATTTGGTTTCCGTATAGGGTCCAAGACATGGATCATGCTAATAGAAGTGTCTATGACAAGAAGGACCCAATGGAATATAAGAATTACGTGGAAATATGATATAAATAATGTTACACCTTAGAATACGAGAAGGAAATTTGCATAAAAGGTGGTAAAAACTCACTTTGTGTTGTAGGCGGTTGTAAAGTCCATAAAATATTCTTGCACGAAATTTCTAAATGTTGTCCTCGGTTTCGCATAAAAATCATCTATAGTCTTAACATTGATTATGTATGGGTCCATGAATACAACCTTGAAATATCCATGCCTACGGGCAATTTGAATCTTCATTCTACAATGAAAAAAACAGTGATGAATCGCACCGATAAATCTTGATGTTACATATGATGGGCTAATGAGCGAAATAAAA